>CM056499.1:2561301-2964214 GCA_029783415.1 Anisodus acutangulus
GGTTTGGTTGTCGAAATTTGGGTAAGTGACTTGAAAGTTATCTTTCCTACATTCCAGATCTAGGTATGAGGGACCCTCAGTTTGTTAAGGTGTTTAATGATCCACCATTCCACTAAAAGGTTACACCCTTGGAAGTACCTATGTAGGTTTCGGCATTGACCTAAAGCTCGATATACGTCGGCTAGGATGATAGGGGCTGGGTCGTAGTACTTGGTTTCCCTATTTGTGGTTATGCCATGAAAGAATAATGGTGACGTAAATGACATGGGTATCTATAGCTTGGTATCAGTCTTTAGGAAATACCATGGTTCCTAATATGCATATGGCAAAGGCTAGGGATCGGGTGGCTTCCCAACTAGCATAGGATCGGAACTCTATGGAGTGTTCTATGTATCCCCATTCGGACTCAAATATGTTGTAGAGATCCCTAAAGGCTACGGTTGGGCCAAATATCCAATTGGCACTAGCTAAGGATATGAATCTTGTAATCTCATAGGGAGAAAGCTTATGGGGTACTAGAATGTGTTGGTCGGGTTTCTTCCTCATTCTCACACATGTCTCATTGCTATCTATGTAATTTCGGATCTCTTTTAAGGTCGGGGTCATATCAAAGTCTTCGAACCTAAACATCATTCTATCACAATCCCAATACATGATAAGGACTTCTAAGAGTTCCCTATTCCCTTTCATGGTTACAAGGGATGGTATGTGTCGTAGACAGTTCGTTACTTCACTTTGTTGTGGGGCATCTAACCACGACCATCAAAACCTCAGCAACTCAGGTGCGTCTATAACCATGTCGAATTTCATATTGGTATACATTTACAAAACAAAACATGGTTCATCCCCCCCCCCTCAAGGATAATGGTTTATCACATAAGGCATATTTAATGTTTCCACATAGCAAGTAGTTGGATGCAGTGTCGTCGGGTCATAGACCGTCGAGGTACAAGGTAGTCAGCCTAATAGGTCCAGATACGTCAAAAATATTTGAACTCGTCTAGGCCAAGCATGCGCTAGTTCAGTAGGGATTTGGCTTCGCTCTATTCTAGTTGTACTGGAGTGGTTTAGCAAATGACTAAGGGACACGAGCGGACTACTCATGATGAACTATTGTCGACTGTTGGACGACCGCGAACTAACTCCGTCTTCAACGTGTTCCAAGAAAATGATTTTGGTTTTATACTGGAGGATGATTGTGAAATCTGCATAATCATCTTTGTGCACTGATGCAAATATGTGCATGCCATATGGCGGAATATGAAATGCATGAATGACAGTTATAATTACATATATTTAAACACAAGCAATTTATATCATTTAAACATATTTTATTGAAACCCTTATGGTTAGATAGTATTATCCCCATCAGAGTCGTCATCTGTTACTGTTCACTTTTAAGCGGAGGCATAAAAGCTACTGGGAGGTTGTTGGTGCTTTGAGTCGGATAATGATTTTTAGAGTCACCACCTAATTTATAGGTAAATTAGAAAAACTAAGATGAGATGGTTTATTCAAAACATGAAAATCCTTTATAAACCAGAGTCGAGGTAAGGGTTCTGGTGATCCCCGGGGAAGGTATTAGACACCCCGGTATTAAGAATTCGTAGAATACGATTAACCTTCAGGTTCTATAGCATGTTTAAACTTTACAAATTGCTTAAAGTGTTTAAATCCCAACATAATTCATGTCATTCATTTCATTTTAAACTCACACATTTTTTGAAAATCAAGGAGTTAACTTCCACCTAAAAATGGTTCGCGTAAGGGTGATTTAGTTAATTTACTTTCATACTAAAAACACTCAAGAATTAACTTGAGTAAAACTCTACAGTTACTCCAATAAATTGTCCATACCACACTATACACAATTTGAAAACCTATTGTAATTTGAAAAAAGTACAACCCATTTAAAATGACAAATTTTGATTAAAATAGGTTTCCTTTTTCTTTTCATGCCATAATTCCAAAGGTCATCCCATAGTTCACAATTTATCAAAGACCATATCTCAATTCAAGTCCAAGAAAGTATTTTGGTCTTCTCTTTTAAAATCATTTGGTTGTAACGCCAAACTTGGCCCAATCTTAAGTTAGAGAAATCAGTTTTCAACAGTCCAGATGTTGTTTAGCATTTTTATCTTCTGAAAATCAGCCTCAATTGATACATTCACTTAAAGAAAACGAAGTTCAACTTTGAAATAATGGTCCTGTTCATTTCAAACTATCGCATTAAACTTCAAAAGGCCCAAAATAGTTCCGTTCATTTTTCAAATCCAAAGCAGTCCGGATTAAGTTCAAAAATCCATTTTTGTCCTGATTTCTTAAAAGTTCAAAAAGTCCGACTTCTTTAAAGTTATAGGTTAATCAGCTTTTGAAGTTCATTTGTGGAGATTCTATTCTAAACGATGTACGTATTGTTTGCTATCCTAAGTCATAACCATAAGAAGGTTCCAATAATATATGTAAAGTATTTTTATACAGGCAATACATATATATTACAAGTATATGAATCGAAAGAGATGAGTTTAGGCTGGTGGGCCTATCTAAGCCCACCAGTTAATTATTTTCACCCATAGTTGGGGCTTCAAGCGCGGCTATATGCTCACGGACTCGATCAAGGAATGTATTGGGCCTTAGCCCAATTGGTTGAAGAAGATGACAAGCCCAAAGGGCCCATCCATCATGTATCGACAGTAGAGAAGGAGAGGGGGGAATGAAAATCTTAGTTAGAACGCACCCATAGTTATCTAAATGACACAAATATCCTTAAACAAAATACACAATCATGATAAGAAATAAACAAGTGAAGGAAAAAATCCCTCATGGTCCAGAAGTAAACAAAGACAAGTCAGCCCAATCTTTAAACCAAAATCGTGTGCCTACTGGCCCAATTAATGCAGGGAAATGAAAGGCAAACATATATGGAACTAAGTCTGTTATGGCAAGCAAACACACATGTGTGAAGGGAAAAGAAGAGATCAGATGGGCTAAGGCCAACAGTTCACCCGAAAATTATTGCTAGATAATACGTGTTGAAGTACAGAGATTTGGGCTAAGCTCAAGGCATTTCATGCAAAAGGATCTCATTGGATATACACTGATGATATACATAGCTTGTATACCTCATATACCAAGTGTACTTCAAAATGTCAATCCCAACCAAATCAAGCATGCATTTGAACATTCCATGTCAAGAAAAACAATATAACTGCCAATGAGCTAAAATCATTTGGTCCTAACTAAACTTATTTTGGCCCAGCCATTGCTTCTTCCATCATACTCATCAGACCAAGTAATGGCAACCGAATATCATTCAACATATTATCATAGGTCCTGTTGGGTGAGATCCTGAACTGAGAAAGACGAACCATATCTAGACATGAACCCTTTTATTTAAACTAAGATCACATCATGTCAATGACTTAAGGTTAAGGATCCTTAACTCTGGAGGATGGGAAGGGCGGTATCAAAAACTTGACTTAGGATCTAGACAAGGTGAATGGGTCTACCTCCGAGCCCTTAAAGATAAACAGATAGGATGTAATGTCACCCTTAAGCAAACAGGTACACCTTAAGCAACTCAATACAGTCATTTGCTGGTGAGCATGTTATCCCTAAACCAACATGAAATTGGTATAGGCATGTACCAGTTAAGCCAGACACCAAGAACTGTAAGACACATAAACTCAAGTTCACAACATCATTTTTATCCAATTATTTAATCAAGTGGTCTAATTCTAACAAACCGGAGTATAGGACATGAATTCACATGCCACACTAGCACAAGAACAAAGCATTACTCTAATTCGCTAAACTTCTTTGAACTTAAATCATGGTACATACAGTTGTATATCAGACCATAGATTAACAGAAACAGAGGCAGGTCATGACTAGCATAGGATCCAAAACATGTAATATGAGTCAAATGATCAAACAGAATTCTATGGGAAGGTAAGATTATCTAGTTTGGGGTTAATAGCTAATAGTCCTGAAATAGTTATGGATGAATTTATGTAGGTCCCAAGAAGGCTATAGATATGCATTAACTTAAACTAGCATACAGACAAGGTTACTTAACAAAGTTCAAATCCATAGGAATGCAGTCATGGCAAAGTAGTTCATGATGTTAAGCATACATGGTTTAGGCATGGAAATAGAGCACATCTAGGCATACAAAGGGGCATTCTATTCATTTTTTACACCAAGTGTTCAAGTCTGGTTGTCTGATCCCACTAATGGAACTTGACATAGGCATATTACTCAATAGGTCTGAAATATAACACAAATAGGAGCATGGAATGACTGTAGAACTCTAATGACCTAACAAATATGATTCAAAACACATAACATGATTCTCATAGACAAGGAAGATTTTAGAAAGTATGTAGGGGTGTTCAACTTGAATTTAACAACAAGAGTTCTCAAATAGGCAGTCATAGACTTATGCAAGACTTGGAGAGGCTTTATATTACACTAACTTAGGTTGAGATGCTAATAGACAATTATCAGAAACTCAAGTATTCATGGATAAAGGCAAGCACAGTTGTACATGGTGTCAAACTAACTCCTATGGAAACAAGACGTACACGGGAATGGTCTAATACCACATATAGATGGATTCATGGTTCTAAACCATAATCTAAAGACCTTAGAGTAGGGGTGGGCAAAAAATCCGGAGAACCGAAAAAACCGAACCAGCTGTTCGGTTCGGTTTTTATTTGGTTTTTTAATTTTGGATACGAACCGAATTAAATATGTAATTAATCTTATTTTTTATTTTAGGCTACTACTATCTCTTGAATCATAGTCATTGAAGCTAATCTATGAAACTTTTATGGAAGTCGAATGCGGCATGAACTTGATTAACATATCACGGAAGCATTGACATAAAATGTAGGGAGAGAAAGTAGTTGTAAATTGGTAAAACTTTAAATGGTCATAACTATGTGCTCGGATGTCGGTTTTATCCGATTTTTTTTTATTTTGCGTATTTTTTCGAGACGGGCACAACCAATATTTAGAAAAACGTCTGTTTTCCCCCAAATCAATTTCTAATTTTCCTTTTTCTTTAGTAAACATCTCACGATACACAATAGATTTCAACGTCGAAAGTTCATGATAGTATAGGTTTGAATGTCAATTTCAGTTTTGAAAATTAAATTTGTTTAAAAATAAAAAAAATTCCTGACCCGACCCGCCCCGGCAACTAGAAAAAACCGATATAATCCGATACATTCGGCGATATAAACCGAACATATCAGTTTTTTTTTAAAAAGTTGAATTCGGTTTTTTAAAAAAACGATTTTTATTCGGTTCATATTTTTCGGATACAAAACCGATATGAACCGATATACGCCCACCCCTACCTTAGAGTAGAAAAATTCAGCATGTTGGCATTTTCAGTTTAAGATAGACCTTTCATGAATCCTAAGCTCAACAGAACAGCCATAGTTGACCCTCTCTACCAGATCCTCGCTTCTATGAGCCAAATCACTCTCCTCGTGAGTTCTCTCCTTGACTACAATATCCTCAACTTTGTTACCCAAACATACATAGTAAATGCACATAGGCCACAGACTTGTATCATTTAGCTAGGACAGAGCCCAAGAAGAAAACTAAAACAGATCTACACTCTATTTAAACTAGTGAAGATACACAGGAGAGTAAATAAATGGGATTACCTAGCCTGAACAAGTCATATACTCTCAAAATCTTTTTTCACTACCGTTTGAAACATTTTAAATCCTAATATGCCCTTAGCAAACCACAGATGGCCTTAAGATACTTAAAGCTAGTTAGGCATGACATTTCATACATCATTCAACTAGTTTAACTATCAAACCCTGCAATCACATGAAACACAGGTTTACACTGAACCACACTAGAACCAGAAGACAATCAGAGAGCTAATTTCCATATTCTATAAACTCATTAAGATAGGCTTAAGGGCTATTTTAGTCCAAATAAACTATATATCTGATCATAGATGTATCTAAGCAAGTATGAACATCCTATTAGCCATGTTCATCATGTATGCTAATCTTGAAACAATATTTGACTGCTAACAGTTGTGTATGAGGCAGTTATAGCTAGATTATACAATATTCAAACTTAAACATGTTAGGATAAACCACATACAATGTTAAATATCAGCTAAAACACACTAATCGACTACATAATACATAGTGATAGATCCTAGGACATAATTTAAGCAAGAAATTAAAAGGAGAATGAGATTATCTTGTGTTGAGGCAGCCGAAAGGTCGAAGAGGGCTTGAATCTTCACTCCGAACCTCGACACTCATAAATCACATGAAAAGAAGAGGGTTTTAGTTTGTAATGACCGATTTAAGCTAGGTCTGAGTTCCACCAAAAGGTTTTGATCC
Organism: Anisodus acutangulus; assembly: GCA_029783415.1. Taxonomy (NCBI): domain Eukaryota; kingdom Viridiplantae; phylum Streptophyta; class Magnoliopsida; order Solanales; family Solanaceae; genus Anisodus; species Anisodus acutangulus. The sequence goes on from CM056499.1 coordinate 2,567,688, forward strand.
CAAATTAAGTAAAAACTAGTCAGATTTAACTCGAATACGGCTATGAACGCCAAGGATTCGAATTCTGGACCGTTAAAATGAAGAACAAAGAGGTCAATTTATAGGATTTCTCAAACCCTATCAGACCCGATCAATATCGATGTGAGAGAACCCCTCGGGGGGGGGGGGGGGATTTCCCTCCCAAATAGTTCTCAACCAACGAGAATTGTGCATTTGAAATCAATATCGGACAAACTCAATTAAAGCTTGCATGAAAGTAACGAAGAGAGAGGTAACCTCACCTATGGGGGGTAGGGTTACGGTGGCTTGCGGAGGATAAAGGGTAAGGGACATTAATGCCCTTACCCGAATTGATCAAACCACAACTGGGCAAAGCTGAGCGTACAACTCTGTACCGCCATTTTTGACAAGTGAGAAGGACGAAGATGATGCGGCTAGAAAATGACAAAGGGGTATGGGTCTTTACCCCTTTCATGCTTAAAAGTTAAAACACAATGATTGGACCGGGCCTGGCCTCGGCTGATCATTAATTTAAAATACGTCTGGCCAGTGGGTCGGGTCAGCCCGATCCCGGCTTAGTCCCGCACCGAACTCGACTATTTAAAAAGAAAAATCACGGTAATGGGACTCGAATTGGGACGGGACATGGTCTTGTTCCGGCCGGCCACTCTCAACCCGAAACTCCCCCTTTTGCAAAATACCGTTGCACCAACGACCATTTTACATTTTGGTCGTTGTGCTACGGTCATTTTTTGCCTCCCTCAACCCCCTACCCCCTTAATATTTATTTTTAACCCATAAATTATTATATTTACACTTTAACTCAATTTTTCAACTATAAATACCTCATTTTCTCTTCATCTTTCTCACAAATCTTTCTACAATCTCTCAATCTATCTCTCTATAAGTCTACATTCTCTATTAAATATTCAATTTTATTTATTCATTTGGGAATTGGGAGTGAAGTTGGCAACTAGCTTGAGGATCTTTCATCGAGCAAAGTTTCAATTTTTAACCTCTTGATTATGACGTTACGTCGACGTTTGGTACATTCGTTCCTTCATTAAATTATTATTGTCTGTTTATTTTATTTAGTGCACTTAATTTTATTTACTTTAATTATTTATTAGTATAATTATAAATTTATAATGGAAGGATTTAAACGTATGCTTACGGGTATGGGTCATGCTTCTTCTAGTAGGGGCAACAAGGGCAAGGGTCCTATTTCTAGATAAAATCTTATTCCTACACAAGATGATTTTGTTGATACTGAACATTTTCCTACAATACCATTAGATTTAGACGAGGAGCTATTTTCTGGAACTCAAGAAGACTTTAATTTAGACGATGATCTAGACGATACACCCACTAATGTAGATGACAACACACCCACTAGTGCACCTTCAACTGAAATGCCTCTTATTCCCCCTAGTATGAGACGAGGTCCAGCAAAACGACCATTAAAATCATATGCATGGACATTTTTTGATAGGGACGTAGAGAATCAAGTAGATAGATATAAAATTTGTAGAGATGTTTTAAAATTTAAAACTGAAAAAAAATCACGGTGGGACGGGGGTTTAATGAGACACGTAGCAAGGGCTCATTCAACTATGTATGCCCAATACGACGCTTCAAAATCCGGTGCGCAAACATCCGCTCCATCGGGACAAGGTTCATATATTGATATTATCCCGGACCAAGTACATGGTCAAATTAACCCTATGACGGGGGGAATTGTAGGCCCTAAATACAATAAACATAGAGATAGGGAATCAATAGCAAAATTAGTTGTTGTGGAGGGTTTGCCTTTTTCATTTCCTTCATCTCCCGATTTTATTAATTACATTAGAGATATGTATAATCCTGCTTTTAACGGATTTTCTATATCAACTGTTAAGAGAGATGTATTTAAATTCGCACATGAATATCAATAGTATTTATGTTATTCATTATATCATTTTAATGGCAAAGTGATTATCACTTCTAGTATAGGCCGTAGTACTAACGGTCATGATTATTTAACGGTAACTTGTCATTGGATAGATTATAAATGGTCTATGCAAAAATGTATCTTAGCGTATAGATATATAGATGATAGGCACACTGATACTTTTATTGCATAAAATATTTATCAAGTATGCGATTATTACGGAATAACTGATAAAATTATGACTATTACATTAGATAACGCTTCTTCTAACAATTACCATATTGCAATTTTAAAAAATAGTTTAACTCCATCTTTTTCAGGTTATTTTCATATAAAATATGTGTGACATACATATAACTTAATTGTAAATGATGGTCTATCACTTTTTGAAGACATTCTTAGTAAAATACAATTTTCTATAAACTTTATTTTTAAAAATAATAGAATACAACGAAGAAAATAATATAAAAAAACTTGTCACGATTGCCAACTACCTTATAGACAAATTTTAGAAGAAGTACCCACTAGGTGGAATTCTTTATACGAGCAACTACTTGTTGCTTAAGACTATAGAAAACCTTTTTAACTCTCATAATAAAAATCCAGCTGATATAGTTGTATATAGCGATTGGGTAAAAATTTCTGAACTTATTGTATTTTTAGAGAAATATTTCAAGCAACAAAAGAATTTTTCGCTATATATTATCCTACTATTTCAACTATATTGTTTTATATGACTCTAATATTTTTATTACTTAGTGAATATATGGAAAAGCAGCTTATATGTCAGTTATTAAAAAAATGTTTATCAAAATAAAAAATATTTTATTCTTATTCCCACTATTTATATTATTGATGTTATATTAAATCCGACTATTAAAATAGACGGTACTAAATCACTTATTGAAATTATTTACGATTGTATAAAAGTACTACCACCTCCAAGTCCCAAAAATCCAAATCACTCACCACATATTGAACAAACTAAAGAAGAAGTGTTGTCTAGCGTAGAAGATCAATGCAAAAAAGTATATATGTTTTACCAACAAGAAAGTGTTAGTAACCTACCAGCTTCCATACCATCTTCTTTTTCTTCAACACAACCTCACAAAAGACATGATGTTTCTGCGGCTAGTATTGAAAGCCTCAGAAATAGAATGTGCGGCCGTACCGCTACTAACCAAATTAGCGAGTTTGATATTTTTGTTTTGCAGGGTTCTGTACCGTACCAAGCAGTTCTCAATGAAGAAGGACGTGAAGACTTGCTGAAATACTGGAGGGGGAATGAGAAGACCTTTCCGACACTTTCAATGATGGCCCAAGATGTTTTGAACATTCAAGCGTCATCAACGGCGTCTGAAAGCGCTTTTTCTGTTGACAGATATCAAATAGGATAGCACAGACACTCATTAGCCGGAGATAGCTTGGAGATTGTAGTATTATTCAGAGATTGGATACGAGCGGAGCGGAGAAGGTGCGGTCAACCGGAGATCAACGAAGAAGAAGACGAAAACTACAATGAAATCTTATCCGAATGTGGTTGAAGCGACGTGGAGCAATTTGACCAATAAATACCAATTCCAACCGAAGAACCACAGGAAATTATCAAGAAACTAGAACATGTTTTTTTCAGAATGTAATTTTTTAATTGCAATTTTACTATGTAATTTGTAACTTTTGAACAACACCACAAAATTGCAATTTTCACAATTGTATTTGTATTACAAAAAAATCATATGTCTATTAAATAATATAAGAGGCACAAAAACAACATTGGGATGTTTTTATTACATTATCTTATCTTGTTTAATTATTGAGTTTTTTTTATATATATATATGTTATTTTTTAAATTAAGTACAAAAAAAAAAAACCGACCGGGATCCCGACCGACCCGACCCGACCCGATTCCGACGTGATCGGGATCGGGGTTGGACTTCAGAAAATCCCGTATGTTCCGCCCCGACCCGATCCCGCCCTTTCTCTCGTCCCGCCCCGACCCGATCCCGCCCTTTCTCTCGTCCCGCCCCGACCCGATCCCGCCCTTTCTCTCATCCCGGCCCGCCGGTCCCGAGCCCGCCAAACCCGGCCCGCCGGTCCCGAGCCCGACCCACTGGCCACCCTTAATTTTAAAAGGGGCAGCCCAATCGAATTTTGCAAGCTTTAAATAAAGCGAAATGTGGCCATTTTTAAAATTAAGAAACGACCAAGCAATTTCAAAAAAATAACCCAATTAGATTAAGCTTTGTTTTTAGCCTAAATTTGACACATTTGAATTCAAGAAGCTTAAATCATGCAAAATTATTTTCATTTAAAAATATGCTTTGAAATTGAGATGCAACTCCATTATCCTATTCAATTAGTCAATTTCCCAATTTTGATGGAGTAAAATATTGATTACTTTGAATTTGAGGATTTTAAGACAATTAATTTCACAATTATCTTTAAAAATTATAACTAATGATCAAGACAATTGTGAAGACAGGATATGATATACAATACATATATTGGATGTTTTTTTGTCAAATGAAATGACAGAATATATCCGAATAATTTTGTAAAATCATTTTCGTCTTGTAAAAAGTATATTTTATTCCGTTTGCGACTCGAGAACTTCTAATAATTAAATTGGTTATATCAATTGTATGCCCTCATCGGCCTTTTTCTGAATTTCAAGTTGACTTTTGTACCCTTATCTTGTATTACGTTCTTATACATATTTACATGGCTTACATATTCAGTACATCTTTCGTACTGACGTTCATTTTGCCGGTGGACGCTCTATTTTATGTCCGCAGGTGCAGATAGAGGATTCGACGAGCCTCCTCTGTAGGGAAAAAAGGTGAGCTATGCACCTCCTCCAAGATGTCGCGCCCGTTTTTCGACCTTGCTCGGGTCAAAGCGGAGCGCGGACGTGTCCGGTGATTCCTGGGTAAAAAGGATTGAGGAGTCGCCACCTAATTATTTTTACGGTGAATTAGGACACCTAAATATTAAACTAAGTGCTGCAATGTAAACTTCAATTTTAATGGTCTGCGAAACTAATGAGATTCTAGGTAAGGGTTCTTTATTATCCTAAAGGGAAGGGGTTAGACATCCTTTAAGATCCGCTAACTTGCGGTTATCCGGTCAAACTCAGGTTAATTATTACTAGAAAAAATGCATGTTTGAAGCATGAAGTTAAAAGATGTTTGCAAATAATTAATGAAAAGAGATGCATTTTAAAAGATAGATAAATGTAGAGATTTTTTCAAAATATGCATTTGTATGGTATTTAAAGAGAAATACATGTAGAGTTGGAAAAATATGTATTTGTCAATTGAGAGTAGAAACAAAATTATTTATAACGCCAAAGAAGTGAATCTTTCGAAAATCATCGAGTTGCAAAAATAATAATAAAAGGATAAACTTATTCGATATGATTAATAAAGCAAATAAAAGATGACAAAAGTTGTTTTGAAAATCTTGAATACGCGTGACGAGCCTAAAATAAATAACTAGCGAAGGGTTTCTAAGTTTGAATTTAACCGAGCCTACAAATAAATAAGCTAGCGACGGGTTTCAAATCTTAAACTAACCTATGAATTAATCCTAAGCTTGCCTATTCTAAGCATTTCAATAATTACATAAGTGCGATAAATAATATTACAATACAAAGCGGGATAAAAGCTGAATTAAAGAAAGAAATAACAATAAATAAACTCCGAGGAATATTTGTCTTTATTTGCTTTAATCCATGCAAGCTGTCAAGAACAAACGGTTAGAAACAGTTAAATACATATAACTTCATATCCGTATTCAAAACAGTGAATATTTTGATCACGGAGGGCTCAGACTTAAATTTTGAAAAGAACATTCCAATCACGTCGTGGCTGCAAACATATGACTAACGTGGTTTATTTTTGATTGTCTCGCCTACTAAACGTGTTGGTCTCTCGGGTGAAATAGAAAAGATCACTATAATCACGTCGTGGCTGCGAATATATAACTTGTTGGTTATTTTAGTCACCTCTCCTACTAAACATGTTGATCTTGGAAAAAGGTTTAAGCCTCATCATTGCCCAGAAGTTATATTTTTCCGTCTTTACAACTGTGGAGGCCTCAAAATCGACGGATATTTTTCATCGGCCAGTGTAGTATCGTGTTCAAATCAGTAAAATTAAAATGAAACAGTAAACAACAGCAGCAGACGGTAAAACAGTAAGCAGAAAATAATTTCCGAAAAAGACGCGGTGTTTAGTTTAAAACAGTAAAAAACAGTAAAAATATCCGTTGCCCGGATACTTAAAACAGTGCTGAAAAATAGAGAAATGAAACGAAAGAAAAGCGCGGCCTCGAATTCAATTTCGTCGGCCTAAATGCGGTATTGATAAAACAGTAAAGCATTAAGAACAGTAAGATATCCGTTACCCGGATGTTTAACCCAGCGAACAGAAAAACAGAGAAACGAAAGAAATAAATAAAGGCAGATGAAATAGTGAGTTAATTCTGAAAAACAGACCCGGAAAAGTGAACAGTGAGTTAATTCTGGAAAAACAGGCCCGGAATGAAATCAGAAATTCAGATTTCTTTTTTTAGATAACCAAAGAATGATATGAAAAAATGCCATAACTGAAATATACTAAGACCGGGTCGTGGGGTGTCAAGAATGAGGGGGGTTGGTGATGGCGGGCGAGGTGGCCGGCGGCGTGGGGTCGCCAGTATGAAGTGTGGTCGCGGCGGCTGAGGGTTTTTGATTTGGGGGTTTTGAGTTTTTTTCTTTTGGGTTTTAAGGGTTGGGGAATTAAAGGGGTGTGTGGTTGGGCTTGGGTCAGGCGGGTTTGGGGATTGGGTGGTCAGGTTGGAGGTTTCGGGTGGGCTTGGGTCGACGGGTTGGGGGAATTGGGCTGGTCCGTTTTGGGTGAAGGGACGATGGGCTTGGGAGTTTTTGGGGAGAATGGGTTCGGGTGTTGGGCTAATTGAAATAAAGGGAATGGGCTTGGGAGTTTTGGGCTTGTTTTGGTGAAATTGTTTTGGGTAGAATTGTTTTGGGGTTGAGAAATAAAATCGGGTTGGTTAAAAATAAGAGGAAGTTTATTATAAAAAGATATTTTTGTAAAAGATGTAAATTATTTGAAGTAGCATAACGATGTGATAATAATAAAATAAAAATATAATATTTGCGAAATGTTTAATGCTTGATAGAAAATGGAAATGCGATACCATTTTGCGAAAAATAAAATAACATAGAATATTATGGATAAAACTATGATTATGATAAAGATGCAAATGATAGTAAAAAACGCGAATAATAATAATAATAAGATATATACACATATATGCCTATATTTTAAAATTATTTTAAAAGTGTCAAAAATATTAAAAATTACGAATAAAATCATAAAGGATGGGAGAAAATTGGGTGTCAACAGATGCCCCTCTTTGGACGGAGACGATGAAAGAGTTTTCGGCCAAAGAAGTTGACTGAGTAGCCAATTTTGTCCTGATCATCGGGACTGCATGGTAGGAAATAGAATCCCGAGGGGTATAGAAGTTGCAAAAAGATGGTGCACATTCAAGAAACAATGCCCCAGTGTCGACTTAGGATGACACTGGTCGTAGATGCGAGAAACTATTGGGAAAGAGCAGATCGACGTTTGAAGTAGGCCGTTGACCAATTTGCCTCGGTTCGCCGTAAGAGATAGTTCCACGCTGTGATGAAGTTCCTGAAAATTAAAAACTCCTGCAAACTAAAGCTTAAGATATAATTAGTGTATAACTGCTGAGAAAAATTGTAGAGAATATAACTTGGAAATACCCGCATTAGGAGGGGGGCGCCTGACTGAAATTAAAATACTCTCATTATAAGGTGGGCGCCTGACTGAAATTAAAATACTCTCATTTTAAGGTGGGCGCCTGAAATGACGTCGTTGGATCGACATGTTGTGTTGAAGACATCGTTGTAATGTTGTTGACGTCGCTGTTGTATAGACTTTGCTGATGTCGTCGTTGTATAGACGTTGATGATGTCGTCGTTGGATAGACTTTGCTGATGTCGTTGTTGTTGTAAAAAATAGTTGTCGTGCTGCCGTAACGTCGTGGACGTTGTTGTAATGCTGTTGAAGATAGTTGATGTGCTGCAGTAACGTCAATGACGTTGTTGTAATGCTGTAAAAGATAGTTGCTGCGTTGAAGACGTCATTGTAATGCTGTTGACGTCGTTGTAATGCTGTAAAAGATATTTGTTGTGCTGCAGTAACGTCGATGACGTTGTTGTAATGATGTTTGCTATTGCAGATAGTTTGTTGTCTTTGGCGTCGTTGTAATGCTGTTGAAGATAGTTGATGTGCTGCAGTAACGTCAATGACGTTGTTGTAATGCTGTAAAAGATAGCTGCTGCGTTGAAGACGGCATTGTAATGTTGTTGACGTCGTTGTAATGCTGTAAAAGATATTTGTTGTGTTGTTGTAAAAGATAGTTGCTGCGCTGAAGACGTCATTGTAATGCTGTTGACGTCGTTGAGATGCGGTAAAAGATAGTTGCTGCGTTGCCGTAAAAGATAGTTGCTGCGTTTGAAGACGTCATTGTAATGCTGTTGACGTCGTCGAGATGCGGTAAAAGATAATTGTCGTGCTGCGTTGCCGTAAAAGATAGCTGCTGCGTTGAAGACGTCATTGTAATGCTGTTGACGTCGTTGAGATGCGGTAAAAGATATTTGTTGTGTTGCCGTAAAAGATAGTTGCTGCGTTGAAGACGTCATTGTAATGCTGTTGACGTCGTTGAAATGCGGTAAAAGATAGTTGCTGCATTGCCGTAAAAGATAGCTGCTGTTTTGAAGACGTCATTGTAATGCTGTTGACGTCGTTGAGATGCTGTAGAAGATAGTTGTTGCATTGCCGTAAAAGATAGTTGATGCGTTGTCGTAAAAGATAGCTGTTGCGCTGAAGACGTCATTGTAATGCTGTTGACGTCGTTGAGATGCGGTAAAAGATAGTTGATGCGTTGAAGACGTTATTGTAATGCTGTTGACGTCGTTGTAAAGCTGTAAAAATGATTGTCGTGCTGCTATAACGTCGATGACGTTATTGTAATGTTGTCATGTTGTAAGAGATGTAAGTGACGTCCTTGCCGTCAGTTTGCTGTAATAGGGTTCCACGTTGTGCTGAATCTTCTACCGATCCAAACTCATGTGAATTGAAATGTCGTCCTGGCACGGGCGAAAATGTGATGCGACGTCTTTGCCGTCGGGTTTGCCTTGTTGTCGTTCTTTGTGATTCGAAATAGCATCTTTGTGCAGACATAACAGTCGGGACCCTGTAGGTCAAGATGATGTCTTCGTATAAATGCAGAACAAGAACGTAATCCTTGTAGTGAGTTGTGGTGCCGAAATTCTTTGGGGAATTGATCATAACTGATGTGGTTTCCCTGCTTTTTCAACCTGAAGAACCTGTACTCAAAGAAAATTTGTGAGTTTGGGGAGGGGCGGTTGATTCGCGTTGACTTGGTAGCTTTGGCTCTTGATAGCTGCATGTCTTGCTGATTCGGACCTGTAGCCCCTGTCTGGTTCCCAGTCTTGGCTAACCGTTAATGAAAACATTTGTTGAAAATAATTTATTTATAAGAAAGTATGCTTATCATTAAAAAGTTCTTGTCGAACTGTTAATGAAAATATTTGTTGAAAATGATTTGCTTATAAGAAAGTATGTATATTAGTAAAAAATCTTGTCAAACTCTAATGAAAGTATTTGTTGAAAATAAATTGCTTATAAGAAAGTATGCATATATGTAAATGTCTGTCGAGCAGCGACATGCGGTGAAACAAAGCAAACGTCTTATCCAAAATCCTCTTAGGCTGAAGACTTAGTTTGCCGATGTTTTTTCATGTTTATCGGCGTCCTCCGGCAGTGATCCCTTAAAAATACCCCAGTTTCCGATATGTGAGAATGACGATCTTTTGAACGGACAACCGAGTCTTGTGTAGATTGCTTGCCTGTCCTATCAGGGTGATCAGATGTGTGCATTTTGTCATATGTGATATAAAGGAGAAAATATTTCCTAATGGTGGGACCGAAGCCGATTTAGGCCGCCTACGTATCCCCATGAGGGAATCAGGTCATGACGTAGTTCATTACAAGCGAAGGAGATTTGTAAGGGTTTTTCTAAAGATGGGGACCGAAGCCGATGTGGCCACCTACGTATCCCGCCGAGGGAATCAGGTCATAACGTAGTTCATGTTACAAGCAAAAGGGGATTGTAAGGATTTTCTAAAATGGGACCGAAGTCGATGTGGTCGCCTACGTATCCCGCCGAGGGAATCAGGTCATAACGTAGTTCATGTTACAAGCAAAAGGGGATTGTAAGGATTTTCTAAAATGGGACCGAAGCCGATGTGGCCGCCTACGTATCCCGCCGAGGGAATCAGGTCATAACGTAGTTCATGTTACAAGCAAAAGGGGATTGTAAGGATTTTCTAAAATGGGACCGAAGCCAATGTGGCCGCCTACGTATCCCGTCGAGGGAATCAGGTCATAACGTAGTTCATGTTACAAGCAAATGTGTTTCTGGGAAATTTGCAATCTAGGAAAAGGATCCCGACATGGGTTCTTTGCGTATCCCGCCAGGGAGCGCAACTTTTACAACATAAGAAATGCATTACATAGAAAAATTCTAAATGTAGTATCTTTTCACTGCATCTGCGTTGATAGCTTTTGGTCGTACGTCACCGTCCATTTCAGCTAGAATTAATGCTCCTCCAGTCAACACCCGGTGAACCATATAAGGCCCTTGCCAGATAGGTGTGAATTTTCCTTTAGCTTCATTTTGGTGCGGGAATATCCGTTTTAGCACCAATTGCCCTGGTTCGAAAGTCCTTGGTTTTACTTTCCTGTTGAAAGCTTTGGCCATTCTGTTTTGATAAAGTTGTCCGTGACAGACTGCGTTCAATCGCTTTTCATCAATCAACATCAATTGTTCGTACCGATTCTGTATCCATTTCGCTTCGCTCAGCTCGGCTTCTTGGATAACTCTCAAAGATGGTATTTCCACTTCTGTTGGTAACACAACTTCTGTTCCATAGACCGTTGCCCCAGTAGAAGTCCTGATTGTAGTGCGATATCCCAAAAGTGCAAAGGACAAATGCTCATGCCGGTGCTTGTAACTGTCAACCATCTTGATGTTTCATCTAAATCTGGCTTTGACTTATTCCAAAAAATGCCCCAATTCTTCCGATTGTGAGTCTTCCTCATATTCTCCGAAGTCTTGCTCGTTGTTTGGGATTTTGTTTGCTTGTTTCATTATATGTCACATGTTATCGACAAATTTAGTAGTTTGCATGATGAAAAAGAAAATTATTAAACAAAACAGATTTTAAAATAGCAAAAGCAATGCGGATTTGTCATTTTAAGCTTTCAAAAGGTGGAGAAAAAATACATTAAAATGCATAAATGCGATTCAGGCCTCAATTTAAATCGCGTTGTTTTCATTAAGTTAGCACTAATACAATTTGGATAGACATGTTTGGAAAATAAAAGATGGGGTGCTCCGCCAGTTTTAGTCAACACGAATCAACCTTTGGGGAAATAAGGCAAAATGAAACTCCTGAAAAATGAAGAAAACCAAATTAGTATAAGATGAGTAATTATTGATTTAAATAATATACACAGAGTGGAAAACAGTAGAAAATAGCAAGCAAATTGTATATGCACGTCCTAATATACATGGGGGCCTCTCTTATGCCAGAGGTGAGCCTAAACGACAGATATGCGGGATTACGACAGGTTTGATCCAAGCTGCTAAACTGCAATGCTTTGTCGGAAATGAGACAAAATGAATGTACATTTTCCAATTTCAGCATGTCATGATTAGTCTTGGATTAGTCTATCCTTATCACACTACACATAATATGCTGATGGTCGTTGGGGGAGCTAGACCCGTTGACAATTTTGGTGGGTTTCTTAATTGTGGAGTCGATACCAAGGATCGACCCTCCTAAGGTGTATGTATGCATGACTTAAAATAAAGGGTGGTATAGCTCTATCTTAAATTTTCTAAGATTTGGCTGACTAGACACAAGGTTCCCGAGAGGACTACTCGAGTGAGAAGGCTACGCGGCCACCGGATGGTCCGGTCACTCCGCGCATACGCCAACTCTCCTAAATTTTGGTAGATTGAAAGAAATTTGCGGGTGCGCAAAACACACCTCGCGTGTAGTGTGTGATAGTGTCAATTTTCCAGAGTGGAAGAAATATGAGCGAAATGCCAATTTAAGAAAAGCAGTAAGAGAATATAATATTTAAAGCAGTTTATGCAAAATCTCATAAATGAAACATATCAAAGCATTAAATCAAATAAGTAACAAAAGTAAAGCAATAATTAATCCGAACTTGTTAGGGTTAAGAACACGAATTCCCAATGAGTCGCCATCTTTGTCGCGCTCGCTTTTTCGACCTTGCTCGGGTCAAAGCGGGCCTTGAGGCGTGTCCGTGATTCCTGGGTAAAAAGGATTGAGGAGTCGCCACCTAATTATTTTTACGGTGAATTAGGACACCTAAATATTAAACTAAGTGCTGCAATGTAAACTCCAATTTTAATGGTCTGCGAAACTAATGAGATTCTAGGTAAGGGTTCTTTATTATCCTAAAGGGAAGGGGTTAGACATCCTTTAAGATCCGCTAACTTGCGGTTATCCGGTCAAACTCAGGTTAATTATTACTAGAAAAAATGCATGTTTGAAGCATGAAGTTAAAAGATGTTTGCAAATAATTAATGAAAAGAGATGCATTTTAAAAGATAGATAAATGTAGAGATTTTTTCAAAATATGCATTTGTATGGTATTTAAAGAGAAATACATGTAGAGTTGGAAAAATATGTATTTGTCAATTGAGTGTAGAAATAAAATTATTTATAACGCCAAAGAAGTGAATCTTTCGAAAATCATCGAGTTGCAAAAATAATAATAAAAGGATAAACTTATTCGGTATGATTAATAAAGCAAATAAAAGATGACAAAAGTTGTTTTGAAAATCTTGAATACGCGTGACGAGCCTAAAATAAATAACTAGCGAAGGGTTTCTAAGTTTGAATTTAACCGAGCCTACAAATAAATAAGCTAGCGACGGGTTTCAAATCTTAAACTAACCTATGAATTAATCCTAAGCTTGCCTATTCTAAGCATTTCAATAATTACATAAGTGCGATAAATAATATTACAATACAAAGCGGGATAAAAGCTGAATTAAAGAAAGAAATAACAATAAATAAACTCCGAGGAATATTTGTCTTTATTTGCTTTAATCCATGCAAGCTGTCAAGAACAAACGGTTAGAAACAGTTAAATACATATAACTTCATATCCGTATTCAAAACAGTGAATATTTTGATCACGGAGGGCTCAGACTTAAATTTTGAAAAGAACATTCCAATCACGTCGTGGCTGCAAACATATGACTAACGTGGTTTATTTTTGATTGCCTCGCCTACTAAACGTGTTGGTCTCTCGGGTGAAATAGAAAAGATCACTATAATCACGTCGTGGCTGCGAATATATAACTTGTTGGTTATTTTAGTCACCTCTCCTACTAAACATGTTGATCTTGGAAAAAGGTTTAAGCCTCATCATTGCCCAGAAGTTATATTTTTCCGTCTTTACAACTGTGGAGGCCTCAAAATCGACGGATATTTTTCATCGGCCAGTGTAGTATCGTGTTCAAATCAGTAAAATTAAAATGAAACAGTAAACAGCAGCAGCAGACGGTAAAAATATCAGTTGCTCGGATACTTAAAACAGTGCTGAAAAATAGAGAAATGAAACGAAAGAAAAGCGCGGCCTCGAATTCAATTTCGTCGGCCTAAATGCGGTATTGATAAAACAGTAAAGCATTAAGAACAGTAAGATATCCGTTACCCGGATGTTTAACCCAAATGACGAAAAACAGAGAAACAAAAGAAATAAATAAAGGCGGATGAAATAGTGAGTTAATTACGAAAAAGCGGGACGGAAAAGTGAGCAGTGAGTTAATTACGGAAAAACAGACCGGAATGAAATCGAAATTGATTTTTAGATAACCAGCAACAGATATGAAAAAATGCCATAATCTGGAAATATACTAAGACCGGGTCGACCCGACCCGGGTCAGTGACCCGACCCGAATCAGAGGCCGACCCGAATCAGATTTTTTTTTTATTTTTTCAGATAACCAATATACAAGATATGAAATGCAAGGAATTTGGGAAATTCAAACCGGGTCGACGGACGGTCAACTTCGACCGAATCATGTGTTCAACCAGGAATCAATTGATTTCATCAATTTGGATAACCAATAATAACAACAAAGAATAATGCAAGAAATTTGGAAATTCAAATCGGTCGACCTGACCGGTCAAGAATCTGACCCGAATCGGAGATTCAACCCGACATCAAATAATTCCATCAATTCAGGATAACCAACATACGAAAATATGAAATGCAAGAATGCGAAAATGTTACCCAAATCGGGTCAACAGGACCGGTCGATGACTGACCGAATCGAAACTCAACGAAATCAAATATTCACCAAATTCGGATAACCAACATACGAAATATGAAAATGCAAGAATGCGAAATAATACCCAAATCGGGTTGACGGGTCGGGTCGACCGGCGAATCATGTGTCGAAATCGAGAGAATCAAAAGTGGAGAACAAACCTTTTGGACTTGATTCTTGAATAACAAGGAAGGCAAATGTTTGAAATCAAGAACACAACAAATATTTATATATTGAATCGTTTTCAAAAATCCTCCGAAAATTCCTTTGAGAATCCTCTCAAAAATCATCCAATCTCCCCTTAAAAATGAAGAACAACATGGGGTATTTATAGGTGGATTCCCTTAAAAAGAGTTTGAAATTCAAAATAAATGGGCCAAAATCGCGGTTGAGGGCATGGGTTACGGATTTTGGGGTGTCGGTATGAGAGGGTTGGTGATGGCAGGCGAGGTGGCCGGCGACGTGGTCGCCGGTATGAGAGTGTGGGTCGCGCGGGTGAGGGTTTTTGTTTTGGGGGTTTTGAGTTTTTTTCTTTTGGGTTTTAAGGGTTGGGGGAATTAAAAGGGGTGTGTGGTTGGGCTTGGGTCGACGGGTTTGGGGATTGGGTGGTCAGGTTGGAGGTTTCGGGTGGGCTTGGGTCGACGGGTTGGGGGAATTGGGCTGGTCCGTTTTGGGTGAAAGGACGATGGGCTTGGGAGTTTTTGGGGAGAATGAGTTCGGGTGTTGGGCTAATTGAAATAAAGGGAATGGGCTTGGGAGTTTTGGGCTTGTTTTGGTGAAATTGTTTTGGGTAGAATTGTTTTGGGGTTGAGAAATAAAATTGGGTTGGTTAAAAATAAGAGGAAGTTTATTATAAAAAGATATTTTTGTAAAAGATGTAAATTATTTGAAGTAGCATAACGATGTGATAATAATAAAATAAAAATATAATATTTGCGAAATGTTTAATGCTTGATAGAAAATGGAAATGCGATGCCATTTTGCGAAAAATAAAATAACATAGAATATTATGGATAAAACTATGATTATGATAAAGATGCAAATGATAGTAAAAAATACGAATAATAATAATAATAAGATATATACACATATATGCCTATATTTTAAAATTGTTTTAAAAGTGTCAAAAATATTAAAAATTACGAATAAAATCATAAAGGATGGGACAAAATTGGGTGTCAACACAAGATATCATGGCACTTCTTCCGGAGTTGTTGTCTGGGTATTTGGGTATGTATTTATGTACATATTATGAGTATGGTAGTGCCATGTCCTGACCTGTTTGTTTTGTTATATGACTCTTAGAGGCTTGTAGACTAGTGATCTATGTATTGTCATTTTGTATGGCCTTGTCGGTCTTCCTGTCAGTCTGATAGTACTATTGCTATGGCCTTGTCAACCTTATGATGTTAGTTGTGGCCTTGTTGGCCTTATGGTATATATACACATGTTGGTTTGGTTGTCACTTGTTCAGATTGCTATTTCGAGTTTCTCTTGTAATTGTTAGTCTGAGACCTTGTTGGCCCAAACAATTATATGTTCACGCTAAGATATACATGCAATACGCCCGGGCCATTCAGTAGTCGGGTGCCATTCAACGAAAGATAAAATAATATAAGCTAATTAAATTCAGTATGAATTATGAAAGGGCTTTTAAAAAAATGTAGTCGCAGCAACCAGACTACATTCAGTTATCAAACTTCACAAGTCTTTTGTAATTAATACATTCAGTTATAAGTATTAAATTTATTATTTTGGAAATCGGAAGGCGTTGACATGATGATGAAATATTTGAGTGGTGAAAAGCATATTTTTTTTGGAGAAGTGCCTAAAGCTTCGAAGGAAAATGTGAAGTGATTTTTCAAGGTTTTATTGGGAATATTAAGATTATAGCCATATATAATCAAATCCTTATTTTTATATAATATTTAATAGGTATATTCGAAATATTTTTAATTTTTTTTTTGGGGGTAGAGCCTAGGGAAAGGAGATATGAATTATCAAAAAATAAAAATTCTAGTAGTCAACTAAAATTTCTTTAATCAAAATAGTATAATTTTACCTTTGATTTTATTTTTTACATAAAAATAAAGTTGTTGTCATGTGACATGAAGGTCACGGGTTCAAGCCGTGGAAACAGTCTCTTGCAAAAATGCAAGATAAGACTGCGTACATTAGACCCTTGTAGTTCAGTCTTTTTCTGGACTCCGTACATAGCAAGAACTTAGGCGCACCGGGCTTTTTTTTTTATATAAAAAATATACTTGTTAGTTGAAAACCTCTTTTTAGTTGTTGGTCAAACTCAAAATATGAATAACATAAGTAGGGATGACAACGGATCGGATCTGGACCGGATCCTACTAGATCCAGATCCAGGTCCAGATCTAGATCCGTTTTTCATACCTGAATTCAGATCCGGATCCAGATCCATCTGGTCCATAAAAATCAGATTCATATCCGGATCCATCGAATCCACCGGGTCCGCGGATCGAATCTGGATCCACATGTAAAAAATGATTTTTTTTAACTGACAAACGATTTTTACTTAGCTAACAATTTATCTGTGTTTCAATTTTGAAATGTTCATATGAGATATTTTGTTCGTTGTCTCGTTTTGATTGTGAGTTATTAATTGAAAATGTTGGACAATGACAATAGTTGTGGAAAATGCTGACTAGTATTTCCACAATGCAGAACTTGCATGTGCTTGGAATCTTCACAAATGAAGTGAAAATAATTTTAACTACTTGTCTATGGAGACGTTAGTCATTCACTAATATGACATTGATTTTATTATCGAAATTACCTCTTTATTTTTTGGTTTTTGAATTAACGCGAGGATAAATTAAACTTGTTTTGAGAATTAAACTTGCAAGGATGTGCTTAGCAATTTTAAGAAAATACTTATAAAATTACATTCTAGGTTATGCATATATTTAATAAAAAATGGATCCACGGGTCGGATCTGGACCGAATACGGATCTCAAATACAAGATTCATATCCAGATCCGATCCGTCAGAAATGGATCCGGGTCCGATCCGGATCCGTCGGGTCTAAATTTTGAAGATCCATATCCTATAAAATAGATTTGGATCCACCGAATTCGGATCGAGTCCAGAATCTACTGTCATCTCTGGCTTAAATAATAGAACACGTGGAGTATCAGAAAAGCTGGTTCGTGGATTCGAGTTCGGTGTTTTTTCGAACGCGGAAAGTTGTTGGTGACCATCCAATCACACAAAGCCAAAATTATCCTCTCTTTCTATTGTTGACTTTTAGCTCATACATGGTTATAAAATGAGGAAAATGTTAGTACTAGTTAGGGTGCATTATTCGGATTAAATCAAAAAGTCAAATCAAATTTTAAGTTGAGTCAGTTTTTCAATTTTTTGGTTTGATTTCAAATTGAAATTTTTTAAAAACTGAATATTTAGTTTAATTTCGAATTTAGAAAAATTAACATTGAAAAACTGAAAAACCAAATTATATATATATATATATATATATAAAGTCAAATCAAATTTTAAGTTGAGTCAGTTTTTCAATTTTTTGGTTTGATTTCAAATTGAAATTTTTTAAAAACTGAATATTTAGTTTAATTTGGAATTTAGAAAAATTAACATTGAAAAACTGAAAAACCAAATTATATATATATATATATATATATATATATATGACTTATTATATATCTTTAAGTTATATGTATTAATACTTTTAAATATTGTATTCTTAAAATTTTATCCTATGATTTATATTAGAAAATATATTTAAGAAATTTGACATGATTACTTCTCATTCTCTATAATATTTCTTTTTTTTCGCCATTTTAATTATATTAATTATCTTACATGACGCAATCTAATAACCAAACCGAAAAAGGTCGAATTGAAAAATGAAAAACTGAACCAAATCAAACTTATTTTGATTCGGATTGAATTATAATTTTTAAAAACCGAATACCGAAAAATTCAAACTGAATAATATAAAATTAAACAGAAAATCGAATGCACGCCCCTAGTATTAACAACTCCTGACTGATTATTATGACTTTTACCCCTTCCATTTCCATTTAATCACAATCTTTACCTCAAATTGACTCAAACTACAAGTCAACTTTATGTAAAGGGCAAAAACAAAAAACCTAGAAAATTTCTAAAATTTGTTCATGAATATTTCTTGCAAGCTTAGAAACCGGATTGAGAAATTGCATATATTTTCTTTTGAAAATATGCAAAGGGCCCCTACTTTCTCTTTTCCCTCGAGATGGCAGTGGATCCTGGATTCAGTCCGAATTCAGTGAATCCAGATCCGTTTTATAGGATATGAATCTTCAAAATTTGGACCCGACGGATCCGTATCGGGCCAGGATCCATTTCTGACAGATCGAATCTGGATATGGATCTTGTATTTGAGATCCGTATCCGGTCCAGATTCAATCCGTGGATCAATTTTTTATAAAATATTTTCAGTTTTTAGTTTCTAATATGAACTGCATTTATTAGTTCTCTTAATGCAATTATGTAGTCTTTTAGTTTATTTTACGTTTTAACTTTTTTTGTATGTCTGATTTGAATAGAATTTGCGGACCAGATTCATTATTAAACATCGAATGTTATTATATTTTATTTTACAATGCGTTATATTTTGTTGTCGATTTGTCAAATTTATTTGCTTATTTTATTTTTGGTACATGATTAAGTTGTATAATGAACTCAGTCAATTTATTCAATTAGATTGGGTTTCATTTTGTCAAAAAGTTTCAACATATGGGAATATTATTCAAGGCAATTTTTTTTACATGTGGATTCAGATCCGATCCGTAGACCCGGTGGATTCGAATTTAGATCTGATTTTTATGGACCCGATGGATCTGAATCCGAATTTGGATCAATGTATGAAAAATGGATATGGATCTAGTAGGATCCGGTCCAAATCCGATCCGTTGTCATCCCTACTTTTCCCCAATCAACATTAGACTTAAAAAATACTTTGTTAGGTAGGGGTAAAATTGTCACATATCCCAGGGAAAACATTTCAAGTACATAAAGAAGAACCTTATTAGAGTCTAATGCTGCTATTTTCATTATAATAGAGTCTAAAACGTTTCCCTAACAAAGTTAGCAACCTAAGCACAAGAACATATTTCTATATCTTGTTTTGAAAGGCAAGAGTTTTGAAGATTTGTTATCATGTAAAAGAACTCTTAATTTGGGAATTGGTAGAAATTCATATAAATCAATTTTCTTTCATTAATAAAATATCTTTAATGTTATTAGCTTCTAATCCTTTAGGCTTTTTGGATAAGTTTTTAAGCCAATAGATAAAATTAAAATTTCTTCATACTATGAACGAGAGTTGCAATAATGAGAGCAAGAACTAAAAGTCATAAATTTAGTAATCAATAAATACGAATATATTGAGCATTAAAAACATTACTTGCATATAGACCCTACCTTTTGCACTATAACTATTGGCTCATAGAGTATTAATAAATCTTTTCCCTAAAGTCCAACTTCATTAAATTTATTTCGTACTCTGATTCTTTTATACAACAGGTAGATGACACTCTCTCTTTTAATAAAGGGTGTATTTGGTACGAGAAAACATATTTCAATATTTACTTAGTTGGTCAAATTTTTTTTTAAATATTTTATTAAAAAGTTAAGTTTCTTAAAAATAAATAAAATAATTTTTTAAATAAAAATAGAGAAAATAGTGACATTCTACATTGATGGTTAGCTTACCACCATCGAACTCTCATCATATGCACCACCATCACATCCCCCACCCCCACCCCCACGCCTCCCTACCCCCAACCATAGCTCCACATCTCAAGAACATTTTCCTTTTCCTGCCGAACACACCCAAAATCGTTTTGGTTTTTTTTCAGAGAAAAGGTGCTATCTTGCAATATATGGAACTTCCCAGGCTGTCCTTGTAATTTGAGTTAAAACAAATTATATATAAAAAGAAAAAGAAAAAGATTCTTGAAAAGCGAAGGCAAAGAAATACTAAGAAGAGTGCAAAGAGTCATAAAAAAATGCGAATAGCCATCTACCAGATCTGAGTTCTGACACCCCTTTTCATCATACTACACACAATTCTTCTTCTTCTAGTTTGCTATATGGGTATTTTGAATCTGAATTTTTCTTAGTTTCTTTTATTTATTGGTGGGTTATGGATTGGGAAAGGAGAGTGAATGGAGGTGGGGATTATAATATGACATCGTCTTATATACAACACCCTGTTTCCAAATTTGATACCCTTGCTGGTGTAGCTATCAGATATGGCGTTGAGGTAATCTGATTTTATTATGTCTTCTTTTTTTGCTGTTTTCTGATTATGGAGCAAATGGAAAAAGAAGTTTACGTATATAAAAATAATGTTGGTTTTGGTAGCTAATGTACATTGCACAACTAAAACTGAAGCCAAACTAGGAAAACAGGTGTTATAGTTATCACTGAGTGATTTTCTTTTCAGTACTCCATAGAAGGCTTATTCTTGAAACCTTTGTAACTCATTCTAAAACCAACCAGTTGTTTTGTTGTCAATTTGTGTTTGCTTATTGTATCATTTGGAAATTGTTATTTGAAGTGGCTGATAATTTTATATGGTGGTGATACAATGTGTCAGGTGGCTGATATTAAAAGGATAAATGGGCTGGTATCAGATCTCCAAATGTTTGCTCTGAAAACACTTCATATACCCTTACCTGGGAGGCATCCTCCGTCGCCAGTCTTATCAAATGGTCAAGACACACAAGGGTAGGGTGACCAAATACTTTCTCTATTTTGTATTGTTAGTTTGTGTTGGAAATTTACTGATGTGGGATTGAGTTTATCCCGTCTTTAACGACTTAAACACGTGAGCCCTGCATGTCGGAAACATCGTTTCTTCGCACATGCCTAATCTACTAAGTGAGTAGATGATGTTACTGCCAAGTATCGTCAAATTTCGTTTAAGAAATGAAAGAAATATTGGTACACAATGTAAGTTGTTTGAGACATGAAAAGATAGAGTGTTTTTGGTCAAAAATGACAAATATCCCTCATTGGTAGAAAATGAAAGGATTGTGCAATATATAAACTCTAAGTTTGACTAAGGGTTTGGGACCACAAGGGTAACCCATGTGTTTAGAAGGGAGAGGACCTAGGTGAGCTTGGGTTCGGAGCTAAGCCCCAACGCGCGCCGCCGCCCTCCTGGTCCGGTCTGGGTCGGGTCACGGGCTGTCTTTCAGAATTTTCCTTTTGGTCCATGAAGTGTTTCTTATTTACAATTTGGTCCCTGATGATTTTGGAAACATTGCAACGGTTCGGAAGACTTTAGAAACGTTGCAACGGCCCCCATCTTTACTATAAATTGAATACTAGCGTTCAATTTATATATACATAACACAAACTCTTTTCTTTCTCGGAAGTTCTTATACGAATTTCTGACAGAAATTCTCTCATTCTTCAGCAATCTGTTCATATTTATTTTCTTCGCTAGAATCAACATTATTTGCTTTGTATTGTTGATTGTTGTTTTATCTTGGTTGACTATTATCCATTACCGTAAAAACATCTATACGGGACAATTTTGCCTTAAAGACAGAGAGTCATCGCTCGACTTAGCCTTTATTCATAGCCATTGCAGCTTTGTCATGATATGCCTTTATGTAGATGACATTCTCATCACTGGAAGTAGTCTAAACTTGATCATGGAAACCAAGAATATGTTGAAACAATGTTTTGACATGAAAGATATGGGTATTGCAGATGTAATCTTAGGAATTAAGATTTCTAAGACAACTGACGGGTTGGTCTTATCTCAATCTCATTACATTGAAGACGTTTTGAGAAAATTTGATGTATTTGACAATTTCCCTATGAAGTCATCAATGGATATGAATCATAAAATTGATAATAATCGTGGTACACCCGTATCCCAAGAGCGATATGCGCATGTAATTGGTAGCTTAACGTACATTACAAAATGCACCCGACCAGATATCGCTTATCGGGTCAATAAGTTGGCTAGATTTACTCGTAATTCTGGAAATGATCACTGGAAGACGTTAAATCGGATACTACGATATCTGAAATATTCGCTGACTTACGAATTACATTATTCAAGATACCCAGCTATGTTGGAAGGATACAGTGATGCAAATTGGATATTGGACATAAAGAACACCAAATCCACCAGTGGGTATGTTTATACAATTGGTGGTTGGGGTTGTGTCTTGGAAATTCTGTAAGCAAACATGCATCGCCCGATCCACGATGGAATCAGAGTTTATCTGTTTGGACAAAGCATGAGAAGAAGCAGAGTGGCTTCACGACTTCTTAAGAGGATATCCCTTGTTGGGATAAACCCGCACCTTCGGTGATGATTCACTGTGACATCTAATCGGCTTTAAGAAGGGCACAAAGTAATATGTACAACGGCAAGTCTAGACATATTCGTCGGAGGCATAAGACCATTAGACAGTTGATCACTACGGGTGTCATTTTCATTGATTACGTCAAATCAGAGGATAACTTAGTGGATACATTAACTAAAGGCGGGTGTCATTTTCATTGATTACGTCAAATCAAAGGATAACTTAGCGGATCCATTAACTAAAGGCCTACCCAAAGATCAAATATTCTGCTTGTCTAGGGGAATAGGCTTAAAACCCAAACAATAAGAATCTTTATGGTGGTAACCCAACTTTACTGACTGGAGATCCCAGGAATTTGGTTCAATGGAAAAACTAAACTATAGAGGTTCAGTTTAGCGCTTCACTTGAAGTAAGAACACTTCGGATTATCATTCTTTAAAGAAATATAAATCCAAAGTCGTTCCCGTGATAGACATTGAGTGCTACATGCATAATGGGTAAAAGGATAAGTTTCTGAAACTTTTAATGATTCCTAACACTTGCGAGTGGGGTAGAGCAATATACCTTATATAAGATCACCTATTTAAGTGCGAAGACATGTCGCTTCAAATGTATGCACTTAAGAATCCAAGCGCTTTCCATGGCCACAACGGACAAAACGATAGGAAGAAATGAATAAGGAGAGTTATTGTGTTGATACCATTGTCTTGGTTTTACACTAAACACTGACGATTCAAGACATCATGTTCATCGTGCAGTAAGTAAATTCGATGGTAATCGACTAAGGAAGGTTCACAGCCGAAAGCTACCTTTCCTTATGCAATTTCTTTTCGCTGAAAGATTACTGGACTTTGGCACCTCGTGTGCACCAATTCTCTTTCAAGAGGGGATTTGTTGGAAATTTACTGATGTGAGATTGAGTTTATCCTGTCTTTGATGACATAAACACGTGGGCCCCGCATGTTGAAAACATCATTTCTTTCTTCGCACATGCCTAATCTACTAAGTGAGTAGATGATGTTAGTGTCAAGTATCATCAAATTTCGTTAAGAAATGAAAGAGATATTGGTACACAATGTAAGATGTTTGAGACATGAAAAGATGGAGTGTTTTTGGCAAAAAATGACAAATACAATATATAAACTCTAAGTTTAAGTAAGGGTTTAAGACCCCAAGGGGTAACCCATGTGTTTAGAAGAGAGAGGACCTAGGTGAGCTTGGGTTCGGGGCTAAGCCCCGCTCGCCGCCGCCCGCCCGGTCCAGGTCGGGTCAAGTCGGGTTTTGGGTTCTGGGTTCTCGAGTCATGAGCTATGGACTGTCTTTCAGAATTTTCCTTTTGGTCCCTGAAGTGTTACTTATTTATACTTTGGTCCTTGAAGATTTCGGAAACGTTGCAATGGTTTAGAAGACTTTAGAAACATTGCAACGACCCTACTCTTTACTATAAATTGAATACTAACATTCAGTTTACATATACAGAACACAAACTCTTTTCTTTCTCTGAGGTTCTATTTCTGCACGAAAAACAAAGAACATAACACGAATTTCTGACAGAAATTCTCTCCTTCAGCAATCTGTTCATATTTATTTTCTTCGCTAGAATCAACATTATTTGTTTTGTATTATTGATTGTTGTTGTTTTATCTTGGGAGACTATTGTCCATTACCGTAAAAGCATCTATACGAGACAATTGTCTTAAAGACAGAGAGTCATCTCTCGACTCATCCTTTATTCTTGTTTAACCTTTCAGATACACTTAATACCATTTTTACCTACAATTTGATATGTTATCCATATGCAGATTAAAATTTTAATTGCGAACCAAGTCCATCGTTTATATTTGTGCTTTTCTAGCTACTCAAATCATTTCGTTATTGGTCTTATGTGAGTTTTTGGCCAAATACATCCTTCAACTATACCTAAAAACATCGGTATTGCTTAGTCATGTGATTTGCACATGGGTGGGGTCTGTTTGTTTGTTTAACAGAGTTCCACGGAAGGATGAAATTTGCTAAGATTTGAATAAGGGTGTTCAACGGGGGCTTGTTCGGGGTGGGGAGGGCCCGACGGGACTGGGGAAGGTTGGGACCGGTCCTCTGGCGGGCCGGGATTGGCCAACGTCCCATCCCGTCGGAAAAGGGGATCGGTCTTGACGGGGCGGGGTCGGGATCAAGATTTTCATTCTTTTGGCACTTAATTTTTAAAAAATAATATATATAAACACTCCAATAATTGAACAAGATAGTGTAATAAAAATATCCCAAGACTGTTTTTGTGCCTCTTATATTATTTAATAAAAATATGATTTTTTTGTAATACAATTTTAAAATTGCAATTTTGTGGTGTTGAAATTTGCAAATCACATAGTAAAATTGCAATTAAAAAAATTACATATTTATAAACACCTTTTCTAATTTCTTCACAATGTCTTGTGGTTCTTCGTTTGGATTTGAAATTTGTTGGTCAAATTGGTCGACGTCCCTTCCAGTTCTGTCGGACAAGATTTCGTTGTAGTTTAAATCGTCTTCTTCGTTGATCTCCGGTTGACCGCATCTTCTACGCTCCGCTCGTATTCAATCTCTGATTAAAACTGCAATCTCTAAGATGTCTCCCGCTAATTAGTGTCTGTGCTCTCCTATTTGAAATCTTCCGGTAGAAAAAACGCTTTCTGACGCTGTTGATGACGCTTGAATGCTCAACACATCTCGAGCCATCTTTGCTAGTGTCGGAAATGTCTTCTCATTTTCCCTCCAATATTTAAGCAAGTCTTCACGTCCTTCTTCATTGATAATTGTTTGGTACGGTACAATACTATGCAAAATAAAAATATCAAACTTGCTAACTTGATTAACAGTGAAACCACTAAACATTCTATGTCTAAAGCTTTCAATACTAGCCGCAGAAACAACACGTCTTTTATAAGGTTGTATTGAAGAAGAAGAAGAAGAAGATGGTCTAGAAGCCGGTTGATTGCTAGCACTTTCTTGTTGGTAATGCGTATATATTTTTTTGCATTCATCGTGTATGCTAGACAAAACTTCTTTTTAGTTGGTTTCTTAGGTGGTTGTTCATTTTGATTTTTTGGAGTTGGAGATGAAAGTACTGCTATACAATCATAAATAGTTTCAATAAGTGCTTTACAACCGTCTATTTTAATTGTCAGATTTAATACAGCTCCAATAATATAAATAGTGGGAATAGGAAAAAATATTTTTTAAATTTGATAAACATTTTTTTAATAGTTGCCTTATAAGATGATTTTTTCATATATTCATTAAGTAACAAAAATATTAGAGCTATATAAAATAACATAGTTGAAATAGTAGGATAATATATACCAGAAAATTCTTTAGTTGCTTGAAAAATTTCTCTATCCAATAAGTTTTGAATTTTTTCCAATCATTATCTATAAGCATATCAGTTGGATTTCGATTATGGACGTTAAAAAATAAAGTTATAGGTCTTCTATAATCGTAAGCAACAAGTTGTTGTTCATATAGAGAATTCCACATAGTCGCTATTCTTTAGGAGTTTTTCGAAAAGGTAATCCACAATCGTGACAAGTTTTTTTATATTCTTTTTTTCTTTGTATTCTATTACGTCTAAAAATAAAGTTTATAACAAATTTTATTTTATTAAGAATGTCTTTAAAAAGTGATAGACCATCCTTTACAACTAAGTTATAAATATGACACGCACATTTTATATGAAAATGATTAGGAAAAGATGAGTTAATAGATCTTTTAAAAGTCTCACAACATAATTATTAGAAGAAACATTATCTAATGTAACCGTCATTATTTTGTCAGGTATACCATAATAATCGCAAACTTGATGAATATTTTCTACAATAAAATTTTCGGTGTGCCTATCATCAATATATCTATATGCTAAAATACGTTTTTGCATAGACCAATTATAATCTATCTAATGACATGTTACAGTTAAATAATCATTGCCGTTAGTACTACGACCTATATCAGAAATGATAGATACTTTGCCAGAAAAATGAGATAATGCATAACGTAAGTATTGTTGATATTCATTTGCAAATTTAAAAACGTCTCTTCTAACAATTTATTTAGGAAAATCGTTAAAAGCGGGATTATACATCTCTTATGTAATGAATAAAACCAGGAGAGAAAGGAAATGGAAAAGGCAAACCTTCCACCGCAACTATTTTTGCTATTGCTTCCCTATCTCTATGTTTATTGTATTTATGACCTACATTCCCCCCGTCCTGGGGTTAATTTGACCTTGTACTTGGTCCGGGACACTATGTGAATCTTGTCCCGACTGAAAGCGCATTGGTGCACCTGACTTTGTAGCCTCGTATTCATCCCATTTAGCTTTGTGAAAGCCTTGTACATATCTCAATAAACCTCCCGTCCCACCCTGACCTTTTCCCATTTTAAATTTATAAACATTTTTACAAATTTTGCATCTAATTACTTGATTCTCTTGGTCCCTATCAAAAACATCTCATGCAGCTGATTTTAATTTTCGTTGTGTGGGGCCTCGTCTCATACTAGGGGGAATAGGAGGCGTTCCAGTTTCAATTTGTGGTGCACTAGTGGATGTGTCATCTAGATTATCTTCTAAATTAAAGTCTGGTTCAGTTGCAGAATATATCTCATCATCTAATGGTATATCATTAAAAAATTCAGTTTCATCTATATGAGTAATCAATCAAATCATCCCGTCTAGGAATAAGATGACTAGAAGAAGTACCCATGCCCTTGTTACCCTTACTAGAAGAAGCACCCTTACCCTTAACCTTAAACATACCTCTTAATCCTCCATTTTAATTATGCAAATAAATAATTAAAGATAATGAAATTAAGTGCGATAACTAAAACAAAGTAACAATAATAATTTAAAGAAGGAACGAAGGTACCAAACACCGACGTAACGTTGACTTGTAATCGAGGTTGAAAATTGAAACTTTGCTCGATGGATGATCCTCAATCTAGTTGCCAATTTCAGTCCCATTTTTTGAACTTCGATACAATTATACAAATGAGCAAATAAAATAAAATATTTAGTAGGCAATGTAATTGTAGACTTGTAAAGAGATAAATTGAGAGATTGTAGGAAGATTTGTGAGATAAAATGAAGAGAAAATGAGGTATTTATAGTTGAAAAATTGGGTTAAAGTATTAATATAGTAACTTAGTGGTTAAAAATAAATATTAAGGGGGTAGGGGGTTTATGGGGTTGGGTGGGGTGGGGTCTGGGGCGGGACGAGCCCAGGTCCCGTCCCAGTTTCGAGTCCCGACACCGTTTGTTTTTTTATTTTTTAGGGGGGGACCGTGACCGGGCTGACCCGACCCACTGGCCAGCCTTAGATTTGAATACTTTAAGGATGGTTTTTGTTCACTATACTAGTTGAAGGATGTACATTAATTTTTGGGTACCAAAAACTCGTCTTGTGTTGTATATTGAGGTCAACCAACCTTTCTTTGCTTCTGAATTTATATAGGGCTTGCTCGGTCTAGGTTTTGTTTGATGGACCCTGTGAAAGCAAAGCTTATAACAAATTTGACGGCATTTAGCTTAGGTAGAACATATGTTGCTTGGATCCCACACACAGCTGACGGCATTTTTGAAGGATCCAAGCAACATAAGATAGAAGTACTCTTCCTTACACTTGGACTAATGGATCTGCACGTATGGTCTCTTACTGCGTTTTGGTGTACAAAGATTGTGGGTTCAATCTGTTTTCTGGAAAACAGTAAATAGTTGTACACCCACATTATTTGACCCTAGCTGCAGAAATACGTACAGATCGAGTGGCAAGAAACCAAGCTGTTCATGAATCATTCACTTGAGTATTTGAAATCAGCTTGATGTACTTAGATTTATTTATATTGATTACCTTATAAAAAAAATAGATTTATTTATTGATGAATCATGCTTAATAAGTGTTTTTGTAAGTGATGATTTTACGTAATTCTCCCAAATCCTTAGTCTTGAAGAGAATTGCAGAGATTCATATCAATCACAAAGAGAATGCTTTTGTTTTTTCCTGTTTCATGATTGATAAGCTTGCTTTAGAGAATCCAGTTCCAGCGGAAGACTAAGTAAGGTACGGTATAAAGTCCATTCAATCTCCTCCAACAGACAATAGAGGGCTCTGACCTTTGGGTTGTCTTGTTGTACACCTTCAAGTCAGCTAGTTCTTCCCTCAATTTGAGGAACATCCAATACCGAAGGGAGAATTACCGTCTTATATGAGATGCCTCTTAAGAACACGGTATGAATGTTATCTAACAACTAGAGGCGGATGGCATTCAGGCCCTGAGAAAATGTCGGAAACTTGTTCTATGCAGTTTCAGGTTCAGAATTCAAAGTGGCTAAAAAATAAAGGCTATGTGACAATGATAGATCGGGGTTTTATCACTAATCTGGCCTAGACTAGCTGTCAGGAGGAACCTGAACTTTGTTTGAAGCTCATGCTTTTGAAATTACAAGTTTCAGTTATACGGACCTGTTGAAGTTCACGTCTGAGGATTGCTTAGTTGTACTAAGTTGATTTACTTCTACATTGAGTATTTGTAGGGCTGTGTAACTACATGCAAAGTTGACTTCATTTTATTTGGCCTGAAAACTTCTTTTCAAATACAGAAGCTTTACAAAGTTATTTTACCTTTGCACACTACGATCTACTATTGTGGCTAAGTGTGACTTGTTTCTGTGCAGACCTAGCAGCTCTGATCAGACCTCTTCTAGTCATCGACACTCTGATATATTCGATTCATTTCAGTCCCTGAAACTGAAGTCCTCTCCCCAGCCAAAAGTTTCACCAGCCATGAACAGCTTACAAGGATATTATGGTCTTGAACCGCCAGATCAGAAAGCTGCATCTGAAGGATTTGAAATGGCAGTGTATCGAAAAGGAGGATCACATTATTTAGAAGACGGTCCATTTTACAAATCCTCTCCTCATTCAAATCCACCACTTAGTCTTCAGAGAAAATCTAAGAGTGTAGCTAATGGTTTTATGTCAGAGAATGGAGATCCAACACAAGACACCAGAGAAAATGGTTCAGATAGATGGTTTGTGAAATTAGTGAGAAGGCGTCAAAAGTCGGAGACCGACTTCACGCGTACTCCAGAAATGCTGTTGAAGGAAGATAACAGCAACAGTGGCTGGTTTTCAGCTGTCACTGGAAAGGGCTTAGCTTTGAGACCCAAGTCAGCTAATCGAACTCTCTCTGGAGCGGATGCTGAAGCTAGTTCAGTAAGTCCTATTCCTATTGGCTTGGGGGATTCTTTGCTAAACGACAGCGCGTCCGTAGTTAGGAAGTCATCAAGTACATCGAATTTGCAGGATTCAGATAGCAGTACATTGTCTTCCTTGTGGAATTTGAAGCCAGATTTTCAAGCAATTTCTACTTCAGCCATACCAAAACCAATTACAGGTCGAAGAAACAAGGCCGCGCTCGATTAGCTTATTCTTTTTGCATTAGCTGCTTAGAAGTTCATTTTCTTCAATACTTTAGACACAGCTTCCTCTGGTGAAGTGATAAATGAAGAATTGAAGATAGAAGCACACTTTGGTTATGTCATGGTAAATTTGGTTTATGAATTTTGGTCTGGGCATATGTTCATATCTTCCATTGGTAAAGTTGAACTTTCCTCAAAAGTTGAGATTTATAGCAGCACCAAACTTGGCTGAAGGATCAGAGTGTAGATTTATAATTGATTTTTGCTATAGCATGGCAATGCATTGTGCAAATTGTCACAGCAGATGTATATTAATCATTTAAGTACATTGATCTGAAATGGGGAGAGAGGATATTGTTTATACATGCATTATATGTTCCGTACATCACTTCATATGGTTTGTTTTTTATTTCATCCTTTATTCTGGACTGGAGATTGATAATTATTTTTACATTGAATTGCTACTCTTTTTTTTTTAATCAAGAAGCCTCAATGTAGGCCATTCTTCAATGTTGTGCCACTAAGTTATCCCTTGATGAGAATGTCGGGATGTCTCATGACCTTTTATCTATCAACAATTGAACTATGGAATTTTCTCTCCGAACTGTGGAATTAACAAGTCGAATTAGTAACTTTTACATGAATTTTCAAGTGGATGAAATCGGTTGAGTGGTCTCAATTGGAGGACTTTTTTGGAAGGATAGAGTCATAATATTCGCGAGTACTGAGAAATGATTCTCTTTTAGGATTGACTGTATCTAATTGATAACGATCCAATTCCATCAATTTTGGTTGAGGCAATTCTTGCTCATCGCAAACTAATCTAGCTCCTGAAATATATAACATTCTTTATCTTTCCTTGAATTCACACCCCTTTCATGTTCCGTGTATAATCCGTGCGGGCATTGACCAGTGGTGGTTGGTCGAAGCTCCAATACGTAGTAGTCGCAACACTTCCATCTCATACTTCCTTTCAAGCAATTATCACATAGACAGTTAGATGTGAGTGTAGAGTTCTGAAAAGTAGCAAGCCTTGGGAGATTGATAGTGTCGGCAAGTGGCAATTGAATTTTCATTTGTCAATGGAAGTCTATTAATGTCTTGAAAGTTTAGGTGTACTTTGAATCTGATGCTTATATATTGTTCTCCTCGAACGATCTGGCTTTCAGCGTGTAATTGATGCCAAGAAAAGGGTATGGATAGCATCATATCATAATTCAGAAATGTGTACTAAAACTGACGAGTAAGGTGATCATTTTCTAGTAGGATTTAACTTTAAATACACCATGTAAAGATCTTTTTAACACTACCAATGAGTTTTAACATATGATACCAGCTTAATTAGTATTATCTTTGCCATATTACCAATTAGTGGTTGAGGAAAAAATTACTTATAATGATTTAATAATTAATCTGATTGTGAAAATATCTTTTGGCATCGTGACACCAACTTGAATGTAAGCCACACGTTTACATTTTCTTTTGCAAGGATATTATTGATATTGCGGCCATCCCTTTATCACAAACTCAGTGTAAGAGAGGACCTCCGACTAAAAGAGACTTGTCATGGACCTTTCCCTTTCTTCTTTTTTGACTCATGATCATACATGCCAACTAATTCCTTTAAAGCCATAGTATATTTCTTTAGAATCTTCTATTATAACAATCATTAAATTTTTGTTGTTTAACTCTCTTAAAAGGATGTGCATGAAAGATTGCTGCTAATGTTTATAGCGTAAGAGCTAGTAATCATAGCAGGTAAAGAAAACTAAGCAAAACCTGCTACGACCCATTTTCATTCCTCCATTCTTCCAATTGTGTACTGCAAAATTCATTAATCTGGGAAATTAAGTGTTTGGCTATAGAATTGTCAGATAATATATTGGTGGAAAGTGCAGTTCCTTTGGTGGAAAGTGCAGATAATATGACATCATTTTTTTTGTCTGTCCCAAAACATTTTTATATTTAGAAACAATTTAACTTTATGAAATGATTTACCGTCACATATTTATATGACTTGTTTTGGACCACACATTTCAAAAGTCTTCCTTTTTTCTTTAAACTCCGTGTCAAGTCAAATGGTACCACATAAATTGAGATGGAGAAAGTAATTAGGATTCAAGCACACGAGAGGAGATTTAACCAAGGGGACCTCCCACTCTTGAGGGGAAAAATATGACTTTAGACAGGTCAATCATGATTAGTTTAAGATGAAACCTAATTAAAATTAAAATTTTGAGGGTAAATATTAAATATCCGAATTATTTTTTTAAAAAAACGCATACCCTCTTCTCATATTCAAAGTTA
The DNA here is from genome assembly GCA_029783415.1 of Anisodus acutangulus. NCBI lineage: Eukaryota > Viridiplantae > Streptophyta > Magnoliopsida > Solanales > Solanaceae > Anisodus > Anisodus acutangulus. The sequence continues at coordinate 2,600,243 of CM056499.1, forward strand.
TTGGATTTACTGCAAAATATGGAGAGCGGAAGGAGAAGTGGAGGAGTAGGTGATGGCGGCAGAGAATAATGGAGCATGAGGGGAGGGGTGGGTGACGAGAGAGTACAACAACAACATATCCAGTGAAATCCCACAAAGTGGTCTGAGGAGGGTAGAATGTATGCAGATCCCCCACCTTGGTTAGGCATTCGGATTGACATGAGAGTCCAACTACATTGTCAGAATCCATGTTGTATGAAGTTGTTTCCGGTTTGTGTAAATAAGAAAACGTGGGAAACTTTTAAAATTAGTGTCACTAACAGTAATATCAATAGATTCACTTCCACCCAATAAAAAAACACAGAATCACCTTCTCACAAATAAAAGATTTAAATATTACTCTTAAATAAAGGACCCGTGCCAAAAGTTTAGTCTGATCGCTACAGGAAAATTAAGTGAAACCCAAGCTCTAGTGTTTCCAATTTCTCGCACCTCTTCCGAGCCAAAAAGCTGAGAGAAAGGAGAAGAAAACTTAAAATTGTTACATATTCCATTAGTCCGTCTCATTGCCATTACGTCATCAATATTATTTGACTCAACAAACTTGTTCCAATTGCATTATAATACTTTCCTCCGTTCCCGTTTACTTATTTATTGTCCAATATACTTAAAAACATTACTTATCACTTTCATAAATCAAGACAAATTTGTTTCTTCTAATTTTACCATTATTATTAGTAGCCATTTCACAAACTAATTGGAGTATGATCAAATTTAATTTTTAAATATATTATTCTGAAAGCTAATTCAGTAAAATAAACACTTAACTGAATGCCTTTTTGTGCAAAACACAAATTAGACAAATAAAAGAAAATGAAGACAGATAATCACCCTCTCATCACGTATCTCAAGATTGTCCCCTACTCCCTCCATTCCTCTTTAATTGTCCACGCATATTTTTTTTTACTCTCTAACATTAACTAATTCTCCAAATCCTTCCCAAGACTGTTTGGAATGCTAATAGTTGATAGATACTGTGATAATAAATGCACTTCAAAGAAGAGTGCAAAGTTTATTGTGGACAAGCAAAAGTAAACAAAGGGAGCATAATTAATATCTCAATATAGATTGATCTAAAATCTAATTCAATCCAATATAGTACCAATGGGTACATATGTTTCATATTGAATCAATTCTTTTTAATGACCACAACATTGAATATGCATCAATTGATATGTTTGTGTGCATGTCAATTTGAGCTTATTGAGAAAGCTTAATACGGTAATAAGACAAAAGGGTTTGAAGAGGTGCCTACCACGTAAGTTTCGCATGTCAATTTCTTGAAATTAGCGTTGCATCCCACCTGAAAAAAATGAGAACGAAGGACGACTTAGTCGCATTCAACACTGGAAAATTAAACTAGAAGAAAGACACAACTTTTCCTTATCGCTACTCTTTTAACTTTTTTTTTTCTTTTCTTTCCACATTTCACACTTAAATATTTCTGGGTTTGTATTTAATAATTTAAAGCTTAGCCTCCACTCATTCAAGTACCCACTTTCAAAGAAAATAAATAAAAAGGTTAGTCTACTACTTGTTTCTTTTGGTGGAGGGACGTGAGTTCACATGGTCTCTTAATTAAAGTCAAAACTTTGCAGCAGGATCTTTATGGTGAGCTCCCAAATGATCGTCTCTAAAATAATTCGAGCCTGCTATCTCCAATTTTCTAACTGGACATGAATTTCAAGGTGATGATTCATGTCCAAATATATTTCTTTCAATTGAGATTCATGTCCAAACACGTTCAGAACTCAACTCTTTTAACACTTCGCCTTACTTTTCAATTTCAACCAAATATTATAATATTATCCAAACGCCTACTAGGGATAATACATATTGGTTCTGTCGCCTTTTTCTTTTTGAGTAATATTATGCAGAATAGGACAACTATGAACATCAATTAGCAACTACTTTTAACTAAAATATGCTTTCACCAAAATATTTGGATATATCATTGCAACAGATTCCAATCATAATCAATGTAAGATAAAATACCCATATAATTTATTTGCTTGAACTTACGTAGAAAACGTCCATACCAACTTGTCTCGATGAATGCATGACCCTTTTAGAAGCGCCGTCATTTGACGTTTACTCCAAAAGCGCACTGTTTTCTGTTAATCTGGGTCCAAGCATCGAATCTTGATTGTCCACCTCGGCTACAACATTCTTTCACTTCACATGTATTTTCACAATGAAAAGACGTACAGCAAACAAATTCCTACCACTTCATTTTTCTTTTTTCTGCCCGTATTTTCTCAGCACCTAAAACAATTAACTTCCAGCAAATCTCAAGCAGATAAAATGCTTCTCTGGTAAAGCTTCCAAGAAGCTAGTCTTCAACAACCACCACGAAACAGCAAATATTCCAACCCGAGACAGATCTTTTCATTTTTCTAAGTAGGTTAACACAGATGAAATTCTCTCCAATTTGCTTTCCCACCACCCAACCTTAATATTTCTCCCTTCTCAACTCTCTCTTGGGGCATCATTCCCTTCATCTTCATCTTTAGTCATGATCTTTAATGGCTAACACACCCATGTTCCGTGTTCTTTCAAGATAAACACAGATCATAGGACTGCCAGCTTATGATTAAACATTCAGCACTCAACAGCAGAGAACGAGTCAGAGCACTTAAAATTTTAACAAACATAACCCGAAAGTTACCATAGTCTCAATGAATAACATCCTAAACTGATGATTATAATAATCAAGAATACTTCAGATGCAAACTTCCAAATACAACATCACGGTTTGGACATGTACACCAGTCAATGTCCATAAACAGTTGCAGTCAATGAAGCTCGGATGTGTGTAAATATAAACATCTACAACACAAAATCATTGCTGACATGTCCCAAGAAACAAAAAATTACTAAAGCAGATTGCATGATGTCAATTGGTCAACCAACAACATAGGGCAAGGATTTGAGGGTGGAAACAATAAATATTTTAGATATCCTACCTTACTCATAATATTTCGAATTATTTACAGGATTACCTTTTTTCCCGAAATTGTAACTCCATCCAATGACATATACATGAAAATTTTACATAAGCTGTATGTTCTTGGTCAAACTATCAACTCTTCTTACTTTGAAAAAACTACCACCACATATGAACTGCAAATGTTGTTTCACAAAAATGACCGCCATTTTGTGGTGAATGGACAAAAAAGGAAGCAGTGGCACTGCTACAGTTCAGGGATCTGACTACACAATTACCTCAGAATTTTGCAGCAGAACAATCTGCCAGGATCAATTAGATCTTATTGTAACGCTGACCAATAAAGGGCTACAATGTTGCATTCTCTAGCTATCTTCCGTAAATACCTGAAACAATTGACATTTGCTAACACAATCACTCTCAAATTGGATGACCTCCATCACGTAAATACAATAAGAGATCTATTCTCAAGTGAAAGCCCAGAGCCAAAAAAAAAGAAGGGAAAATTAGAAACAAGAATCAGATAAGTAAGCAAACTAATTGAAGAACAAATGTTTAGAACTCCTTAAGGAAGCATACACATCACTTGTACAAAGAACAGATAAATCACAAAAACTAGTTACTCTAATAGCATTCCATTTAAGGGGGTTTCATTAAATTTGTGCTGCAATTAGTCTATTATTAAATTGCAGTTGCCTTCTCAAGAATTTCCAAAGCAACAAGCAGAGTAAAACCCTGGGGCCCAGTAGACTTTGTTGGTTAAACAACTGTAGCAGTTACAAGGAGAAGTTTACTTGCAAAATATAATGTTCTTTAAGCCGGGCACAGTAACATCGTTGAGTAATTGCTGAAATACAATTGTGCGGTAAGTAGCACCCTGACTTCTGTTCAACACCTCTCCAAGAAATCATCAAACAACTATTCCAATATAATAGGCTTATAGGTGATAAACAAGGTTTACGAGGAAATTCTGTAGCCAAGAAAGATTAGTAATAAAGAGAAACTCAAACCTATCAAGAAGTTCACAAACAAGGGCCATTTGATAGTATTATCTCAACAAGCAGTAAAGGAGAACGGGGAGATGGAGAAGATAGAACCTATTTCCAAAATAAGCATTCTACAATTTGAAAACATTACACCTCCCATCTATGGGCCAATATTAAATAGCTGTTTACAAAAGCATCAAATTACTAGTCAAGGTTCGAAGCTAACTACCAAGAATCTCAAGCTACAGTGTGATCAAACATAATATCTGTAGGTTTCAATGTAAGCAGCAATCTAATATTATATAGAAGTTAGGTTGTCAAGCTGAAAGCATGAAACCCCACAAAACACCGTAATAATCATTTTGTAATGCAATCTGATATCATCCAATATACAACACGACGTGGACATACACACTGAGATAGCATTTTCTATGTTACGCATCACAAACCAAAATCTTAAAGGACAATTCGAAACACCCTATATCATGACATTAGTACTAATGTATATTCTTTACCATGCAATACTAAAACAATTCCACCGCAATAATAAAAGAGGGTGGATCATTGGGCCTATCTCACATAATGAGTCATACAAGGGTGAAGTTAATTTCAGGGCATAGCCAATAGCAACTTCAAACTCCACATGAAGAATATTTCAAGAGTCTCCTCTATGGCAAGTGTTAGGATGTTGAAAAAAACAGCAAGGACAAATTCTGACAGACAAACTCAGTCTGTGATAACTAGACCAACCCATTATTCACGGATTATTTTTCAAATTGAGCGATTATGCAACATAACATCTCTGCACCTGATTTTCTACTGCAACGAGTGAAGAAGATTATCATTTCCTACTAAAACCGTGTCTCATGCCTCAATAGACCCATTCAGACATAACTTTAAACAAGAGCGGAAAAAAAGCTCAAGGCACCTATGAGATTAATAAAAGGGCTTATGGTGCCTACTAAAACACCCAATTAGGTCAAAAATCCCTGCAAAACAAATGCGGCGTTTGCATGGTGGTAAAATGGTGATAACAAACTAATGCCACTACAAGTGGAAGTTGATTCAGTAGAGGTAATTAACATGATAAACAAAGGACATGAATTGCTAAATTCCATTGTTTTCAATTGCAGGTCAGTGCTGATGAAGTTGGAGAAACTGCCAGTACATCACAAGTACAGAGAAAATATAGTGGAGGATGCCTTAGCAAAGTAGGGAGCTAAGGAGACAATTTTTGTGGACCCCAAGTTTTTGGTAGTTCCTCCAATGTTTGTGAACGAAGCTCTTTGGGCAGACATTTCAGGAAACTACATTTAGAAAAACAATTCCGGGTTGTAATATTTTGGAATGCCTTGTAAACTATGAGGCAAATTGGTGCACCGAAGGTGCAAACTATGTGTATGTTGTTGACTAGGGATATACATATATATACATATATATATATATATATATATATATATATATATATATATATATACGAAATATCTTTATCTATCAAAAAAATATCCGCATTTAAGTTATTCGGGAATCTAGATATTATTTCATGGGGACCCTTGGAGTTTGGGTTTGAGGTGCAGTTGATTGATAACAATTCTCCTCATAAAACAAAGTTCGTGACATCCAAGTGAAATTTGCAAATATCAGCCATGTATAGATTTTTTTTTTTGTTTTGAGAAAGACCAAGTAAATAATTTCACCTCACTAATACCCCTATTGTCCTGAATCCTCTTTCTGCTCTTACTCAGGCAGTCCTTTCTGGACTTCTGTCTTTCCTTTGATAAGTTCATTCATACAGACTAAGTTCTTTTCTATATATGGTAAACATGCACTAACCAGCGCTACAAAAGATAATTACATAGAGTGTAAGTCGTCTATCAGACTTGAGAGTTCTTATTTATATTTTCTTTTTCGTTCTTTTTTTTGGGTGGGGGGTGGGGGTGGGGGTGGGGGTATTACATAGGTTTCTCTTTTTTTTTTTGATGTAGTGCATAGTTTGGCAAACAATTAAGACACTATGCGCTAATAAATACTCCTAATCATATTTGCTAGCTTCCCATACTAACCACGAGATGTCAACTACAATAATCTAGAATGACTGATAACACTTTTCTGGTAAAACCTTTCTTGCTTCTGTACTTTCACAAGATGTGATTGAAGGAATCTCCCAGATAACCACAAGTGGAACAATATATGATAATGATCCCTAGCGAGAAGGCATATAATGTCTGTTAACGATCAAAACACGCACGATTCCCAAATACAGAAAATGCTTCCAATTAAAGGATTATGCAATTGTCAGCATAAGTGTGCCACTAGCAACAAAGTAATGCTAAGCCAAATCAAAAACTGCTATCTACTTGTGCATGAATCTACGGAAGTAGGTAAAGTATTTTGATAAGAACAATCTTTATGCATCATTTTCTTTGTGAATCCTGGAAGACAAGTATTTGAAAGGATAGAACCCACATTCTCGAAGGCTCCAGTAGGGGTTCCAAGACCAAGATGGTTTTGGTGATCCAACTTCAACTAGCCAAAAATGGCAAATCTCATAGTTATTATAAACCATGCTCTCACTAAGCGAAATGCAGAGGAAGCATATCCAAGTATGCTAATGTGTTCTCAAGAAGTAGATCTGAGAGCCAACAGAGTGGAGAGGCATAATCATTTTCTGAGGCACTTTGTATGTAATTATAGGAGCTTACAGTCACTCGAACTGTCTTTTAATCCCTAATCTGAGGCCACCTTTTCTTGATGTCATGTCTACTCACCCTACTCTACTTAAACTGCTACGACATATTAACATTAGAAATGCTAAGCAAAAAACACAACACCACAAAAAGAAAGAGGGAAAGCACTGAAAAACGGCCTTGAGGCATCGGTTTGATTTGAGCTTCTAAGAACAGAATTGCTTCTAGACCAGACGACACCCATGAATAACAGTAACTTAATTGGACTTGAAATGATTTTCTTAGTTTCAAAGTTCACAAGGTTACATGATTTATTTATATTGGTTCGCCAGTTCTAAATATTAATAGTGCTACCAGATTCGTACTTCACAATAGGTAGTTCTAAGTTGCTCGGGCTCGGGTGTCCGAATCGGGTGCGGATCCATCATGATCTAAATTTTAAGATTCGGGGATATGGATTCAGGTATGGATACGGGTACGGGGATATGGCTAAAAAAAATCAAATATCTTAATATAGAGTTATAAAACCTAAATTACGAGATATTGTGTGAAAAACTTGAGGAGAAAATATTGATCAAGAGGAGAATTCCGGGAGATAAAGGAAAAGTAGTGACATAGAAATCTCTATATACAAGGTATTCCATTTTCTTCAATTTCACCTTAGTTTATGTTTAGATTAAAAAGAATTTCACTGTCGATTTTGGCCGAAGTACCCAAAATCTATTGACCAGATCGGGTACGGATCCCACACCCACACCCATGTCGTGTCGACAGGGGTGCGGCGCCAAAAGTGAAGAGTCCGAGCAACCTAGGGTAGTGGAGCCTATCATTTTTGGCATTCCATCAACTATGTATTAAAATTAAGAACAGTTAGGTACTTCGCAATTTCTGTCACATCCAGCAGCTTTAAGAACAAGTCCAGACAATATTACAAATAATTCTAATGCCAAATAAGATCAGCTTCAAGAGCAGTGCCAAATGGAGGAACAGGTCTCAATAAATGTAACAAATAAAATGCTGAAGTGCCGACAACACAGCTAGTGAAGCACCTACAATGGACAGAAAGGTTCAGATTCTTCAAAGATTATGATTGTAAGAACTAAACCTCTGAACAATTTATTTTAATACTTGCTGTGGTGGTAAAAAAAGCTTTCAGATTACAGTGCATCATCAGATAATACACTTACCATTCAAAAGGTTCAATTCTAATACTCAGTACGGTGGTAGATGCAGCTTCTGAGAATCAGATTACGATGAATTATCAGATAATACACTAACCACTCGGAAGGTTCAATTCTAATACTCAGTACGGTGGTAGCTGCAGCTTCTGAGAATCAGATTATGGTGATGGTAAGAATCAGATTACAGTGACTTATCATCACCCTAATTTGACATGTTACAAAAATTAATTACACATGTTTCCACTTTTGTGCCAAAATTTTGGTATGATATTTATTAGGCTATATTTTCTAAATCAACTTCAGATGAGATTCCAAATTATAAAATTGTATTACCGAACAAATAGAAAAGCAGTCTTTTATCAGTTGCGTTGGCCAAGAATGAAATTAAACGCCTCGAAGGTGTCATACTGCATTTTGTTGCCCATGGAAAGAACATCATGTGGAGACAAAAACTGTTACTATTGACTGCATCAAGTATGCAATTTTTATTGTGTTGCAGCTCTGGTTGAGAAAATAATGTCAGTTACAGCATCAATGAATTCCAAAGTCCAGTCAAATCTTTTAGCTCTAAGGATTCCCATCCGACATTAATTTATCCAAGGAATCAATGGTCTATGCAAACTAAGGGCCAAAACATTAACCTTATAAACAAGGAAAAAAAATAAAAATAAACCCCTCCATCCTCAGGGGTTGATTTAGGCCCAAATCATGGTGCATGTATACCCATGGTCTCTCCGCGAAACTAGGTATTTTATGTACATATTTCCTAGAATTGGTCCAATATTATCTACTGGACCCAGCTACAAAAGGCTGAATGGTGCACTTGGTTGAAAGTTGTAACCAAAGGAGTAGGGATCAATTCCCACTTAGTACTTCCTTTTCTTCTCCTTTTTAGTTTTTCTATCAGAACCAAATGGCAATAGGATATCAGCCACAACAGGATAGTCTTCACTTCTCAAAATCAAGAGGAGACTTGAAAAACAATGTGGCTTAGTATCTATAGTTTTCTCCTTTTTTAGTTGTGCACACATGTTTTAGAAATCCTAGATCGCCTCTGTAATTATCCTTATGTCTGAGTGAATTATCATATTGAGTCTTGTAGATAGATACATGTTTAACTTTTCTTTTTTTTGAAGATACATGTTTATACAATAGTTTGAATTCAGAAAAGTCAAAAAGTTGGTCAAAAGATGTCGTGTCAAAGTTGAACTAAAAATATTTCTAGCTTGCACTCACTTCAAGCATTAGAGGGAAAAGAAATGCTATTTATGCAATTGGAGCAACTGTTCGGGGTAAGACTAAAGTAGGCAGACTAGGATGGGACTGAGGGGTAAGAAATGTATTAAGCAGCATGACAGCATTTCAATAACGGTGCCTGTTAAGATTTCAGCTCAGCTGTTTTTTAACCTTCCCTTTTTTCTATATGCCAGTAAAAGGAGAACTTTCAATATAATTATTACTACTGTTACTTATATAGATTTTATTTTTCACTTTTACTTTTATTTGGTATGATGACAGCATGACTTGAGCTTCAATGGAAAAACATGGTCACCGTGAGGATTCATATAGTTGAACCGAACTTGCTTGGGATTGAGGCATAGTTGTTTTTTTGTGTGTGCGCGTGGGGGGGATGGGGTTATAGGCATAAAATAGTCCTTGATACAGATCACTATAAAATATTTTTATATCACAACTTAAATTACCCTTTAAAACTGATAGGATTAACAAAAAAGTTATCTACAGATAAGAAATAACATGAGGCAAAATCAGAACATTTCCCCAACATCAAGACCAAGATGATGGATATTCCAAGGAAAGATCAGAAAAGATGAATGAAGATTTATACTTACTCCTAATTTGCACTATGTATCCAATCCTATCAACATAGATGTTCCTAACCAAGAGGGGGTGTGCTTTGAAAGAGCAGGTTAAAACCCGTCGACTTCTCTTTGTTTGTATCAAGAGACACCCAAAGGGCTGGCCCATGGTAGCTCGGGAGCCCTGACCCCTAATTCTCACGTGGATGTCCAATTAGAAATTCAGTTGATAGGCATCATTCGCCTTCGACCATGAAAAAGAGAGTCTGATTAACTTGTTAACCTTTACAAGAAAGATTCAACAAAAATGTGAGCAAGGGTTAGCAATGCCAAAATGGAAATGCTCAAAATTGAGAATCTGAAAAAAGGAAAAATCTGGTTAGCTAAAATCCGTTATGCATCCTCCCAAATCTCCGGTTATTTATGAAGTATGCATCCTCCCACGGGTTCAAGCCGTGGAAACAGCCTCTTGCAGAAATGCAAGGTAAGGCTGCGTTGTACCGACCCTTGTGGTCCGGCCCTTCCCCGGACCCCGCGCATAGCGGGAGCTTAGTGCACCGGGCTGCCCTTTTACTCAATGGTAAACATATTCTTCGAATTATGAAGGATCCTCGTTTAAATGGATAAGAGTCAGTAACTCATTGCTAATATATGATAGGGATTTACTCTGCATCATATGGAGACTAAAAAGACATCACCAAAATCCAACAAGATTAACCAGGAGTTGAAAAAAAAAAAGTAGAAGACTTGTATGTTAGCAAGAAAATAAAAGGAAGATGACCAGCAAATACAAGTACTTCTCATCTGAACCAAACTCTATAACTCAGTATTGTTAGAATAATTACAAGGGTCAACAGGGCTTACACTTTGTTAAGTATGTCTGTGAGATGCATTTGTCAGGAAAATTACAATAGTACAAAGTCCTTCCAAGGGTCACCCAACTTTACAGCAATTGCTCTAATGACTGTCTTTTGTCCAGATACCAGTCCTGCATCCTACTTGAGTCACCATTAGATACTGAAAAGAACAAACCTAAAGGTCATATTTCACCAAGAAAGAAGAATTTAAGACAGTAAATGACACCCTTCTGAAGAGCCAAAGCACTCTACATGCACAAAGCTCAGTTGGGAAGATATGTCAACTAAGTCCTTTCCCAAATTAAAATCCTGACAAACCAAAAACTCACCGAAGATCAAAACCAACTCCCAACGACTCTCATGCTTGCCTCCAGTTGAGGGAAGTTACATCCGGTCGGCAAGGCATTCCATGACCTACCACACTAGTAAGTCAGTTCCTTCTCCCACAAAGCTGAGACTAAGAATCAAGAAGCAAATTCAGCTATAAAAGAATTAAATTCTTGACCAATATATCACCTGAAATTGGAGGACCAGTAGGGAAAGCATTTGATCCAGAAGGCTGGAATCCAACATTACTCACAGGTGGTCTATCAGGAGGTCTGAAATAACCTGCCATGAAAGTCACTCGTCAAAGTGGCCTATCGAAGAATGGCTATACCATGATTGACGATTCAAATCCAAGATCGCTCCATGTTTCTTTTTTGTTAACAGACGTCACAACTTCAACATTTTACCAAGTAAAGAGCTTAGGTACGTATAGTAGGCCCACATATGTGAAGAAAGAAACAAAACTTTTTCCAGCCACAACTTGAAGCAACCACGTTATAACCTAACACAGAGATGGACTGGAATTGGAATGAGAAAATAAGGAAAGGGGCAGGGCCTACTAAATCTATAAGTGAGTGCCACGCTATGAATCATTTAAACACTTCTTTGGCAGACCGGTGCACTAAGCTCCCGCTATGCGCGGGGTCCGGGGAAGGGCCGGACCACAAGGGTCTATTCATTTAAACACATTTCCCTCAAATGCCATGCCACAAAAGTGATTGAGAAGAGCCTCTGCCATAACTATCGAAGGTTAAATCTTAGCATGGTAATATTTCTCCGAATATATTGATGTTTGTTTCTGCTCACAACAAGTGTATGGAAGAGCTGTATCACCAACCTTAGTAGCGGTGGAACGCCAAATACACTATCACTTTTCTTTTTTCTGATTAAGAACTAAATTATTACTGAATGAATAGGAGAATTCCCACATTTGAGATATATAAAAAACTAGACAAGTGTCATACAAAAACATGACTTTTTACGAAGAGCGCACAGTCAAATGTCACAGGTGCACGGTTAATTTTTAAACAATTAGCAAGCAGCAATAATTTATTCGAACTACATGTCCCATTGACAATAACAGATGAATCTTAGCATAACCAATGCATTGACCACTGACAAGAAACAGCTAAATTTTGGTAAGCCAAGCAAACGATTTGCATTTCCACGGACCAAGTTCAACAGTTGGTACCATATTTAGAGCTTTTGCCAGTTTTGTGCACTTTACCACTTGACAATGCAGATAAAAGAAGGCCAGTATAAGCATCATATGCAGGCTTGGAAATTTGAATAATATTTCCTATCAAAATTCATGCATATTGCAAATTTACTAAGAGTTAACAGAAATTTATTATATCCAAACTCCTTACACTTTGCTTCTCATGTAAATCAATAAAAGCACAATGAAAGAGTCAAACCTTCCTGAGCAATAGTTGGACCAGGGCATGATCTTCCTGCACCAATCCACATACCGCGCTGGTGCTCACCACTGAACTCATTGGGTTGCACCCTCCATTGTTCATCACCAATATAACACCTTGATCCATCCGGACGCTCCGGTAATGAGCATGGTGCAGGATATGCTTGCTGTGGATGTTGCTGCACTGGGGCCCTTGGATACGAAAAACTATTGGAGGGGATTTGATGTGGAGGGTTAAGATGCATGGGCCTTGGGGCAAAAGGCGCATTACCAGGTTGAAATTTTTGCGTGGACAGAGAAAGTGGTGGGTTGATATATGCATCATTATAACCATATTCTAAAGGCCGTGAACTATATCCAGAAGGTTCCCGTGAATTACTAATGCCTGCTGGTGTAAAAGAAGGTGGTCGCGATGGGAATACCTCATTCCTCATAGGAGCATTGATACGAGGACCATGAGGCATATTTCCAGCTACCTGTGGTAGCCGATGACCCTGTAAAAGAATATTAATCTTAGTGTCATATAATGAGAGAACATAAATAACTCACAGCAAGAAGCCTTACACTAGGTATGCTACCAACTTCGTTTGGAACAGGAGGTTGCAGATATGCCACTACAGGTGATGGCGATGGTACTGATGGAGTGAGAGAGTGTAACTGTTGTGTCCCTACTTCATGTTGGAGTGGAAAAGAAGGTTGAGGGAACATTGGTGGAGGTGGTCCAGCGGGCAGTGGAGGGAAAGAATGTTGCTGAGATGGAGGTAGTGGGGGTTGTGATAGAGGAAGTGGGGGTGGGGGTGGAGGTGGCAATGGAGATGATGGAGGTGGAGGTGGCGCCGGTGATGATGGAGGGGGTGAGGAAGGCAAAGGTGGGGTCGGTGGAGGAGAACAAGGAGGTAATGGTGGGGATCCCATAGGTAGAGGAGGCAAATCAGGTGTATTATCTAAAGCTGATTCCAGTGTTCTATCTGAGCCAGACTGGTTCGCATCATCTGCGAACAAAGGTCTTTCATCTTTTGGGTGATCAGAAACATCTTCCATTTCAAGCTCGCCATCCACATCCTCCAAGATACAATGACGCCTGTCACTAGGAGTGACTGTATATCTTTCAGCATTATCACCTGTTGCAGGTGTACGTTCTGCTGCTAATTCCTCAGCAGCTTCGTTTTGCAAATTACGAAGAGCATCTTCTTCCTCCTCATCAAAGACATGAGAAGATAAAAAGCCAGGTAGCTGAAATGTAGCATTGCTGAAAACACAAATAGGAATAAAATGTGTCACAGATTAAAGTAAAAACAGCAGCAATAACAATATTATCACTTCAATAACAGCAAAAAAGCGTAACTTGGCTACCAATGCTACACAAACTGAATGCCACATATTATTAGATAATTATAAATGTGGAGTAGAAGTCTTGATGGAATGGTAGGCAGAGCTTGTGGCAAAATGATCCACACATTTTTTATATCAGTAACAAATTCTCAAAAGAAACTATGTCAGCCACAGTTGGTGAGCAATCTTAAACATTGTTCTCAAATTGGTTTATGACCCAATAAGGTCTTACCCTGCAACCAGTCTTAAAATTTCACAATATGTGCCACTTACTGAGATTACCATTTGCACCAACAGGAGACAGATAGCATAATATTTATGCGGTGTGCACAGATCCAAAAAAAAAACTTGAAAAAGGAGAAGCTTCACAAAATCCATCTCTGAAATTTGTACCACAATGAAAAACAGGGATTCAGATTTCAGAAAACCCCTTGACACTTTCAAAAACAGAGGAAAAAAATATGCACACCGCTTCCTGTCTAAAACATTCTGCTAACATTCAAATTGGGATCTGAAACAAGAATCAAATACCTATTTCATGAATCAAAAATGAACTTGAAGACTTGAACAAATTAAAGAAGCATCATGGAGCAAATAGTAAAATTCTTTTGACACAGGATGGGCAACCAAAATGTGCTCTCAAGGAATGCACTCGAATAAACCCGTTCTCAAAGGTTTGATTATGATTCACATGAGTTAGCCGGAGGAGCACATAATTAAAAATGAGGAAAACAAGGAAAAAGGGTGGGATAACGGCTTTAGGACAGTTTCTCTACAAGTGAAAAGCAAAAGGTCGATACAGTTCCTGGACATTAAAGCAAGAAATGAAAAGGAAAAGTCTTAGCATGCGCTTTGCGCCTCACTTCCAAAGCACATGCTTCTTCGAAGTTGCGTCTGTAATCCTGAGAAATAATGACACCTAGCTCACATCTTAATAAGACTGGTTTTCAACTTTAGAGCCAGTTTCTAACCATTCCAAGGAGAAGAGAATTACAAGTATATGGTAACGGTCCTACACATGGGACAGACCACTTCAAAGAGGTAGGAAAATCGTCTTCATCCCCTATCTGAAATTCATAGGTTACTTGTAGATTCACATCCAAAACCGTCATTAAAGTCCACACCAGCATCAACACAAAGAATATACTGAATTCAGATCATGAATCACAGGGACGCCGATAACAACATAGGAAGTTACTGTGGTTTGTTTTTTTTCAAAACAATCAATAAAACAATTGGGCACTATTACCCAGACGCCCATGATAACCAAATGAAAGTTCATAGCTATTTTTTTAATAAGACTTGTAGCCAAAAATATTTCACAAGAAGAAGAATGAAAGTAAGTTGCCGACCTTCCATACTCATCAACAAGCATGCCTTCCATCTCTCTAATAGGATCATCAATCGCACGCTCAGCTCGAGATGGTCGTCTAAAGGATAAACCACCAGATGAATCATCATTCACTGTACCAATATCATCCATATGACGGCGAAGAAGAGAATCAGGATATATTTTCCTCTCAAGCCATAATCGCAAAACCTACAAAGGAGATAAAATCAAGATCGTGCACAACTTTCTTTAAATGACCAACTGGTTCTAGAGTTTGCACAATCACCTTGAGACATAGACGACGGTTTTCTCGGGCACCCACTCCTGGAGGAGCAGCAGCTCCCAAAAGACGAGGTAATGCTGCTTGAACAGCAGGAATATATGATGCTCCTGCTATGCCTGAACAAAAGTAGATGTAGCAATGCAAACAGAATCAAATCTAATTTAAGTAGATATATCACAATTTTACCAGATTGAGGAATTACAAAAATAACATTTCTTAACTCGATCAACTGGGGCAGTTAGTTGATTTAATTTTAACACAGAAAGCATCCACCGATCAAGAGCTTCGCATGAAAAAACACAAGGAGAAACTAAGGCAGTAGCACGGTACGGATCGGTCCCTTGTTCTCAGTTCAAGGTGAGATACGATTTAGTCAAGAGATCGATCCTAGGATCAGAAAATCTCTTCGTGCTATGCACTTAGATCCATTTCGTCAAACAACCATATAGTATTGTATCGGCTTCTACGTACAAACCGGACCTCCATAGCCTCCATAGCCTCCATAGCCTCCATACCTTAAGCAGATGACTTAGATCCTTGTTTTCTATCTTCTTAGTTCAGAAAAAATTGCTAACCGAACTGTGAATAACATAGGACTTCAATTCTAGTAGGTAACCTGCCTTATTTACAAGATTACAAATCTCATTTTTATGGAGGGTTACCTGTAGATATATTTTTATGACCTGATAGTGTAACTGTCAGTGTATTTAAGTTAAATACTTTGGTAAAACAGGTACACAATGCAGTGCAGAAGTGATATTATAAGCAATGTGCAATTCCACAATGCAATGTAGCTACTAAATTAGCCACAAATCATCCTGGTCACACCATGAATTAATGGAAAAGGCAATTGTAAAGTATCGGTACCTCATACTTTAGCGAATACCCAAAAACAGGAAAATGATTTGAAGAAACGAAAATCAGGGAGACCCTGTCAACCTGTGCACTCCCGCTAAACTATGCGTAGAAATGGACTCGGAGATGTCACTTAAAGGAGGGAGGTGGGTGGAGAAGAAATCAGCGAGAAAATGAGAGGAGATGAGAACAAAATAAAGAATCATAAATGTAGTGTGCTTTCACAAGAATCTTTACCTTTATGACTATGAGAGCACTGAGTAATAGAATCCACCAAATAAAACAGGTCCACTCTGTGAGGAAAACTAGGTTCATTATCCAACTTCCGGATAAGAAGTTCCACGACCTGCATTAAAGAGGGCTGAATGCTCAAGAAGAATACAGGAGGTGACAATAAATTTACCATCACAACAGTTGCTGTATGCACAGAGTTATCTATGATGACTATAAGTTAAACAAGTTAAAATCTTAGGTCCTACATACTCACATTCAACAGCACCTTAATACGCAAGATTTGAAGCTCAGGTAAGTGGTTCAACCTATTTATTCAGATAATAGATTTGTCTAGACAAAACTGACTTGAAAATATAGAAGAAATGAATGGCTTCACCACTAAATCTTGCTAGGTTTCCAAGAAGGCCTAAAATATGAGATGTTTAGCAAGTTAGACTCTAGAAAAGTCTCCGAGCAGGAAAGTGAAAAGCAGTTTCACTTGTCGTTTTCTCCCTGCTCACTCCTACCCTTCCTTTCTCTTTTATCTTTGACAAAGGCCAGGTACCAGATTTCACCACAATTTTTAATCATTTTAGCCAATGCAGGGAAGTCCTTTACTTTAACTGGAAAATTATTTTAATCATTCAGATCAATATTACATAAATTGCTATGATAGATCATAAAACTAACTAAATTTTCAAGTAAAGAAATATTCTATTACCTGTGAAGCCAGCCTCTAACTCATTATTCTTGCTGCTAAGTCTTAATCAAGCCATAGTTTATTAGGTTTGAAAGGAAATCACACCATCGTTTCTCCTGGTTCATGACACTATCCGACTCTTAAAGCTTTGTTTAGAAAGAAGACTTTCGCGGAAGAAGCCAAGCTCTAAAAATCCTTTTTGAAAATATTGTTCCCAGTTTACAAGAATGATAAACTCATATAACAAAAACATGCATGGAAATGGAATGCACAAGGAGATAATTAACAGAAGAAATGCATCCCACATGAATCAATGAAATTGAGAAAATGACTATAAGCTCTTAAACCTTCATAAGGTCATCAGACTCAACACTAAGCACCTCAACTATTTTGATCACTTAACCCTCGCACCAACACTTTTACCTCAATTACCAACTGACACCTCATTCCATTAGATTAATTGTTAGGAAAGTTCAGATTTTTACTCCTAAAACTTCCAGTAAATGTCATACACACTCACCAACTCTAATACAACCAGATTATTCCTCTCTCTCTCTCTCTCTCTCTCTCTCTCTTCTGTATCTAATTCTGTCTCTTTCTTTAATGAATTGATCTGTTATTGCAATCTCTTTTTTTTTCACAATGGTAACATTTTACTCATCAGCAAAAAGTTTGTGGTGGCTGCAGTATTTACAAGCTACAAGCTACAGTCCTTGAAACATTTGCAAGGCTTCCAAAAATTGTAAAATAGATTCTGCATCATCTCTATTTTTTTAATCAAGTAGAAGTATTTTTATTCATAAAAATGGTCAACCTGGCCGTATACAAGGATATACCAAAAGGTAAAGAATCTACAAAACATGATTCTCTACAAACTCCGCCCAATCATCTATACAACAAGGGACTGTCTGTTCACACCAAAAGAAAATAAGGGAGCGGAGACTTCTGCATCATCTCTATAACTCTCTTTACACCAGAAATGAAAATTTAAAATACACATCTTCGCCTCACCTTCTCCCTTCTTCCCCCTATCTCTCTCTCTTTCCCTCTCTTTCCACCTCGACTAATTCCAAGGGATACCTGATACCTCCCACCAGCAACAGGTACCAAGTAACTCTATCCACCAAGGCTTAGACAAGGCTTAGACAGATGGGAAAAAATAACCTACTGTTTTTGTCTCCACTGAGATTTGAACCGTTCTCCCACTTCATTAACCACTAGGCCACACCCTTAGGTGCATCATTGTTCTCCATTTTCTCTCTCTATTCATCTCTCTTCTCCCTTCTCCCTTCTCCATTTCTTTCCCCGCATTTTCTCCCTTGTTCCCTTCTAGGTATTACATCACAAAAAATTTATCAATTCAAGAGCAGGAAAGCTAGCAAACAGAGAACTTTATGAGATGCACACAGAGATAACTCTCATGTTTTCCGGTGATAAGTCAATGCTATACACATTGTCTGGTATTAGCAGACACGCCTATTAATTAAATGAGAAATGCCAAAACAGAACTTCTGAACAATCACACAGAAGCAAAAGCTCAATCAATCACACCAACTATGCCTTGACACACCACATGTGCACCCGTTAACTCCATCAAATAAGAAGAATCAAAAAGGGAAACAAAAGGAGACCGGATGGAAAAAGTTGGACAGCACAAACATATCATGAATAAACTTACATATTATGTATCGTGACCCTATAAACACTCCCAACTCTTTTATCATCACAAGGTGATTATGCTTTCTCTTGAGCCGAGGGTCTCCCGGAAACAGCCGCTCTACCTACCAAGGTGGAGGTAAGGTCTGTGTACACTCTACCCTCCCAGACCCCACGGTGTGGGATTTCACTGGGTATGTTGTTGTTGTTGTTGTTGTAACGTCAGGCGAAGAGTTAAAGAACAGGTAGATAAAAACTTGCATAAATAATTAAGGATAGACCGGGTCAATAATTTCACATGCAACGAGAATTGTAATGAGCCCAAAAGGCAATATTGCAGAACTTCTCACGATAGGTCCGTAACGAAACTTAAAAATTACTTGTATGAAACTTTTTGTCATGATAACAGCTGTTGCAAACTTTAGGCATCTACAAGTTCGTCAACCTATTTTTCATTATACCCAGGACCAACTAAGATAATATTTGCCTAGTGGATATCAACGCCGAAAACAAATAAACACGAAAACCATAAAAACTGCAGAAAAAAACTTCTTATTATATCAGTTGCAAAAGGGAGAAAAGTGGTTCTTACCTCATTAGCGATGCCATACTTTGCACAATCAATGGCTAGACGTGTTGCACGTCCGATACTCTCTTTGGTCCGTGATAATGTTTCTATCATACCTTCAAAAGCATCACGAGCAACAGCTGCCTCAGTACCACCGCTGAGTGAGCCCCCAGCAGCCCCCAGGCCTGAACTTACCCTCTTCTCCTCATTTTCTTCAGGCTCAGGTGGATTTGTCGATGGAAACTGCCGAATCTCAGACGAAGGAGATGAGCGAGAAAATAAAACTTGTACTTCAGGATGCAGCATGCCAGAGCTTAATGGTTGAGAACCAATAGTTGGATAGGTGTTCCCTCCCTGTGGTTCAGTATATGGGGCCACAGACGCAAGGGTATTACCATGAATGCTCCGCAAGTGCGCTTGCCGCCTTTTAGCCTGAGCAGCTGCTATAAGATGTTTCATGGACATTTCCGGGTCCAGAACTTTGGATTCTACCAAAGAATTAAGTTTCTCATCTCTCACAGCTTCCAGCCTGCTTTTGCCAACAAAAGTGGAACATCACATCAGAACGGTCTGTCAATAAGAGGTATCAAAGAAAAATCAAATATCCAATGTACCTTTCTGCCCGTGAAGACATGCTTT
This sequence comes from Anisodus acutangulus, assembly GCA_029783415.1. Taxonomy (NCBI): domain Eukaryota; kingdom Viridiplantae; phylum Streptophyta; class Magnoliopsida; order Solanales; family Solanaceae; genus Anisodus; species Anisodus acutangulus. The sequence continues at coordinate 2,620,080 of CM056499.1, forward strand.
CAACAGGATTACCAGGCACAAGAGCAGGTTCAGTCATCGAGGAACTAGAGCTTGGGGCTGTCTTTTTCCTTTCACCGGTAGAAGCCATCTTACTTCTTTCATGAATAGGTTGATCATGAAAAGGATTTAAGTTATCAGCACCAGTAATATTGCCTGTATTAGATTCAGCTACCAATTTTCTATGATCACCCTGTGGTTTGCCAGGTGGTTTAGCACCTTTTTGCGGCTCTGAGACTGGTTTGGCAGTGAACTCAGGGGACTTTTTGGGCGACACAGTATCAGTTTTACCTTCCTTAGAAGTTGTTTTCGGAAATCCCAATTTCCCAAGACTACATGAAACACTTGTATCAGTAGGTATAGGCCTTTTATCCACATTTTTCTGAGAATTACGCAGAGATAGTTCCTTGTGTAGTCTGACAGATGGTGGATGTTCCTTGATAGAGCTATCCTCAATCGTGCCTGAATCTTTCACACTCAGTTGGTCATTACAAGCTGTTCCAATGGATAGGTCAGGCTTCTTCACCAAATTAGGGACACGAGAAATGGCATCCCTCTTAATAGATCCTCCATGAATTGGAGTTTTGGGCTCTTCATTTTCATCATCCTCGCACAAACGAACAGCTCCCCGCTTAGTAGGCAGTTGAGGGACAGGAGAGGAGCTAGACATAGCCTCCATTACCCGTCGATGGCGCTTTGATGGTGGGAGAATATCTTCTTCACCAAAATTATTTGAACCAATAGCATCTTCATGCAATTTCAGCGAAATTCGATCCTCAGCTCTTCCCAGTGGTATTGATTTTTTAACCTCTGATTTCACCACTTTAGCCTCATCATAACTTTTGCTTACCTTAGCGGCATCAATGGCCCCATCAGCACATTTTATCTTCTTAGAAGGATCTGCTATTTCATTGTGTCGCAACATCTGTCCAGGTTCAACTTTCAATTTCTTGCTAGACAGCTGAATTTTTTTCTCCTCAATATGGTCAAGAGCAGCATCCGCCGTCTCAGGTTTTCTATCATCCTGTTTTTTTGCCTTTTTCCTACCATTAGTACCTGACTTAACCTCTGGCACTAACTTTTTAGCACTTGCTTTTTTAACAGTCAGATCACTGGTAGTATCACTAATTCTTTGCACTTCATGTCCACCTCCAGGTTTCCTCTTCGCCAGCATTGCTTTGTGTCCATTTGTCAGTTGCTTCCGACCACCATCAAGCTGCTTCACGTCATCAGATAATGTAGGAGGAGGAAAATCTGGATCAGCAAAATGACTCCTCTCAGCAGTTCTCAAGTTCCCCTTGTGGATCAATTGCTTATCATGCTCCTCAGGATCTCTGTTGTCCTCACTTTGGTTATCATGAGTGCTTTCTTGACTAGGCAATGAAGCCAACTCCTTTCCTGAATTAGAAGTCCTACTGGGAATTGAAACCTTTTTTGTAGATGAAATTGATGGAGGCAAATTACCCTCTGAATCATGTGAAACGAAATCAGCTGTATCATTTTTTATCATTGAGCAGCGCTCTAACCCAGATCCCTCTACCAGGCTTTTGATATCTGTTTCTTGCTTAGACTTTTTTATCCCATCCATTTGGTCCAACTCAGCAGCAGGATCCACCCTTTCAACAGAAGCTATACCAGAGCCTGGAGCTGTTTTATAGACCTCATCTCCTGAAACACTTGAATCTTTCTGCTGTAACTCTTCGAACTCTTCACAGATTTCCTTCACTGCTTGGGCAAAATATTTTACTGTTTTACCCCGACATCGAGCTGACACTTTATTTTTAATATCAACGGTAAATGCCGTAATATCAGCTGGGGCAACAAATGCTCTGTTGACAAGGTAAAAGAAAGGGAAGAAAACATGCTTCAATAACGAGCAAAATTTAGGCAGAATATGGTTTTCTATATAAGGATATTCAAATTGTAGTCAACTTCATACATGTTGCCAAATTCACATAACAATTCCTTAAATAGCATACGAACTCAAAATCATCATATCCAAACTTACTAATCAGGGATGTTTCCTGTCCAAAAAAGGATACAACTAGACTCAAATATTACAACAATACCACAATTTTACCTTGCTTTAGGCTACTTGAATACGTTACTAAAAATGAATATAATAAATGGAAAGACCATAAAGCACCCAGAATAATCAAAATGAAATCAGCAACAGCCAGATCGACTACCAACTATGGAAAAAAATCATGTAATTAGATTACTGAAAGAGAAAAAAGAACAAAAAGAGCACGACGACTCATCCAAGAGAACAGCACATCAATACTCATGTCAGTACCTAGATGACAACATGAATTATTGCAAACACATCACAAGTAATGACTAAGCAACCCTAAGTCAAAAATAACCTTTACTATTTCTGCTGGGAGGTATGAAGCTACGACATTTTCAAAGGTAAAAGGGCAGCCCGGTGCACTAAGCTCCCGCTATGCGCGAGGTCCGGGGAACGGCCGGACCACAAGGGTCTATTGTACGCAGCCTTACCTCACATTTCTGCAAGAGGTTGTTTCCACGGCTTGAACCCATGACATTTTCAAAGGTAATCAACACAAAACCTCTCTAACAATGTATGCACTCGAATAAGCATTCAACCACACCCCATATTTCATAACTCAACAAGCGTGGTAGCGGAAGTAACTTGAGCTGCAGTAGCATGAAAGATGTCCCAGTTTTCGAATTAGAATCAGACCACATAATTTTATAAAGCATCATTCTTTTTTTCTTAATGGGAAAACAAATGATCTTCAACTTTAAAGAAAATGTTGGCAGACTGTCTTTTTCCCTTTATTCCCAATAACTGGCCTTGACAAACTACCATATACCAGAAGATGTTTACGAAGCTTGCCTTTTTTTTCATCTTTGAGTGAAGTTAATTACAAAGGATCTTATAGTGTGAAAGCTAAAATAAAATCCTACAACAAACTAATTGTCTCCATGAACAAGCACAGAAAAACAGATGCAGGAAGCACTTACATTTCCTCTGTACCAAAGAACTGGACAAAATACTTTTTAGGATCAGGAGCTCGATCCCAATCTTCTGGTTTGCTAATCTGGAAAAATTGAAGATAACATAAATAAAACCATAATCAAAATGACAAGACGACAAAGCGACGAGCACCGAGACAAAAGCACCAGAACTGACAAAACAATCTCCCGAATGTCCTGTACTACCAAAAAGGACAACCCCAAGATCTTACTGAGGATCAGAAATCAATGAGTAGATTGTTAAACAAAATATGAACGTGTCAAAAAGCAAATAGCACAACAAACAAATAAACAAACAAACACCACATTTAGAAGTGTCTGGAACCAATGAACGAACACCACTTACTCTAACAGTCAACATATCTTGGACAGTGTTATTAAAGGCAAGCGCCTTGTCGTCTATGGCGAGCGGCGAGGTGATGGAGTATCGCCTTTTTCCGGCGAGGCGACCAGTTAATAAAAAGGCAAGAAAAGGCGTTGCTTTTTTTTAAAAAAAAAAGAGGTTGAATTAATAAATATAAAACACAGAGTTAGGGTTTTACGACACTTATCTCTTTCAGTCACTGGAAGATCTTGAAAATCTTGAAGAAGAATTAGAATAGACTTTTAGTATTGCTTGTCTTATGATTTATTGAGTCGTTCAAGTTCTAGACTTTTAGTATCTACTTTTAATTTTTTAATTGAATTGCTAATATGTTATTGCTATCGAGATTTTGATTATTTAAATATGCAATTAAATATTTTAACTTTTTGGTATTAATTGGTGCCTCACTTCAAAAAGGCGAGCGCCTCACCTCTCGCCTCTCAAAAAGGCAAGGCAGGCCCTGGTCTCCTTTTGTCGCCGTGCGCCTTCCAAAACACCGATCTTGGAAAACAAAACCACAAAAAAGGGATAGACACACAAAGAGTTTTTCTATCAAAATTCACAATAGAAAAAAAATCTCAGGAACAACATGAGAAGTAAAAACTTATCAAATGCTAACAAAGGGGAAACCGACAAGCATTCACTACATTCAGAGTAAAGCAACATTGAGACAAATTACAAAGTAGATTGATGAGCATTGGAGTTTTATGTATATACCTTAGCAGGCCAAGCAGGGAAGCCTTTAACCTTAGCAAGGACAAGATCACCGAGACTCAACTCGCTCATCGTCTTCACTCCTTTAAATCCACGTTTACGCCCTGGAGCCATTCTATTCAAAACCCTAGATATGCTTCCGATCACAAACACTAGCTATACTTGGGGACATGTAACTATGCTTACTTCGCCTTCAGAATTCGATTGAAAAGAGTGTCCCCAATTGCTGGCTGTAACGAATGAAAAACCCTAGAACTTAGACGATGAAAAAAAATATGGAGACTTCGCCTGCGGTGAATTGGCTGTCGGCGGAGAGCGGGGCATCGGAATCGCACACAGAGTTGCTGCTCTTCTCTACATTCGAATTTAGCATTTAGAGAGAGAAAGTGGTGGGTTTGTGTGTGGCGGTGGATGATAGAGAAAGAGAAAGAGAAAGAAACGACCGCAGTAATGGTATATCGAAATGGGACGATGAAAAAGGAGAATAGGTGACTGAACAGAGGGTATAATGGGGAATTCCTATTCCTATACCAACAGCTCACACGTTATTGCCTTCCTTGATCAAACCGAGGTTAACTTGATATTTTAAAGTGTCTGAATGCTAATCATTTGTTTGATCTAACCTTTCTTTTACATAAAGAAGCTATGAAGCAACAAACTTAAAAAAGACAAATGCTTTGACAATATATAGAGATTAGTGAAGGAGCTCTTTGATATCACATATTTACATTTATAAAGTATTATAATTGAAAGAAAAGTTCAAATACAAAAAGAAAAAGAAACGAAATTAAAAAAAGTGTGTATTTCCATAACTGTCACACAACTTCCATTATTGGATATCATAAAATGATAAAGAAAAAGTAATTGCTGATTGAGAAAGGAAAATTCTGATATGCAGGATATTGATAGGCGTTAAATTTACGTTAAGCTTTTATAAGTTATACTATATAGTTTAAGATCAGTACTTATATTGTGGTGTGAAATGTATCATTGAAATCTAATATTAGTGTATAAATGAGTTGAATGACTTATATGACTGCTTCTCCTTAAATGCCTAAAAGATCCTCACAAAATAATGTGTTAAAATGGTGCTCGAAAAATGCAATATATAACCCGATGTTATTCTTATGAGAACCAAACATACAGTAACACCTAACTTTGATATTAGTTTCTATAAATCTCTATAAAGCATATTTCGGTTGTTCTTATTTTGTATGTAGTGATGAAATTCTGTTGATTCTTGCATTTTACATCAAAATAAATAGAAATGTGAAGATAAGTTTTTTTAAAGACATAAAGATGTCACTATTGCTTCAATTAAATAAAGATTGCTAATAAAATAATTATTGCAATTTAATATGTACGGTTTTCATTTGGCCCAATCAGCATCAATTTATGTAATCATGAGCTACGACTCAAAGTTTACAAAATATCTTTGAGCAAAAGAAAATCAAACCCCAATGATATCATTTAATTTTTAAACTAAAAGAGCTTGATAATTCATGTGATCTCTATTGTGAAAAAATCTCTTCTTTATTTGTATAATGACAATTATACTTTGCAGTAAGTTAATCTATTTTCTTAGTGTCTTAATTATAATAAGTTTTTGGTGTACAGGATGAAAGGGCATGTCATGGTGCTTCAATCACATTTTTTAAATTTAACTTTTAGGTACAATGTAATTCCTATTTGATAAGATGAACAAAAAAGGATTATAATGTTTGTACGTATATGAAAATGGGATGAGGAAAAAGGAAAATAGGTGAAGGGAGAGAGGGTATAATGGGGAATTCCTATACCAACAACTGACACGATATTGCATTGGGTTACTTGCGCCTTCGTTGATCAAACCAAGATTAACGTGATATTTTACCATTAATTTCAAAAATATTCTTAAAATTTTAGTTCGTAACACTAATCTCTCTTATGCAGCTCAACAGAGTTATCTATATCTCAAGGCAAAGTGCCTGAATGCTAACCATTTATTTGGTCTAGCCTCTCTTTTACAGAAAGCAAGCAACAAACTCAAAAAAGACAAATGCTTTGAGAATATATAGAAATTAATGAAGGAGCTCTTTGATATCACATATTCACGTTTGTAAAGTATTCGAATTGAAAAGAAAAGTTAAACTACAAAAAGAAAGAAACGAAATTGGAAGAAATCTATGTATTTCTATAATTGTCACACATCTTTCATCATTGATTAACATAAAAATAAAGAAAAGTGATTGCTCACTGAGAAAGAAAAACTTTGATATGCCGGATATAAAGGTCTAATTTAAGTTAAGCTTTTATAAATTAGACTTTATGATTTAAGATCAGTATATATATTGTGGTGTGAAACGCATTATTAAAATCTAATATTAGTGTATAAGTGAGTTGAATGACTTAAATGACTACTTCTTCTTAAACGCCTAAATGCTCTTCACAAAATAATGTGTTAAAATGGTGTGTGAAAAATTATATATACCATCCGATGTTGTTCTTAGGAGAACCAAACAGACAGTAACACCTGACTTTGATACTAGTTCCTATAAATCTCTATAAAGCATATCTCGGTTGTCCTTATTTTGTATGTATTGATGAGATTCTGTTGATGCTTGCATTTTACCAGGAAATAAATAGAAATGTAAATATGAAGTTTATTTAAAGACATAAAGATGTTATTGTTGCTTCAATTAGATAAAGATTGCTAATAAAATAATTATTGCAATCTAATATGTATGGTTTTTATTTATCCCAATCAATATCAATTACAGTAATCACGAGGTACGCCTCAAAGTTTATAAAATATCTCTGAGTAAAAGAAAATCAAACCCCAATAATATCATTTAATTTTTGAACTAAAAGAACTTGAGAATTCATGTGATTTCTATTATGGAAAAATCTCTTCTTTAGTTGTCTACTGACAATTATGCTTTGCAGTAAGTTAATCTATTTTCTTAGTGTCTTAATTACAATAAGCTTTTGTAGTACATAAGGATGAAAAGACATGTCATGGTGCTTCAATCACATTTTTAATTCAACTTTGAGGTACATCTAATTCCTATTTAATAAGATAAACAAGAAAGGATTATAATATTTGTACGTATGTAGAAATGGGACGAGGAAAAAGGAAAATAGGTGACGAAAGAGAGGGTATAATGGGAAATTCATATACCAATCCCTGACTTTGATATCAGTTCCTATAAATCTCTATAAATTATATCTCAGTTGTCCTTATTTTGTATGTAGTGATGAGATTATGCTGATGCTTGCATTTTACCGGAAAATAAATAGAAATGTGAAGATGAAGTTTGTTTAAAGACATAAAGAGGTCATTGTTGCTTCAATTAGATAAAGATTGCTAATAAAATAATTGCTGCAATTTGATACGTATGATTTTCATTTATCCCAATTAGCATCAATTATAGTAATCATGAGCTACGACTCAAAGTTTATAAAATATCTCTGGGCAAAAGAAAATCAAACCCCAAATGATATCATATTTAAATTTTTAACTAAAAGAGCTTGAGAAAGCATACGATCTCTATTATTGAATGCCTCTTCTTTATTGTATACTGACAATTATACTTTGCAGTAAGTTAATTTATTTTTTAGTGTCTTAATTACAATTACATAATGAGATCATTAGAACTTTCCTAAAGCTTTTGGGCTACATAAGGATGAAAGGACATGTCATGGTTCTTCAATCACATTTTCTTAATTCAACTATGAGGTGCAACAAAAAATAATAATAATGTATGGCAAAATTGCTTTTGAGAAGATTGATTGGCAAATGATAAGGATAATCAAGTAATTTATTCAATTATCCAGATTCATGATAATTTCGCTCATAGTTAAATTAAAAGTGTTTCAACTCTTCAAAGATTCTCAAACCTTTCATGTATATCATGAGGTTATTTGTCGTGCTCTTGTATCTGTTCGAATTGCTAATATTTTTTACTTGATAGGCTTAAGGAGCTCATTCTTCAAAATTATGAGTAAAATGCATAGGAATCTCGCAAGTGGCTTGCCAAGGCAACTCAAAGTTTTTTTACCTTTATTTAATCTTTAAGTCTTTATGTTCTTATTTTTATCGCACAATATTTTCAATGATTATTATTTTTACATTGTCCATGCATTCTGGGGGTACGTGTACTAGTTTTACAATTAATTTAAGAGATATCCTTCAAGTTTTAATTTACTTCATAACACTAATCTCTTTTATGATTTATCAGTCTCTTTTATTTTAATTTATTCTATTACTTCTTTTAATATATATGGAAATCTAAGATCATTTTTAGTGGAAGCACTCGATGATTTAGAGTGATGATTTTTCACTCAATTTATTTGCATGACATGTGGTTGCTTGTTGTAGCAATGATATGGGGCGGGGAAGAGGGAGAGAAGGTCAAGGGGATGTAGGAACACAAAAAAAAATAGATATTTGAGGAGTTGTTATGATTTGCACCTTAAATTTTAAAGCTGAAACTGTTAGATGATATTAATATTCTTTGGGGAGTCTTTCATTAATATCAAGGTATATATAGAGTACAATATTCATCCCTTATACAATAGGAATCCTAAGCCTATACAAAAGAGGAATCCTAGTCTTACCATAATTATATTTACACAATATATGGAAATATTCTAATTATGGGTAGGGAATATATTGTTTCCTATATTTACACGTTTACACACCCCCTCAGTCGGAGCGGGAGGAGGCCGGACGTTGAGACTGGATCTGAAGTCAAGAAATAACCGTCTGGGAAGTCCTTTGGTAAATATGTCTGCATACTGATAGGATGATGGAACATGTAACACTCTGACATGGCCTAACACAATTTTCTCACGAACGAAGTGTAGGTCTATCTCAATATGCTTGGTTCGCTGATGTTGAACCGGATTATGAGAAAGATAGATGGCAGAGATGTTATCACAATACACAATAGATGCCTGACGCAAAGCACACTGAAGTTCTAACAGTAAATTTCTGAGCCAACAAATCTCAGCTACTACATTTGCAACACCTCTGTACTCAGCCTCGACACTGGAGCGAGATAGGGTAGCCTGTCGCTTGGCAGACTAAGAAATCAGATTATCCCCTAAGAAAACACAAAAGCCGGAGGTGGAGTGTCGCGTGTCCGGACACCCTGCCCAATCTGCATCCGTATATGAAAGCAACCTGTCTGGTGCAGAGGGGTATAGGTGCAAACCATAATCAAGAGTGCCCTTAATGTATCGAATGATACGCTTAAGATCAGTGAAATGAGACTCCCTAGGGGCATGCATGAATAAGCACACCTGCATAAGCTATGTCTGGCCTGGTGAATGTGAGATACTGAAGTGCACCTGCAAGGCTCCTATACAGAGTAGGATCAGAGACTGGAGCAGCATCCATATCACTGAGCTTAGATTTGGAATCAACCGGAGTAGGCACCTCTTTGCAGTTCGCCATCTTAGCCCTGTACACAATCTCTTCTGCATACTTACGCTGACACAAGAACATATGATTGGCAGACCTGGTCACTGATATCCCCAAAAAGTAACTCAGCTTCCCCAAATAAGTCATTGCAAATTCGGACTTGAGCAAGACAATAATCTCATTTTTCAATCCGTCGGAGGAGGCAGTAAGAACAATATCATCCACGTAAAGTAATAAGTAAGCAGTTCTACTACCTCGATGAAAAATGAAAAGTGATGTATCACTCTTGCTGCATACAAACCCAATTTGCAAGATATACCTGGCAAATCGATCATACCACGCACGGGGGGCCTGCTTCAGGCCATATAGTGACTTATGGAGATGACACACATAGTGAGGAACTGCTGGATGGGTAAACCCTGGTGGATGATGCATGTAGACTGTCTCTCTCAAATCCCCATGTAAGAATGCATTCTTCACATCAAGCTGATGGATCGGCCAGTGTTTGCCCATGGCAATGCTCAAAACTGTGCGGATGGTAGCCGGTTTGACAACCGGGCTGAAGGTCTCACCACAATCAATGCCCTCCTGTTGATTTGTGCCATTAGCCACAAGACGGGCCTTATACCTCTCAAGATCCCCATTGTGTCTGAACTTGTGACGAAATAGCCACATACAACGAATGACATTCACCCCCTCAGGTCTAGGTACTAGATCCCACGTGTGCTGTTTAGTTAAAGAATTGAATTCCTCATACATAGCCGCATTCCAATTAGGGTCTTGTGCCAATTTTAGGTTCTTTGGAAGTGGAGAGATGGTTTGGGCAGACAAGTTGAAATGGACTTTGGGTTTGAAGATTCCATGCTTTGAACGAGTTTCTATTGGATGGGTAGGGACAGTGGATGGCGGAGTGGTGTCTGAGACGGGGGGTAAAGTCGGATAAGGAGAAGGTGAGGGCGAAGCCGTCGGAGGCACCGCGGCTCCTAGATCGAGAGTCGCGGCGCTAGAAGGTTGACAGGCTTCTATGAAGTTTGGGCATCGCGGCTCTAACGACGGAACATAGGATGCGAGTTGTTCGATTATGAGGGGAGAGATGGCAGACTCGTCAAGAAATGAGTAGTCCTGTTTTTGGAATTTTGGAAGATTCGAAAACGGGAATGTGGTCTCGTCGAATGTGACGTGACGAGATATGTGGATCTGACGAGTCGACAAGTCATATCATAGATAGCCCCTATGGTTCGACGGAAATCCTAGAAAGACACATGGAGTGGACCTAGGAGCGAGCTTGTGAGGGGCGGTGGAGCTAAGGTTGGGATAACACAGATAACTAAAAATCCGTAGATGATCATAAGAGGGGATTCTATGGTAGAGGATTTCGGTAGGGGTCATATTGTGAAGAGTGCTAGTAGGGAGAATATTTAGAGTGTATTTTGACATTTTAGCAGCATAGACCCAGAAGGGTGGAGGGAGGGAGGCATGAATCAATAGGGTGAGAATCATATTGTTAATGGTGCGGATGACTCTTTCAGCTTTACCATTTTGTGGCGAGGTGTGAGGGCAGGAGAAGCGAAAGACCATGCCATTAGTGGTACAAAAGCGGTGAAACATAGAGTTGTTGAATTCACGACCATTATTGCACTGAAATGATTTTATGCTTTTTCCAAATTGTGTTTGAATGAACTTGCGAAACTCAAGAAATTTGACAAACACTTCCGATTTAAATTTAAGAGGGTATAACCAAACGTAGTGTGCAAATTCATCAAGCAACACAAGATAGTATTTATGACCGAGAGAACTAGAGATAGGAGATGTCCATAAATCGGCATGTATGATATCAAAAGGAGCAAATGTAACACTAGTAGATGATTTAAACGGAAGACGAATATGTTTTCCTAAAGAGCAAGAAACACAATTTTGGGCAAGTTTCCTATTACAAGCAATGAAATTGTTGCCTCTAAGAAAATTAAAAACTGGGACTCCTGGATGACCAAGCCTATTATGCCAAGTTGAAGAAGAAACAACCGCTAGAGTGACGGGAGAGCAAGATCTGGCAGCGGAGGTGGAAGTGAATGGATAGAGATCCCCTGTGCTATTGCATCTCGTAAGAGGTATCCCCGTATGAAGGTCCTTTACAGTAAAACCAAAAGGGTCAAAATCCACAGAGACAAAATTATTATGAGTAAATTGGCGGACAGATATGAGGTTCTTAATCATGTGTGGGGCACATAGGGTGTTTTTGAGGGAGAATGGTGGATGAGGAGGTTGTGTGTATGAGGTACCATAACCCTTAACTGGAATGCGTTGTCCACTACCAACTGTAACATATTGAGGATGCTTTAAACTAAACAGTTTAGGAATAGTACCTGCAGACTGGGTGATGTGAGATGTGGTGCCTGAGTCCATGTACCAAGTATTGTCAGGCTGTTGCATAGAGAGGATGTTGAACGCCTGACCCAACTCAGTGGGTGTCATGCTGGAGGAGGGCTGCGGGACCTTACCTTGCATGAAGTGGGCCTGCTGTGGGGCTGGAGCGGGGCCTAACAAACCGGGGTAAGAATAAGAATTGTATGGCTGCTGGTACTGGAATGGACTTGGCGCCGCGACTATGAATCAGAGGCGCGGCCTGTAGATGAATCGCTAAGGCGCGACCCGGTTGTTTTGGCGATCTCATTCTTTATTCTTCTGTTGGTTACGTTGGCCGCGACCGCACCCACGACCACGACCACGACCTCCTCTACCGCCGCGGCCCTGCCGCTGTTGGGAGTTGTCTGGTGGCGTCTGATCTTGGGGTTGCGTGTCGACAGCTAACACCTGCTGGGCGTGCTCATCCTGCTTAGTACGACGGGTTTCTTCGAGCAACAATTGCGAGCGAGCTTTGTTAAAACTCGGTAGCGGATCTGCCTGTTGAATTATGGTGGCCAAAGTATCATATTCGCCCTTAGTAAGGCCAGAAATCATTTGTAGCACCATTTTATCGTCAGTGACAGACATGCCGATGTTGGAGAGTTGATCCGCTAGAAGTTTAAGCTGCTTGCAGTACTCAGAGACATTGGAGAAGTTTTTAAGACGTGTTTTGTTGAACTGTTCTTCCAAATACACGGCACGAGTGTGCTTGTTGTCCTGAAAAATTTCCTCCAAACAATTCCACAAGTCAAGGGCTGTAGAGTCCGATTTCATGATAGTAAGGAGCAAATCCTGAGAGATACTACCATATATCCATTGTTTGATGCCGGCGTCGAGACGATGCCAGATAGAATCATCAACCTCCGTAGGGCGCGGAATAATGTCATCAATATGGTCAAGCACGTTATAGAGACATGCATGATTGCGAAAAAGTTCAACCCAGGGAGAATACTGGTTGTTTTCTTGATCAAGATTAATGAGAATATGGTTCTTGATGTTGGAAACAGTAAGGGCGGGGTGAAACGGGGTGATGACTTTGTGGTGGGATTTGTGGAGATAGAGGCGTCAGAAAGTGTGGAAGAATCAGGGATAGCTATTTAGAGAAGAGAAGAATGGAAGAACAAAACCCGAAAAACAAGAAGAAAATTCGGGAGGGCCGCGACGTAGCAGAGGCAGCCGACGGCTGTGGAAGAGAAAGGTTTTTAGAGTTTAGTTTATTTGGATCTTGATACCATGTTAGATGATATTAATCTCTCTTGGGGAGTCTTTCGTTAATATCAAGGTATATATAGAGTACAATATTCATCCCTTATACAATAGGAATCCTAAGCCTATACAAAAGAGGAATCCTAGTCTTATCATAATTATATTTACACAATATATGGAAATATTCTAATTATGGGTAGGTAATATATTGTTTCCTATATTTACACGTTTACAAAAACCATTACTAATAATAAAGAGAAAAAATTATGGAATCAATGTTTGTAAAGAAAAATAAAGAAGACTTTCAAGCCAAAAGGATTTAAGTTATTCTGAAGAACATGTAATTAAAGAAGATATTCATAAAATAAATGGTCACACCCTAACCTTAGGGGTGTGGCCGACACCCGACGTCTGAAAGGCCCAAGCGTACCATCTGTGTATCGTAACCTGTTTACAAAACCGTTTGGTCCGACGAGGTCTCAGAATAACAATATGACATAAGTCTGAACATACTAACATGTATCATGATACAACAACCAAAAAGATATACACATACAATCGAGCCGGTGAGCCTCTAACAATGACCACCAGTCTGCAGGCCTCTAACAGTACTAACATAAGTCATCAGGTTAGGACAGGGCCTCAATATACCCCAACAACTATATACATAAGAAACAGTACCTACTGACTCTGTACATCAACCCTAGAGGAGTGGAGTGCGATGACTAATAGCTAGAAGTAGATAACCTACTATGGAGGTACGTCTGTCTATCTATCTTTCCTTCGGGCATGAAACACAACGCCCCAGAATAGGACTTCAGTGCAAAAACATGTATTGAATATGTAAGGTAGGTAAAATATGTAAATAAAATACGTGATACGAGAGAACGGTATAGAAATCAACCTGAATCTTAGAAAGGTCGTTAAGGGCATATAATCAACATAACCATGAATATATGCATGTAAGTAAAATTGGGCAACTCTATTGGGCCATATAGTATAGTATCAAGTCCCTCTGTGGGGTAAGCTCATCATAAACTGCCCGACCATATAGGATGCAGTAATGTCTGCCCAACTGATCAGTGGTATGTACATATAAGTGCTTGTCCGACCGACTATAGCGCGACACGATAAGAAATTAGATACATATATATAGGTGCAATACAAGACAAATCTCAAAAGATATCATAAACAGAGTTGGAGTGACCTATGATTGTTATCCTCCGACTATCGTTATTGTCGCTACATTTATCAACTTTCATGTAAGCAATAAGAAATACAGAACATCCCACAACCAAAGATAATTTAAGCTGCGGAAATGTACTCTCGACAAGGGACAAATAAGATCCATGAACATTCAAGAATAAGGAACGAGCATGTTTCCAACAACCAAGAGTAAAATTCTTATTGAGGGACGTTTCGTTGTATGTAATTACCATAAACATCATGCCAAGAGGAAGGAAAGTTAAGCCTTACATACCTTGTTGTTGTAGCTTTACCGGCCCCACGAGCCCTCGCAAGTCCTACGAAGGATTATCTATAATATACGAGCAATTCATATCAACGACGGACCCTAAATTCACAAGACAACTCATTGAGATATTTCATCGAACACCTAGCATATGTCGGTTTTACATATCTTTATACATGGTAATCTATACATGAAACAACACCATCAACCCTCATAATCCTCCTCTCCAAGTTCCATAGCATCAACAATAATCCAATAACTTCATCTCATACTTACAACTTCATATAAGCAGCCCCATAACAAACAAGGTTCAATCTCTCCAATCAATCACTTTAGCAAACTAGTAGCAAAAATCACTTTATATAATCTTGTAGAGCTCGAGAACAAGGAGAAAAAGATAGAACTTACCTTAAATCATTAGATATACTTTAATTCCAAGCTTATTCCACCATCAAGGATTCTTCAAGAGCTAATACTATGGAGAAAATGACAGTTCTATGATAACCACGAGATTCCCTACATCGGGTTAGCTTATTGTACCTCTTGATTTCACCTTGGAGCATACTTTTTAGGGAGAGCTTAGGAGTTGTTAGGAGTAGATAAATGGAGTGAAATGAGTCTTGATCAAGTTGGGTCCTATTTATAGTAAAAGAGGAAAGTTGGCACCAATATAACCATTGCGGGGTCTGCGAACCGCAAACCTTGCCTGAGAAACATAGGTTGGGTCACAAACTTTGCCAATATTCCGCCATACATGTCTACCCTGCAATGCTTTCTTAAATTGTTCATAATGTTTTGTATAGAGTTCCGATTAACAAATGGTTTATTGCGTTGGAACGTAGACTCACTGAACTTGAATTTAGATAGGTCATGAACCCCATAATACCTTATATACTGGCAGATATATCCCCA
Source organism: Anisodus acutangulus (assembly GCA_029783415.1). NCBI lineage: Eukaryota > Viridiplantae > Streptophyta > Magnoliopsida > Solanales > Solanaceae > Anisodus > Anisodus acutangulus. Next base: position 2,635,557 of record CM056499.1, read on the forward strand.
CAAAGTTGGGCCAAAATCCTGTCCGGAATTCTTCCTACCTTCCCTCAAATTTTGGGTGAATTTAATTTTCTTTGATTCGTTTGACCTCGAAACCTTTTTGTATTCTCTTAATACTTTTTGAAAGCCTTACTTAGCATCATAGGGGTGTCATAACTTATACGGACTTACATTAGTTCACTCACGATGCAATCGGCATAACGAATACAAGTATGAACCATTTAGATACTCTTGAACTCTTGAAGGTTTAACTTGTTTAATTCCTTTATAACCTCAAAAATAATCCATCCCTTCAAATTATGTCGATTAACTTCGACGAATCCAATACACAAAAGTATGGGATGTAACATTCTTCCATTCTTTAAAAACATTCGTCCTCGAATGTTAACTCTTAGAGACTTGAAATTTTTTCACTAGAGTCTCCTCTGTAAAATGGACTAAAAACCAACCTACACGCAACCGTAAAACACACTCTACGTTCCATGCAAGGCCAATAAATTATAAATACAGCATTGGGCTTCACACAACTATTAATCATAAATATCGTAGTCATAAAACTTATGTCAAGGTTTATTAGTCTGTGCCGAGCTATGCTATAACATATCATATTGAACCATATCTAATCATAGAATGAAGGTTGGTATCTAATATTGTAATAGAATAAAATAACTTCTAACTAACCATAAAAGCTTAGAACCTTCAGTCTGATATTTAGATTTCATCTTTTCTTTGACTTCCCACATCATTTCTGCAATGTTCTTGTTTCTCCATAACACCTTCACGGAGGCTACCTCTTTGGTCCTCAACTTATGAATATGTCAATCTAAAAATAACCATTGGAATCTTCTCGTATGGTAGACCTTTTGTAATCTGAATGTCATCTATTGGGACAACCCGAGAAGGGTCTCTAATGCACTTCTGTGGCATGGATATGTAGAGAACCAGATGAGCGGATTTTAAATCTTGATGTAACTCTAGCTCATAAGCTATTTGGACTACCTACCATAGGTTTCTGTAAGACCTTATGACTCATTTTCATAGGTGACACTTTTAGGAATACTCTATCATCTATGAGTTCCCGCATATTCGACGACCTTGGCCATCATATAATTACCCTCATAATATAGTCCTCATGAGGGACTCATTTACTGATGCTATTTGAACCAAGTACAATATTCACTTTGGATCTTATAGTTCTTTATTTACATTTCTTAAACTTAGTCATTATCCTCTAGGCTTCGGTACTTGTGGCATTGATATTCAACCATTCTGTCGCACATCGCATAGAGGTATACATTTATTTATGCTCCACTTAAGGAGTGAGTGATTTGGAATGTGATTCAACTCTTTACTCTCATATTCTAGCTTCTTAACGTATCTCATGCTTGTAAATGTTCATACTAGACTTGCCGTCTTAGTTTATTCATATCCTAATTTTTCTAAGTTGTATTGCTGTAAAAGCTCACATATTTCCATGTTAATGTATCTTGTCCTAAGGGATACCTTGAACTGAATGAAGGCGATTTGGAGAGTCGTTCATCCACGCTATACTCTATATCTCGCAGTCATCTTTAAAGTATCGATCACATGATATTGTTCATCTTATGTCATATTTTCTTGTTACCACAATATTCCAAATTACAACTCTGTTATCGGCTGGGCTCATTAGTTAAATGATAAGAATGATACTTTCTCGCCCTGATAATAACTCAGAGTCTTGTAATAGTCGGGACACATACTTAACCTCGACATCTCCACTCTATCTTTTGTTACCTCTAAGGCCGATACTCTTTTAACTTGTCTTTAATGTAGAATTGTTATATAATAGGGTCATTGAACCATTTTTATCTACTTCTGCCACTAAAAGTGATTTCTACAATCTTTTGAGTCACGATTCCTATAATCATTTGGGTCTAATAATCAGACTCCTGATTTGCTTGGGTAATGTAACTCTTGAGCTTCTCTTTTTTTCTTTTCCGCCTTTAAGTAATCTTAAACTGCCTTTCAATATGCGGCTCGGGGTCTTAGCCATTACATTGGCCTTTCATGGACGGCATCAGACATTCATGTTATAATCTTCTAGCAATTCAAGCCTTAGTCTGTGATGTGGGCTCGATTATTCCTTTTAACGATATACGGAAGTCTCCTATAACTATAAGAAAGTGAACATGTATGTTGTATGTATAATATTTCAAAATCTCGAGCGCATTTATAACGCAACTAACTCTGGGTCGTCGGTCGAATAATTTCTTTCGTGCCTTCTTATCTATCATTTTAACCGTAAGCAATTACTTTTCCTGGTCGTTTACCACATGTTGTATGAATACTTGACTTATCTTAGTGCCCACAAATATTGGAACTTATTGTAAGTCATATAATCTCGAATGCCACTTTTGGTTCTACTTTCCGTTCATAGACACGATATGTGCCACTTTCTTATGGAATGCATACAATGTTCTAAGGAGACTGTTGTTACAATATCATTTCTTCTGTAATATCGAATTCGAGTTACTATATTCAGCGTAACCTCTTCCTTAATTCGAGTTACATGATCATAGACACGATAGGTCGAAGCCATCTTCCTTAATTCCTCATCTAATCTTTCGTTGTAATATTTAGGAGAGACCCTCTAATTCTTGTAAAACTGCAAGCTTATCACTTCGCATACCCAGAGGAATTTTCGATAAACTTACTCGCCTATCTACCTTTATCTACCATAACTCCTATCTGAATATTTCTTAATGATTATGATCTCGTACCTACGAGACTGAACTTCCTATGATGGGGTCCATTAAGTTATCTTGCATGATCTGATGATTTATTTGTGACCTATTGTCTAGCCATAATTAGATTTTTCTTGAATTAGCTACTAAATATCCATCGGTCCATTCTCATATCTATATTCAGCGTAACCTCTCTTGGATTATGTCTTTTGTCTTAACTTATTTCTTGCACAAGCTCCTTATGTATCAAGTGTGCATTCACATTTATCATCAATTGACATCTGTGCCGAAAACCCTTTTTACCTCTCTTTCCAGCGTCATGCTTGCACAACGTTTTGGAGTCGTGACATATCTATAGGATCTGAATAAATGCAATTTCATTCCATTTCGCCTTTTATCACATTCCTCCTTTACCATTCTATATTTACCTGAACCACTTAGTTCCGACTTAATATCATATCACACAACTTTCCCCCCTTTTGGGGTGTACTAATTTTTAATGCTCTGAAGTTCTACCAGTAAATGTTTTATCTCTTCATCTTCGGCGTCTTTTCATATTTCAATGACCTATACTCACCTTGTGGTATCCCTTTTGTACAAGGGATAACTAAACTTCTTACGCACAAGGGTGACATTTAATATAATTGACACAATTAGTCCCTTAAGCTACTCTGGTCACAACGCTTGCTTCAAGGAAGCATCTTCCTACATGATCTTTTAAGGTTGTTCTTCTGTTGTCCATTCTATTATCGCTAGAACGCGACTTCTACAATTCTTATGATGTCGACTATTATAGGATCCTCCAGTCTCTAATTCATGTTCATATGATCTTATTTACTAGCTCATATTGATTATGTTTCTCCGGGGGTCTAACTTAGCTTTCTCGTAATCTCGTTGGAGTCGTCAATTCATTTCTCGAAATGAGGATATGACCTTATGGCTTATACTCTTTTAAAGTCTCAAGGTCTGTCTCCTTTTGTCTCTTTCTTCACCTGTCTATAAACTCTGTCATCCTGTCATATTTTAACTTACCATTAGCCCATTTATCTATGCACCATTCTCTTACTACCATCACCACTTATTATCCTAGTCCATGTACTTATGACAAAACATTCTTCTATCTTTAACCTACTTTTCTCTAATCAACGGCATTCTCTAATCAGAGGAATAACACATGCTTTATAATTCAATATCATGTAAATTCATGTAATCAGTCTTTCATATCAGAAAAATATGTGACGAGTAAACACAATAATTTATCAATCAATGGCGACAAGTCCAAGTAATGGCGACAAGCCCACATAACAACAATCAGAATCAACCCTAAAGTTAATTCCCAAAATCACCCATCAAGACAGTTCAACACCGGTACCCACCCAAGCGTTCATCACAGCCACCAAGGTGGGACCCCCAAATAAGCCCAATACCCCTCAATATTTATAACAATTACGTACTTCTATCGGAGTCTAGAAATAATAAACCGTAGCCTACCTTAGAGCCGAGCAGGTGGCACAACACTACTCTTTAGCCAAGGCCTTGCCCTTGAGAAGCGCCTCCAAATAATCGTAGTCTAACACATAGATTCTACGTTAATAAAGTAATCTAATACATGCACAAGGCTTAGCCTTTAAAAGCAACCAAAGGTTCAACCCCCAAATCGACCCCGGGCCCATGAAGGTAAAAACCATAACTTTATTATTCTAAAACTATTAGAATGCTCTATAGAGTCATATCCCTAAGTTAATTTGAAAACTAAACACATTTGGGCTTTTAATTTCTCATTTAGACAAAACCCCCCAAATTGAAACTCTAGATTTTACCAAATCCTGAAATGGATTCCAATCACCAAATTAAACATTTCAAAACCTTATACAATCATTAACCAACTCCAGGTTACATCCGAATACATCGAGAAGTGAACCAAAGACTTGACTAAGTCATAAATGATGCTTTGGACCCATCGGAAGCAATGGAAACCCATAAACGAACTCATATACTTAAAAGTCAACTTTGGGTCAATTATTTCATTTCAAAACTATACATTTTGGATTTTTTCTTGAAAACAGTTAAACGCATCTCGGGAACTGTGCTACCCATCCTCACGAGTCATAAATGCCACACAGAGTCTATGAGAAGGGTACTTTAGTCAAATAAAGATCTTTTGCTAAAAACGATCGGACAAATCGTTACAACAGAACAATAGTATAGCAAAATATACAAGTCATAAGGATACTTGAAAAGTGTTAAGAAACCGTTCAAAATGAATGATAGCATAGCATGAGATCCAGTATAAATCAATAATGAAGAAATACTCACTTTAAATCAGTAATTAATTTTTCATTACCTTAAGTTATTTCATTTGAATTCAAGTTCATCACGTTCCAATTCATAGTCAACCACAATTATGCCAATACATGCCCAAATCAATAGTAACTAAGGGATGACCACTTTAGATTCCCTAAACGCATAGAAGCACCATACTAGGGCTATCGACCCACAATGGCTACCAACCTTCGATGGCCAGTCTTCCTCCTGAATGGCTAGGAAAAACTCACTAGGATCCATAGTGACTACCATTCCTCCTGAGTTGCTAGGCCAAACACAAACAATATAAATCATAGCCTATTAGCCAAATCACAATCCATAACATTGAAGCCGAATTGTTCATTATGGATTATGTTCATCATCCCGTTAATGGGGTATATCAAGTCATTAATCAATCTAGAAACCTTTTTCAAATCATTAATCAATTTCAATTCAAGGAAACCCGTTCACAAGGCAAAACACATTAAATAACGAAGCTTTTGAATATAAGTTTAAGTCATCTCTTATAGGGGCAAAACATATTCAAATATCAAGGCTTTATAATTCAGCTTCAATCATCCCTTGATAGGGGAAATCACGAATACATATAAAATATATAATACATATAAGGCACCATACAAACCTGTCCCGCACGCACACAAGACCATACCAAAGAAACCATTTTAAGCTTGAAAATTATGTTAGAAAAGAGACATACCTCACATCCCACTAAAAATGCCCTAAACATGCCCCACAACTTTCAATGATATCTCTACAATCAACTATGATAATAAATACAAGGGCTTTGCTCGAATTCTATGAATTCCAATCCTTTTAAAAAACTAGGGCTTTTATGTAAAAACTGTATTCTTTGTACCTCATGATCACCCATGGATTCTAATGCTTTCCAAATTGTATATGAACCCAAAAGTAAGCCATAAAGATACTTGAATCAAGGAGCTTACCTCACGAAGATTTTCCAACAATTCTTCTCTTCAACCATTCTTGAATTGAATGCTCACTATTTATGAATAGATGATTATTCTAGCGTTAATATTTCTTAATTGACGTAACAATCAGGGGGTTTGAGTAGGAAATAACTTTGGATGTTTTGGGGAAGTCCTAAGGTGTTTTCCCTAAAAAATACCGTCTAGAGCGAAGTCTGGAATGTGAAAAATAGAACAAAATTGTCCAAGGGTCATATTTATTAGCCTGGGGTGAAATTCTCCCTGGCTCGCCCGGTGAGCTATAAAGAAAGGTCCCATCTCACTATGGAGCATGCCTGACGAGCTCCAAAGCAAGCTCCCATCTCGCTATGGAGCATGCCGACAAGCTCCAAAGCAAGCTCATTGCTCGCTATGGGGCTTGATCGGCGAGCTTCGGTAAAACGAGCATAACTGTTTGTACATAGCTTCATTTGACCTGATCTTTATATGGTCGGAAATTTATTTCAAAGGGATACAACTTTAATGCTTTGTATTTTCCCAGATTTTCAATAGATTTTTAGTTATACTTGCTAGAAGTCAGGCCTAGAGTAAACTTAATAGATACTTTCGATTTCTATGTACTTCACTATTCATCTTGATTTTAAGCCCACATTTACACCCAGACTAACTTCGAGAAGACTTCAGACTTCTAAAATATAATATTATCACTCTCTTAATGAACTCAAATCTATCACGAAATTATGAAGTGTTATAGCAACCAAGTCATATAATCATCAACTAATGCCACACGATTTGACATTATTGGATCATAATTCGTAACTACATAATTAGAAACTTTTCTATTCATAAAACACAGGTACTCTTGCTAACGCCCATCACACCACAAGTATGAGATCCCTTTCTTTATCCATTACCCATTATTTATTCCATTTTTAATTTTTAATTAGAAAAAACATCCTTCAACGAAGTCTTAACATATCTCAAATGCCGAGCAAACATACCACAAACCTCAACATTTGCCTTTACTTTTTGGAGTGCCTCCAAACTCTCCAAAACTACTACTACAACAACAACATACCCAGTGAAGTCCCAAAACTCTCCAAAACTATCAAATACATAATCCACATGAGAAAACGAATCTATAGACACCTGTTGATACCTAATGTTTTCCCTCCACAATTTTTATTTAATTAGTTGGACTTCTTGAATCATTAATGGTGTGAGATATGCATTAGCTTAAGTCAAAATAATTTGGCAAATTGATTTCGGGAATATTTTACCATTTTATTTTGCAAAATATCACTCAATATATCTTTGTATATCACTTGTATATTTTTACGTAATTTTCTTAATTTTCAAATGTATTTATCATAAATTAAATTCAAAATAGTTAATAAACTTTAATGTGATTAACTGATGAATATCTTACTCCGTTAAATCAAGAAGTTAATTAAATTGCATCTCAAGTTTATATTAATATAGCTTTAATTTCAAATCCCTTCATTACAATTTAAACATTATGTTGATTTCTAATTTTGGCCACAATTGAAACATTTATTTATTTCAAAATGTTTTTGGTTACAATTGAAATTACCGTGGTTAGATTGATGATTTAAATCACGGTCACATTTTGGAAAAATAACTATTAATTGCTTAGTATATCTACTTGATCTGATTTGGGGCAGTCCCATTATTTTTCAACCGAGCCCTGTCCAAGAAGGACCATACCGATCCAACTAAGCGCTAAAAGGGGTAATCCCTTTCCATTTATTCATATCACATGATTTGCCTTCAAAGGCAAAATCCTAGGCGATTTCATCGCTTCTCTCATTCATCTTGCCATTTTTGGCAAAGTTCGCTTGTATATGCTATGTCGCTAGTCCTATTGGACGCCAAATTAGGCAAGAGAAATTAATGCTCTTTCTTTATCTCAATCTGCCACAGTGCCACCACGATGAGGCGAGGTCATCTCTCTCACTCTTTCTTTTGCTTTTTGCTGCAATGTTTTAATGGTTTTTGTCTGGTTGTGATTTTGAATTCGCGCATTTGATAGGGATCAACCATTTTGGAGGGAATCCCACCCTTCATTTTTGATTTCACACATCGGTTGAATCCTAGAAATTGGGGTTCCATAAGGGTTTTATATAAAGAACCCCCCATCTTCACTATTAGAGGTCGACTTTTGCATTTTGAGAATTCACAACTTGAACTCTCAAGCTTAGTTAAAATTTGGTATATTTGGGGACTTAATTCGCTCAAGACCCCAAATTTTGCCTATAGTTTACTTTTTTCTGAACTCTTTGTTGTGTGGTTGTTTGAGTGTGTGAGGTGACACAATGAAACAAAGGATCCTCTACCTCCCCTGCTCGATTAAGTTGCCACCGCAAAAAGATAATATCCTATCCCTTTTAGTTTCTGTATTTTTAGTTGTCTACACGATCACATGCTAATTTAGGATTTAGTTTGTTTGATTAGTCATGTAATGTATAGCTTTAGTTCATCTGTTTGACTGAATATTAAGAGTTGAATGTTTCTGATTGTTTAACCATATAACCATTGTTGTTCTATGATTATAATAAATTACACAATTGAATCATACATTATATCATTATGTTGATCTTGACTCTGTTAGCTGGTTGACTAATTAGACTAGAAAATGTTAATCTTGCATGAACTAGACTATATAACAGTCACATAGTCAAATAGGTGTAAAATGTTAGTAGGGATCAGTTATGATCAATGTCCTTGTTTGAGACCACCTGTAACTTTGGTTGAAGATTGAGTAGCACACTTGAAACATGTTTTGTAATCAATCAATCTTGCTATAGATGACTTGTATAACATATTTAAGACTAAACAGTCCACCTAAGTCATGTGTGTGTTCTTGTCTAGACTAGATAAGCTTAACAAGTCCATTTTTAGCTTGAAAATGTTGTTTCTACGAATTGAATGCTCTTGTGACTATGGGGTGCCTTGTTTAGGTCAAGTAGTATGGTTTGAGGATTACATATTAGTCTATGTTACACCTCTAAGGTAAATATGGTATTTTAGTCTTAAATAACTAGTTGAATTGTTATATGTATTGATATGGATTATGTCAAGACCTAAAATCCCATTTGTGATGTGAGGGTACCTACCCTAACCCATACGCGAACCACTAACATTCAAGAACAAAATTATGTAATTATAACTACGGAAGGAGTAAAGAAAAGTACATAATATAACGATGCTTCTTTAAACATTTACATCATCTAACCAATTACAATGTTTACTACCTAGAACCTGGTGTCACTCATATAAGAACTCTAAGATACAAGTGCGGAAAGAATTAACAACAACGCCCTGAATGGATAGGGGAGACCTAACTGGATGAAGACCAAGGCTACCGAGAATGGATGGTCTGCCTTAAACTTCACATGCTCCAAGCTGCAATCTGAATAGACTGAAATACCAGCATCCACATAAAAGATGCAACAAGCGTTGCATGAGTAGACAACGTACCTCCGTAGGCATCACATACCAACAACGATGGATGTTACGTAAGAGATATAACCATCAAGTTGACTCTCAAATATGTCCTATACTAGGCAATTCAAATAGTCACATAAGTCACCTTGTTCACATAAGAGTTCATGAATCATACAAATCCCTTAGTTCACAAAAGGGCCATTCATAATGAAGTACACTTCGATTCATCTAACACACATTGATTTTACTATCAATACCCACCAATCTGACCCTCTGCCTAAGTTATATGCATACTTGGTCCCACTTTAACACACTCAATAAGCAAATTGATACTTAGTGCACAACATCATCTTAAAAATGCTTTCCGAAGGCGAACCACTAACATTCAAGAACAAAATTATGTAATTATAACTGCAGAAGGAGTAAAGGAAAGTACATAATATAACAATGCTTCTTTAAACATTTACATCATCTAACTAATTACAACGTTTACTACCCAAAATATGGTGTCACTCGTACAAAGACTCTATGATACAAGTGTAAAAAGAATTAACAACTACTCCATGAATGAATAGGGGCGACCTGACTGGATGAAGACTAAGGTTACCGAGAATGGATGGTCTGCCTTAACCTTCACGTGCTCCAAGCTGCAACCTGAATAGATTGAAATACTTGTGTATATATAAATGATGTAGCAAGCGTAACATGAGTACACAATGTACCCATGTAGGCATCATAGGCCAACAATGACGAAAGTCACGCAACATATATAAACATCAAGTTGACTCTCAAATAGGTCCTATACTAGGCAATTTAAATAGTCACATAAGTCACCTTGTTCACATAAGAGTTCATGAGTCATACAGATGCCTTAGTTGACAAAAGGGTCATTTACTATCAAGTACACTTCGATTCATATAAGACATAGAGATTCTACTATCAATACCAACCAATCTGACCCTTTGCCTAAGTTATATTCATACTTGGTCCCACTTTCCGACTTAACACATTCAATAAGCTAATTGACACTTAGTGCATAATATCATCTTAAGAATGCTTTCTGAAGGTTTTATACTTAGACTGACCATAATAACCATCTCAGCTCTTTACTTAACTGTAACATTTAGACTTAATTATGTCTCTATGCATTTACGACATGACACATATTAGTTCATTAACATCCTCATTATATACCAAGTAGGAGTCTACGTCTCACACCCTTTGATTAAGGAGGAAAGTCTACACACACAGCATGCAAGTCAATAGCTACCACAACAACACCTCGACACGATCTTTGCTACACTTTACAGAATAACACTATCAATCCCTAACAAATACACAGACACACATAGTTCCCTTGATCTAGATGATAATTCTGACAAGTAGGGATTTCAAACTATAATAACAGTTTGATATCAAATTCTTAGACCCATAAGTTGTAAACCACACGACCACATCCACAGAGAACAATAATCATGGCAACCAATACAATAGGGTCAATCCAATCATCCAAGTTTAGTTAATCGTAAGTGTCGCCCAAGTTCCGAGCAATCATTCCAAATCACATTACTAATCAATAACCAATCAATGTATGTATGGTATGAATACCAATTCAAATGTCATATACCTTTCACGATCAATATTTCTCCTACCAAGAGTCATAAGATAATGGAGTCTACCATTATTCACCTCCGAGTACACACAACATCAAATACGCGCCAACATGAATGAATGGGTTGCAATGCAAATGATATGTATGTATGCAGTGTCCATATGTACCCCGTATACACACGCTCCTTCAATAGGTGTCACATGACCTATGAGGGACTCATGAGGTCCGTCGGATCCGAACTATGTGGCTGTAGCATCATACTCATCCAGAATTTTCCATCGGATTCCAGCTCTGTGGCTGTAGTATCATCATCAATCATCACTTTCGTACCCTATACCATATCAGTAACAGGCTTTCAAGCCCCTTTAATCGGTATCTCAACAGTTCAAGTGCCAAAGATAATATGTATGAATGATATGGATATGTGTAAACTATGCAACAACATAATTAATACTATCAGTATCAAATCCTTTTCAAGTATTTAGATGAGATGTAGAGTGATGAATGCATGACAAGACAGTTTACAATAAGCTATCAAGCACGAGGAATGAATATAACAGGCTTGCAGAAGCTCAACAACACGTAATTTCATCTACATCAGTTTATCATATCGAAAGCAATGTGATGACTAAACACACAATATCAACAATGGTGACAAGCCTACATAATGACGACAAACTCAAATAATAACAATCAAAATAAGCTTAAGGCTGGTTCCCTAAATTACCAATCAATACAGTTCAACACCGGTACCCACCCAAGTATTTATCACAACTGCTAAGGTGGGACCCTCCAAATACGTCTAATACCCCCAACATTTATAACTATTATGTACTTCTATTGGAATCTAAAAGAGTTAAACCATAGCCTACCTCAATGCCGAACAACTGCCACAAACTTTCCAACACGAGCTTTCCCTTTCCGAAGAGCTTCCGAACGATCGAAGTCTATTTGACAATTTATTCTATATTAGAAACATGGATTAATGATACCCATATTGCTATCATACGATTTGAATCGAAAAGCAATATTTAAAAGAGAAACTCGAGCCCACAAGGGTAAATTGGAAATTCAAGTAAAACTTAGTTATCCAACACTTAGGAGGTTCGATGCCATCCCCCAAACCACTAATTAACCTTAGTTTATCATCAATTGCGACATTACTAGAAAAACCCCAATTTGGAGAAAATCCTAACCTTTCCATAATCAAATTCCTTGAATTTATGAGAGATTCAACTTAGCAACTATTTACTTCAATTATTCCATGACTAGATTTAATAAGATTTTCCAACAAACTCATTTACATTGAATCAAACTCATAAAATCAACACTAGGGTTCATAGCCCACTTTCCCCAACTAACCCACAATATTAGCATAGATTCCAATCTGAAATCATAATAAAATTATGATGAGAGAAGTAGGAACTTACCCAAGGAAGAGTTCACCTCAAAGCTCTAAAAATCACCCACACAAACACTCTTTAGGCTTAGAATTGGTGAATGTAATCTCAGGTCTTTTCCTAGCTTCTAACTTAGAGTAAAAAAATCAGTAAGAAGGTAGGGTTGAAGAAACTATTTGCCTTATTGGGTTGGTCTGTGAAGTTGTATGGTTGAGGTTATGAATTATTTAAAACAACTTGCTCTATTTATTAGAACTTTTACTAAATAGTTGGATGTTTATTCCAAATGTGAATGGATAGAAGGTATACCATGCTTTGTTTGTACTGAGAATATGCCCTGTAGTTCTATACATTATGTGTGTGTTTGATCATTATTTGTGGTTTGAAGGCTATTTCTTTATGTCCCCAATCATGATCCCCAACCCCTTCTCATCCTTAACTTGCTATGCATGAACCATCTGAGTAGGAAATGCTGTTTGATTTGCCTGTCTCATTGTGTGTGCTTAACACAATATAGTAAATGGTCCTATCACTATCTATGAAACTGCAGGATTAATGAAAAACCTATCCTGATTTAGCAATAGATTAATAACATATAGAATCTGATCATTTATATTGCTTTGGGATGTTGTTTGAATAGTATAAGTCATATAGGATTTGAAACAAGAAGTAGTGTTCCTTACCTTAATTTATTATTGTGTTAAGTGGAGTAGAGGTGTCACACATTTGGGAAAACACATGGAGTGATGTTCCTGAGCTTTGAGCTCTAGATGGGACTTTGAATGATCTAACTCAGTCTCATTATGGCTTCTCTAGTTCAGGGGTTCCTCTTTGTTATTTTCCAACTTGTGGGAACCCTCTGAGTGTGTTATATGTGTTACACGAAGATTGAAACTTGCTCCTTTGATTCCTGTCCCTCCCCTTGACTTTGATACATGTTATAGAGTGCATAAACCATGTTAAAGACTTAGAAAATGAAACCTTGAGCCCACTGTCTTACCTTTTATAAATGGTTAAGCGACATGGAGATACATAAGGCCTCTAATTGTTTAAAATAAAAGAGTGTAGCTGTTTTGAATCTATTTTGCTTTATTTGTTAAGTCATAAGAGATGTTACATACTTGAAGAGATGCATTGAGTGATGTCCCTGTCCCATGAGCTTAAGATGAAGCTTGGAGTTGGGGGGAAACTTAGCTTCATCATAGTTTACTATGAGGAAGGGGTTCCTCCTTGTCATTTCTATAAGTTGTGGAAACCCTCTAAGTGTAGTTGATGAGTCTAAACGTAAGTCTATTTCCTAAAAAATGACCAAAGAGTGATATGCACCATCATGTTGCTCTAAACCTTGACCTAGTTGATTTAGGAGCATCTTGTCTCTCTTTCCTGACTTGTTTGAATGTTGTAAGGTTGTAGGGAACCACATATTTTCTTAGTCTTACTTAGTGATGCGTATTGGAATGTATAACTACCATTGTTTCCTAAGAACTGGTTCAATTAGGAAGGGTTATCCTTCTTGTATTTATAAATGATTGAACTTGTTAATATGGTTCACCTGATCCTCCCCTCCATTTGTTCTGAATATGTTCATCTATGTGTGTGTTGCCCCTTGTTATGGTAAGCATAAGTCTGCTTGGTTTGTGTTTGATTAAGATGGTAGGATGTGGGGATACATGCATGATATAGGGAAGAGTAATTTTTGTTAGTACTATGTGTTTGTTCCTGAGCTTGTCTTTCTGAATGTCATGTTTAAGTTTGCTTGACTTCTCCCTCCTCCCTTTATTGAAGCTGGTGAATGTATGGTCTAGTGTAATATGAGATCTTGCTAGATATATAGGGGTGTGCATATCTCATGTACTGTGTGTGTCATTGAGTACAAGAGGGTGTCCACACTATATATCTCATGCATATAGTATACTGGACTGAGTCATTTTAAAAATCAAATCAGGATCTTAATACCAATGTATGCCATGAGAAATTCATCTCATTTTAATCATAAGAATATGTGTGTATGCATCTTTTTTTTTATCTCATTTGTTGGCACTAACAAGAATGATAAGTAATAGTTTTGATGAAGGACTAAGAATGCAAGCGGTGAATGGACTAGGTCAATATACTTGTTCTATCAAATATTAGATGCAGTATAGAGCTGAATGAATAAAAGTTCAGAAATTAGGTGAAGAGTTGCAGACAAAGCACATGAAATAAGCCTACCAACATGTTCCATCCAATATCTTAGAAGCATGCCAGTGTTGGATGTTACATGTATGAGAAGAGGTCGATAGAGCAAGTGGTTGAAGATGTTCCAACTCAGAACAATCAGAAGAGTCAGAGGCTGGAGTACTAGGTGGTTGAACCAGGTCCAACAATATGTTACAAACAAATCCTGCAGCGACTAGGATATGTGTGTCTTTATGGAAAAAATTTGGTGTCCAAGGCGACATGATTCTACGAGATATTAATCAGGATCTCGCACCATACTTATCAAGATATTTCAGTCCTACAAGGAAACTAAATATGCGAAGAGGTGTAAGAATCCAAATCAACCTAAAACCCTATGGGCCTTACCAAGCAGGGTTTAGGTCATCCGCAGAGAAGATGTCCAGGTGCTATATATACCAAGTCTCAGCATGAAGAACGGTACACACTCACATAGAGAAAATTCAGAATACTAAGCGAGAAACTATTAATGCTATATTTAGAGTTCTGATTTTAGAGTTGCGACCCTAATACATCGAAGAAGATTGAAGGAGCTATTCTACTGAATGATATTTTTCAGTTCTTAAGTCTAGAATCTTGTATTAGGTTTTGGTTATCGAGTTATACCTGATCAACTTTTCTAGAAGCAACTGTAATAAGTATAGACGTTGTAAATTCAACTTCAAGTTAGAGTTTTACTTGAAGGTTACTCTCTAGTCAGATGTTGATTAGTGAGATAGGAATTAGAGTGTAGTTCCTAGGTTACAGAGTTATAACTTAAATTTGCAGAGGCTCATAGTTGTAGTAGAGTTGGGGATAAATCCTACAGAGGCGTAGGTCATGGTTTTTACTGCTTTTGTGAGCCGAGCGGTTTCCACATAAATGTGTTCTGTCTTTTACTTTAGTTATTCTTAATATTCCACATTCGGTACGCATAGAACAAGTAGGATAACTTGTTTCATCCTATGCAAAAATTAGGTATCGTATAGGATAAAAGTATCCGTGTCTAGAATATTAATTGATATCAGACCAGATTCTCTTAAACAAAGCTAACACCTTAAGAGAAAATGATGATGAATGTTGCACCACCCATTGGACATGGTGAAAGTCTATCCACTCATCGACCACTACTGTTCAATGGAAATTAATACACTTGGTGGAAAGCTCGGATGGAGGATCACTTGCAAGCCGGAGATTATGAACTATGGGAAAGAGTTATTGATGGCCTAAAATATCCTATCAAGAAGGGCACATATGGGAAAGTTGTCACTAAGGAGAAAAGTGAATACGAGGAGGCTAACTACAAAATCCTCTAGAAAAATGCTAACGGAAAAAATGTCTTAATATGTGGACTTGGTTCAGACGAGTACAACTAAATCTCCAGTTGCACCTATGCAAAGAAAATCTAAGATGGATTGATGAACGCATATGAAGGGACCATCCAAGTCAGAAATTTCAGAAAATCCATACCACAAATTTTGAAAATTTTAGAATGAAGCAAGGAGAATCTGTCTCTGAGATGTTCACCAGGTAGACGTCATTGGTTAATGAACTAACGTCTCTTAGGAAAATCATTACTGTTGAAGACTCAGTTGATAAGATTCTGAGAACACTCCCAAAGACATTTCAGATGAAAGTCACCGCTATACGAGAAGCCAAAGACATAAGAGATATTTCCTTGGATGAGTTAGTTGGGAACTTGAAAACCTATGAGATGGATATGAAAAACTCTAAGAGTTTTGAATTAAGGTTTGAAAGATCCCTGGCACTGAAGGCAACTGAGAATGACAACTCAGATTATGACGAGGAAGAAATGATGCTAATCATAAGAAACACCAGGAAGTTTCTTATCAGAGAGAGTGGAAAAAGAAACACATTCAGAAAGAGAAGAGGTGATAAACCTCAAGCAGCCGACTGTTTCAAGTATGAGAAAACTGATCACTTGATCAAGCATTTTTCGCTTTGGGAGATTGAGCGGAAAAAAGAAAATGACGAAAAGAACAAATTGAAAGACTAGGTTCCTGGTACAAGAAACAAAGGATCTCCTAAGACACTAAAGGCTACTTGGGCCTCCATCGATGATTCAGAAGATGAGACAAATCATCTGGCGTTGATGGTCATTGGAGACTCATACTCAGAGATCAAGGAAGATGCAAAGGTAAATTTCCTTAAACTAAAAGATAAACTTGATTTGCTCTCTAAAAAAAAGATGACCTCCTATTGAAGTCTCAAATTGACGAATACCTCAAAATAAGGTAAAAAAGGAATCAGTTGTTACATGGTTTTACTAGTATGAAGTATGATTTTATGATGAAAAAACTAGCAAGAAAAAATATGAATAAGAGGTTTGTTGTTTTAAGGAACAAGTAAATCAACTTGGTTCTACAAATGTAGGTCTAAGGTCTGAAGTCCTTAAGCATGTGACAAATGCAAAATTTGCTATAGACAGTCAAATTTTCAAGGCCGAATCTGAAC
This sequence comes from Anisodus acutangulus, assembly GCA_029783415.1. NCBI lineage: Eukaryota > Viridiplantae > Streptophyta > Magnoliopsida > Solanales > Solanaceae > Anisodus > Anisodus acutangulus. The sequence continues at coordinate 2,652,679 of CM056499.1, forward strand.
TGAGTAAGACTAGGACTAAGTTAAGCCTTTAAAAAAGCATCTAGAAAGCTAGTAAATGAATTAAATAAGGTGAGAACTGATCCAAAGAAAGCCTGCAAATGGACAAAACCACTTAGAACAAAGAATGAATATATCAGAACAATCAACAATATTACTACTGATGCGTCGTAAGTAAACCAAGATGAACTCAGAGGAATGAGGACATTTGTGAGGATGATGATGGTTTAAAACAGAGTTATTGTAAGATCCTGTAAGTTTTACAACCTTGAAACTTAGGATTATTTTGATATGATATTTTAGTCAGAGTAAAATTCAAGGTCCCTTCAGGTAGATGCAATTCTAACTCGTACATGGTGATTCTTCCATGAGTTCAAGGTTCTATCTCGGGTTTCTTCTGGGTCATAGTAAATCAGAGATTTCTTCATAGTGAAGTAAGGTGTGGGGAAGATTTCAAGGAGGTGACCCAAGTTCAATTCCTCATCTACAGCCTTCTACATGCATGTATGAGCGACTAAGGTATGTATTTATTAAGAACTCACTGGACGGTGATCGGAAGCTGTGAGTTTAAGTTGTAGTAGTTATATAAGTGGATTAAAGGTCATTTTCTTATATTTTGGAGATTGGTAGGGGGTTTATAGCTCATGCTGAGCTTGTAGATTTTTAATAGGAGGTCGGGTGTGGAGTACATCATTGTATATAGCTTTGGGAGCTTGTCGCTCTTTGATGGCTTGACAATAGTGTTGGTATAGCTGTAGTATATTGTTAGGCTATTGGTTATGTTGATATTAGCTGTCTTAAATAGGTTAAATGTTTATTAGAAGAATTGACTCATCATAGTCATTTATCGATTAAATCGAGGTACGTAAGGCTATTCCTTGACTTGCCACTAGGGCATAACGTGTGTTGTTTGTTTCTTACATGAACCACGAATGTATAGAGCCTATGAATGTATTGCCTCAATGTTGTAAGTCTTGAGAGTTTCATAAGAAATGTTATATGTCCATGCTCAATTGTGCTCAAGCGTTTTACTCATAGAGTCGAGCTCTAAGTTGTTATGGTGGGATTGGAGTTTCCCTTAAGTAGGATGAAGTTGATAGCCTAAAAGTATATAGAAGGAGATTATAGTGTGTTGTAAAAAATGAATGGCGCTTAAGATAAATGATGTCATATGGCCAATGTCTAAAAAGTTGTCACCGGATATATAGCGTAAGATAAGGTGAACAGATTAGCAGAACCCATATTATCCCAATTGAGTCATACAACATCCTTTTAGGAGGCGTTAAGCTAATATAGAGTTACACGAGCCCTTATGAGAGTATAGTAGTCCAGGGGATCATAATGTAAGTAAAGAGGAACCAATGTGATATAGTAAGTACTGTTTTCCCGAGGGTGAGGTGATTTAGAGCGTTAGAATATGAGGTTGTCGAGTATTGAATGAGAATAATAGAACGTAAGCGTGTAAGTCCTTATCATATCCCTTGACATTCAGTCGAGTCGAGGTGATTCAGAGCGTTAGAATATGAGGCTGTCGAGTATCGAATGAGAATAATAGAACGTAAGCGTGTAAGTCCTTATCATATTCCACAGAAGATAGAAAGACGGTTTCACGGATTATCAGTTTATAAGGAGTAAGTTACATGCTCCCAAAAGCTAAAGAGTAAGATTCCCATAATGCTTAACTTTTATATATATATATATATATATATATATATATATCACTGTCTGTCACTATCTCGTTTGTATACCGTTCTTTTTGAGGAGCGTCATACATCGTTCTTTGTCTGAATTATAATCTCTGTACATTGTTCTTCCTAAGTGTCTAAATTGTGCAGAGCTATTGAATCAAAACTCATTCCTGAGTCGTAATTGTTTGGGTCTTGAGCATAATTTGATTGTAAGAACTCGTTATCTGTGTCTGAAACATGATCCACACTATTTTCGTTCGAATTATTTTATGGACTTTGGACTGGTACCTGGGGTAATTGTGGTGGTGTTGGATTTTCATGTTTGTCTTGTTTTGAGTCCTTGTTCTGGGAGTCTTTTCTTTCTTTGAACATTTTTTCTAGAGTTGCTTTAATTATTTTTTCTATGTTCAAATTCTGTTCTTTTTTTGTTTTTCTGCTCCGTGCTCGGGACGATGATCCCGTAGCAAAAGTCTGAGGGAGCTTTCGTCTGGGTGTTGAAGAAATTTCTTCTTCTTCACTTTTTGGCAAAGTGACAGCCGTAAACGGGTTTGATAAGTCTTTACTGGCCACCGTTTGAACCCGACTAGCTGTACCTTTCTCTGGTATAGTAGATCTATTTGCATTTAGAAGGGAATACACACCTGTCTCATCCATTTTTAAAGGAGATGGAGAACTCTGAGTCTGATGGAGTTTTTGTTCTAACGCCTTGATTTTTTCTGTGAGCTGGGTATTTTGCTGTATGAGTAGGTCTTTAGTATGGTTGAGGCGTTTTACAGTTTCGGTCATTGTTGTACAATGATCGCAAAAGATAACTTTATTTGTGTCTTTTTGAATGTTATATTGTGGAGTCTGATCTGGGCTATGTCTGAGGGCCGGGGAAATTAAGTAATTTGGCCCCAGTACTCCTCTTGCATAATCTAATGCTTCTGTAAATACATTGAAACCTTTAAAAAGAGGTTTCTTTATGTCTTTAATAGAATCTATAACTTCTAACCACGTCTGAAAAATACCATTTACTTTTCCATGGACAACTACGTAAAACTTAAATCTTTTGTCCTGGTTTTTCTCAGTAAAATATTGGCACAAGCAGTTTAAAGTTGCCACCAAATGGCTAGTGTCTTTCTTATTGTGCGCAATCCAAATATTGTCTATTAAACATCTTTGTTGTCTGTCTACTATGAACTCTGGTAGTATTTTAAAAGTTAAATTTGAAGACGGAAAAGAAACTAAATTATTCTTACCAAAATAGAGTCTTTCTATTGTTGGAGTCTCTAGATCGGTCATGGGTCTAAATTTTAGATTCCCCAATACCGTGTGTCTATAATCTTCTTGGGATTTGGCTGGGCCTTTTCCATTGTCTGTTGGATTAGTCTTTGAAGAGCTCATGCTGAACAGAGAAAAACAAACTTGTTAGTTTGACGTAATCTTTAATCTGCTGAGCTGATCTGCTAAATTATTGTCTTTTCCTTTTATATGTTCAAATACTAGGTTGTAAATTGATATGGTATCTAAGAAATTTAGCCATCTTCTTCCACTGCTATTTTTCTCATTGATCTTTTGATGAAATTTAACTATGGCTTCACAGTCAGTTCTAACTAATGTTTCTGGTTTATTTAATATGTATAGTCTGAAAGCGTTAAGGCCATAGATTACCGCTAAAATCTCTGCATCTATACTACTCATATTACCTTTTTCTTTATATTTTCCGCTTTGATAAGCGCAAATTTTTTCTGTAGTCTTACTGCAGTATTTATTTTGTTTCGCTTTTATCTTGCTCTGACCTTGAAACTGCCATCTGTTTCGATGATCAGGTAGTCTGTTTCTAAAGGCATGTTTAGGTCTGGGATATTTTTAATTTGTTCTTTTAATAGTTTTACTATCTTTATATCTTCGGCGTTAAAGTGTTTTTGCCCGGTTGAACCTGTTTTTGAGTACAAAGGTCCTGCCAGTTTTCCTAAATATTTTATAAAGGTTCTAGCATAATTTAGAATTCCTAAGAATTTTTGTAGGTCTTTGGTATTATCTAACTTGTCTGGCATATCTAAAACTTTCTTAGCTATATGTGGTTGTAATTTTACCTTCCCTTCTCCTAAAACTACTCCTAAGAAGTTTATGTATTTTTTACATAACTCCATTTTCTTTTTACTTATTATAATTCTATTACTAACAAATAATCTAAATACTGTCTGTAAGTGTTCAAGATGTTCAGTCATATTATTACTAAATACTAAGATGTCGTCTACATATACTAGGACAAATCTTTTATATTCCCCGAAAATCGAATCCATTTTTCTCTGGAAAATTGGTGGGGCAGTTTTTAAGCCAAACGACATAACTAACCATTCAAAATGTCCTTCTGGACAAGTGAAAGCAGTCCATTCTATACACAATCGAACTTACTAAATATATTTTTACCTTGTATTCTATTAGTTAGTTCTGTCTTATCTGGTAATTTATATCCGTCGTTTCTAGTATTATCATTTAGTCTTTTATAATTGATTACCATTCGAGCTTTTCCTCGAACTATTTATGAGTGATTTCTAACTATAAAGGCTGCTGATCTATGCTTAGATGTAGATCTTCTTATTATTCCTAGATCTATTAGTTCTTTAATCTGTATTTTGAAATCTTCTAGGCCTTGATTAGTTGCTTCTATTGATGCGGTTTTAATTATGTATTCTGGATTTATTATTTCTAACTTACATAATATTTTGTTGTTGTTCCAATGTTTTAATGGGTTTTCTCCTATTATTTCTAATTCATCTAATATTTTTATTATGTTATCTAAATCTGTTTGGTTTTTTATTATTCCTATTTTGTCTATTCCGTTTTTAAAGTTGTAAAAATCTGTTTCTATATCTATTAGTGTATAATTTTTATCTATTATGTCATCTTCTTCTAGAATTTCTTCTAGAATGAGGTTTCTATTGTTACTTTTACTACAATATTTTTCTCCATTTTTACAGTCTTGACAACAACTGTCGTCTACTCTATTATGTAAGTTTACTGGAGAGACTTGGAGAACCTCCGTCTCCATCTTTTGTGTCTGTACCGGGGTGTATGTGCTATTTTTTAAGAAAATAACACCATCTCTTGTTATAGTACAGCTTCCATTATTGTGTAATATAAAATCTAAGCCTATAATAAAATCCGTATTAATGTTTAACTCTCTTACCAAAATTCTATCCATAGTATAACTAGGGTTATAAAATTTTGAGCAGGTATTGATAAAACTTATTGAAGCTTCTTGGAGGTAATGGTTGTAGACATTATGTGTCCCATCCATCTGCATGGCTGAAGCCAGCCTATCTAAAGTTTTAACTAGATTATTTGGAATTATCTTTCTATTTAATATGCTCTTTGTACATCCCGTATCTACGAGGGCTAGAGTTGTAATCTCATAATCTTTAATTCTAATTTTCGTTAATAATTTTAATGAACTGAATTTTTTATCTTCATTACAAACTAAGGTTTTATAATCTTCAGTGTTCATTAGTTCTGAAGACTGTTCTGTAATTACCTCATTTATCTGATTTTCTTCTGTTGTTTGATCATTATCTTGTTCTTTCTGTTTTTCTTTTTCTAATTGAAAGAGTCTAGTCTCTAAAGTGTTCACTCTGGTTTCTAGAGTCATTATTCTTACTGCTAGAGTTAAATCTTCAGGTATCTTTTTTATGGTGTCCTTTGGGCTTATTAAAATGTTAAATTCTTTCTGGAGGCACTCTATGCATCCTTCGAGAAAGCAAGTTTTACATTTTGCCCTCTTACTTCTACTAGGGAACCATTTACAGAGGCAGCAAGCATTGCTGTCTAGTCCTTTATTTCTTTCAAAAATATGATCACAGTCTATTTTTATGTTTACTAAATTATTTATAGTGTTAAAATCTATATCTAGATCTAATTGTTCCATTCCTATCTCATTTATAAATTCATCTGCTTTAGAGTCGATTTAATCTAGTTTGCTACTTTCTCCTGTTTCTATACTCACTACTGAGTATATACTTTCTGTGTCTGACATGTATTCGTCTACATTTATTAAAGTCTCTTGGAAATCTTCTATCAATTGAGAATTTCTAGTATTATTGTTTATCCTTTTTGGACAGGTATTAGCTAAGTGTTCTATGCTTCCACAAGTGAAACATTCTAACTTATTTTTGTTGTTTCTATCAGTTCTATATTTTTTTATATGTCTATTTTTGTCTAGATAGGGTTTTTTGGCTGAAGACTTTCTTAAAAAGTATTTTTTCTTTTTATATTTATCATAGTCTTTATATCCGTATTTATTGTAATGTTTGTATCTTTTCTTATACTTGTAATTTCTCTTCTTAGGTGGGTCTTTATCATAACTTTGGGTTGTATAAATTACGCTCTTGCAGAAATTTAATTCATTTTGCTTTAATTGTTTTTGTATTTGTAAGTGAGTACATTTTTCTTGTAAAATGTCCATCACATGTTGGATTATATGTCCTATTGACCATTTTATATTCGGGTTTTGTATTACCCCATCTCTTTTATTCCAGCGTTCTTCTATTTCTCTACCTAAGGCTCCTGATAATTTATTAAAGAGCTTCTTTCCTAGTTCTTGATCAAATGAGTTTCCACTGATTGTACAGTAATAAAAGAAATCATTTAAGAACTTCTTTATGTACACCCAGTTACTTATACTCAATTGTTCTAGTTTAATTAAAGCATTTCTCTGTAATATTACAAGGCCACTATTTGGGTCTTCTCCTGTAATTAGAGTGTGTATCTTATTTGTAAAATTATATGGGTTTTCTCCCATGGCTACTAATTGCTGGAATTCATTTTGAAAATCTGTTTTATAAGCTTCCCATAAAGCTTTTGTTGATTCTCCTAAGAATGTTTCTAGGTATTTATACATTGTTTCTGCGTCTGTTTCTACGTAGTTTTGTATGTAGTCTGCTACTACTATTCCTTTCCACAAATCGATTACAGAGTTCCATCGCTGTGGATCGTGAGCTGCTATATTTAATATTTTCCCCCTATTTCCTCCTTCTTGGAGAGTAATAGGTTCTTCTAAAGGCATTCTCCTGCCTGAGTGTTTTACCTGTTCTATAGGCTCACCATTTATTCTATATACTCTTCTCCTAGGTACGTTTCCGATATTTGTATCTACCGTATATTGTTCTCCGGTTGTCCTTTGGAATGGACTAGAGCTTGACACACTAGTTTCCATTAATTCTTTTTGGCTTATTACTGAATTCGTTTCAAATTCATCTTCACTAAGAATAAGGTCTTTCCAGATTTCTTCAAAAGTATCTGTTTTTGTTTTTAAAGTCTGTTCTTCTTTATAACCTGAATTATCAGTTCTTTTTTCGCATAACTTAAAATGATCTATAGTTTGTTCTAATTCCATATGATCTAATTTACATCCTTTACATCTAAATAACATCCATGGTTTTTCTTTTTTCAGGCGCTTAGCTTCTTCTATGGCGATGTCTACTTCATAGCCTTCTTGTATTAATTCTATATTCATAAACGTAGTTTCTGTTATTTCTTGTTCATCTACGGTACTTTCTTCTTCACAGTCTTTCTGTGGAATGTAATTATAGTCTGTGAATCTTATCGATGTTTCTCCTTTTGGGTTTGTATATTCTAGATGAGATTCGGGTTGTAATATCTTCTTCTTTGTATTAAATTGTTCTAACTTCCATTCTAGGCCTGCATATTCTTCGAGTCGGATCTTTACAGGCTTTATTAAGTTAATTCCTTTATTACTCATTAGTTCTACTACATCGTTAATTTTTATTTTAAATTTTGTATTACTATTGTCTGTCATCTTTCCTAAGAATCCTAGGCATAATAGTAGATTATTTCCACTATGCAGTACATATAAAATGCTCGAGGTATCACCTATGCGTTTCAGAGCTTGAAGATTTTTAGGACCAGTTTGTATGACATACTCTTATTTAGAAGTTAAGAAAGAATTAAGTATTCTATACCCAGAGTATATTCGCTTAAGTACTAGTAAAGAAAACCCGTTAAGACTATTATAAGTAATAGATAAAATATCCTGCTTAGAATATAAGTTGATAGGACACCTAAAACATAAGAAGACAGTAAAAGACTCAAAAAGATTTAAACCATATTAATGAGATCTTTGCCTTTCGTAAAAAGAATCCGTTTTAATTATTGGCTAATAGATAGAGATATAAAAAGAAAGAAAAAATATATATTAGCAGAAAGAGCTCTACGCTCATTTTTAGAATTAGTAACGTCTAAATTTTTTACTCAAGCTGAATTACTCAGCCATTTCAAAGACTTACGTGGTTATCTAGAACTAGTGCACTCTATAACTTTATCCGCAAATATACAAGAGAGCCTACTACAAAATAAATTTAGTAAAGATTTAATCTCACATGTAAAGTGGGAATTACAAGGTTTACAGAGCGATATAACCTATTCTAAAGATAGCATAGCTTGGCAACTCATAATTAATAAAATAACTATACCTCTAGGATAAAAAAGAAAATATAGCTCACCTAAAACACTTAGAATATTTAGATTTAAGAGTAACTCCAGAAAAGAAATATAGAATATTAACATACCAGAGTATTATAAAGTGTAACTTTAGTACTGGAGACCATATACTACATAGCGAAGAAAAACAATTAAATACTATAGAAGATATAATTATAAATTTAAGCGAGAATATAAAAGAAAGAGTTAAAATAAATAAAAAACCTCAAAAATGGACATTTTTTCAACTAGATCAAGAACAGAAGACGAAAGACCAAGATTAAGTTTTTCTGAAGACAGAATAGGAAATAATTTATTATCTAGATTATTAAATAGGAGAACCCCTAAAGAAAATAACAGACAACTTAGTGAAGTCATAAATGTAGACCGAGACATTAGTATTTTCTAACAAAATCAATTAAAACTACTAAACCCAAAAACTCTATACAATACTAGACAATTCTCGTCAATAGCTCAATTATATAGACACTATAGAGAAGAACAATTATATGTATTAGGAAACACAGCTAGAAATATAAGTTTAATAAGTTTAGAATCTCTAAAACAAATAAAAAGAACCACCAGAACTCTCATGCATATGAGATTGATGGTAGTAGGAATAAAAGGTTTAACGAGAAAAAATTTAGGAAGTAAAGTCCTGATAGTAATCTATGACGATAGATGGACAGATATGAAAAAATCCATTATAGGAATGACTGAAATAGACATGACAGATAATGGAGGAATATTTTATATCAGCCCAGACTTTTTAATGAACTTAACAGAATTCGGAAAACATATAAAAATAGGAATACAGACAAAAGGATATGAAGAAATGCATAGTGGAAATAATCTACTATTATGCCTAGGATTCTTAGGAAAGATAACAGACAATAGTAATACAAAATTTAAAATAAAAATTAACGATGTAGTAGAACTAATGAGTAATAAAGGAATTAACTTAATAAAGCCTGTAAAGATCCGACCCGAAGAATATGCAGGCCTAGAATGGAAGTTAGAACAATTTAATACAAAGAAGAAGATATTACAACCCGAATCTCATCTAGAATATACAAACCCAAAAGGAGAAACATCGATAAGATTCACAGACTATAATTACATTCCACAGAAAGACTGTGAAGAAGAAAGTACCGTAGATGAACAAGAAATAACAGAAACTACGTTTATGAATATAGAATTAATACAAGAAGGCTATGAAGTAGACATCGCCATAGAAGAAGCTAAGCGCCTGAAAAAAGAAAAACCATGGATGTTATTTAGATGTAAAGGATGTAAATTAGATCATATGGAATTAGAACAAACTATAGATCATTTTAAGTTATGCGAAAAAAGAACTGATAATTCAGGTTATAAAGAAGAACAGACTTTAAAAACAAAAACAGATACTTTTGAAGAAATCTGGAAAGACCTTATTCTTAGTGAAGATGAATTTGAAACGAATTCAGTAATAAGCCAAAAAGAATTAATGGAAACTAGTGTGTCAAGCTCTAGTCCATTCCAAAGGACAACCGGAGAACAATATACGGTAGATACAAATATCGGAAACGTACCTAGGAGAAGAGTATATAGAATAAATGGTGAGCCTATAGAACAGGTAAAACACTCAGGCAGGAGAATGCCTTTAGAAGAACCTATTACTCTCCAAGAAGGAGGAAATAGGGGGAAAATATTAAATATAGCAGCTCACGATCCACAGCGATGGAACTCTGTAATCGATTTGTGGAAAGGAATAGTAGTAGCAGACTACATACAAAACTACGTAGAAACAGACTCAGAAACAATGTATAAATACCTAGAAACATTCTTAGGAGAATCAACAAAAGCTTTATGGGAAGCTTATAAAACAGATTTTCAAAATGAATTCCAGCAATTAGTAGCCATGGGAGAAAACCCATATAATTTTACAAATAAGATACACACTCTAATTACAGGAGAAGACCCAAATAGTGGCCTTGTAATATTACAGAGAAATGCTTTAATTAAACTAGAACAATTGAGTATAAGTAACTGGGTGTACATAAAGAAGTTCTTAAATGATTTCTTTTATTACTGTACAATCAGTGGAAACTCATTTGATCAAGAACTAGGAAAGAAGCTCTTTAATAAATTACCAGGAGCCTTAGGTAGAGAAATAGAAGAACGCTGGAATAAAAGAGATGGGGTAATACAAAACCTGAATATAAAATGGTCAATAGGACATATAATCCAACATGTGATGGACATTTTACAAGAAAAATGTACTCACTTACAAATACAAAAACAATTAAAGCAAAACGAATTAAATTTCTGCAAGAGCGTAATTTATACAACCCAAAGTTATGATAAAGACCCACCTAAGAAGAGAAATTACAAGTATAAGAAAAGATACAAACATTACAATAAATACAGATATAAAGACTATGATAAATATAAAAAGAAAAAAATACTTTTTAAGAAAGTCTTCAGCCAAAAAACCCTATCTAGACAAAAATAGACATATAAAAAAATATAGAACTGATAGAAACAACAAAAATAAGTTAGAATGGTTCACTTGTGGAAGCATAGAACACTTAGCTAATACCTGTCCAAAAAGGATAAACAATAATACTAGAAATTCTCAATTGATAGAAGATTTCCAAGAGACTTTAATAAATGTAGACGAATACATGTCAGACACAGAAAGTATATACTCAGTAGTGAGTATAGAAACAGGAGAAAGTAGCAAACTAGATTCGTCTGACTCTGAAGCAGATGAATTTATAAATGAGATAGGAATGGAACAATTAGATCTAGATATAGATTTTAACACTATAAATAATTTAGTAAACATAAAAATAGACTGTGATCATATTTTTGAAAGAAATAAAGGACTAGACAGCAATGCTTGCTGCCTCTGTAAATGGTTCCCTAGTAGAAGTAAGAGGGCAAAATGTAAAACTTGCTTTCTCGAAGGATGCATAGAGTGCCTCCAGAAAGAATTTAACATTTTAATAAGCCCAAAGGACACCATAAAAAAGATACCTGAAGATTTAACTCTAGCAGTAAAAATAATGACTCTAGAAACCAGAGTGAACACTTTAGAGACTAGACTCTTTCAATTAGAAAAAGGAAAACAGAAAGAACAAGATAATGATCAAACAACTGAAGAAAATCAGATAAATGAGGTAATTACAGAACAGTCTTCAGAACTAATGAACACTGAAGATTATAAAACCTTAGTTTGTAATGAAGATAAAAAATTCAGTTCATTAAATTTATTAACGAAAATTAGAATTAAAGATTATGAGATTACAACTCTAGCCCTCGTAGATACGGGATGTACAAAGAGCATATTAAATAGAAAGATAATTCCAAATAATCTAGTTAAAACTTTAGATAGGCTGGCTTCAGCCATGCAGATGGATGGGACACATAATGTCTACAACCATTACCTCCAAGAAGCTTCAATAAGTTTTATCAATACCTGCTCAAAATTTTATAACCCTAGTTATACTATGGATAGAATTTTGGTAAGAGAGTTAAACATTAATACGGATTTTATTATAGGCTTAGATTTTATATTACACAATAATGGAAGCTGTACTATAACAAGAGATGGTGTTATTTTCTTAAAAAATAGCACATACACCCCGGTACAGACACAAAAGATGGAGACGGAGGTTCTCCAAGTCTCTCCAGTAAACTTACATAATAGAGTAGACGACAGTTGTTGTCAAGACTGTAAAAATGGAGAAAAATATTATAGTAAAAGTAACAATAGAAACCTCATTCTAGAAGAAATTCTAGAAGAAGATGACATAATAGATAAAAATTATACACTAATAGATATAGAAACAAATTTTTACAACTTTAAAAACGGAATAGACAAAATAGGAATAATAAAAAACCAAACAGATTTAGATAACATAATAAAAATATTAGATGAATTAGAAATAATAGGAGAAAACCCATTAAAACATTGGAACAACAACAAAATATTATGTAAGTTAGAAATAATAAATCCAGAATACATAATTAAAACCGCATCAATAGAAGCAACTAATCAAGGCCTAGAAGATTTCAAAATACAGATTAAAGAACTAATAGATCTAGGAATAATAAGAAGATCTACATCTAAGCATAGATCAACAGCCTTTATAGTTAGAAATCACTCATAAATAGTTCGAGGAAAAGCTCGAATGGTAATCAATTATAAAAGACTAAATGATAATACTAGAAACGACGGATATAGATTACCAGATAAGACAGAACTAATTAATAGAATACAAGGTAAAAATATATTTAGTAAGTTCGATTGTAAGTCAGGATACTGGCAAGTAAAGATGCACCAAGACAGTATAGAATGGACTGCCTTCACTTGTCCAGAAGGACATTTTGAATGGTTAGTTATGCCGTTTGGCTTAAAGACTGCCCCACCAATTTTCCAGAGAAAAATGGATTCGATTTTCGGGGAATATAAATGATTTGTCCTAGTATATGTAGACGACATCTTAGTATTTAGTAATAATATGACTGAACATCTTGGACACTTACAGACAGTATTTAGATTATTTGTTAGTAATGGAATTATAATAAGTAAAAAGAAAATGGAGTTATGTAAAAAATACATAAACTTCTTAGGAGTAGTTTTAGGAGAAGGGAAGGTAAAATTACAACCACATATAGCTAAGAAAGTTTTAGATATGCCAGACAAGTTAGATAATACCAAAGACCTACAAAAATTCTTAGGAATTCTAAATTATGCTAGAACCTTTATAAAATATTTAGGAAAACTGGCAGGACCTTTGTACTCAAAAACAGGTTCAACCGGGCAAAAACACTTTAACGCCGAAGATATAAAGATAGTAAAACTATTAAAAGAACAAATTAAAAATATCCCAGACCTAAACATGCCTTTAGAAACAGACTACCTGATCATCGAAACAGATGGCAGTTTCGAAGGCTGGGGAGCAGTATTAAAAGCAAAACAAAATAAATACTGCAGTAAGACTACAGAAAAAATTTGCGCTTATCAAAGCGGAAAATATAAAGAAAAAGGTAATATGAGTAGTATAGATGCAGAAATTTTAGCGGTAATCTATGGCCTTAACGCTTTCAGACTATACATATTAAATAAACCAGAAACATTAGTTAGAACTGACTGTGAAGCCATAGTTAAATTTCATCAAAAGATCAATGAGAAAAATAGCAGTAGAAGAAGATGGCTAAATTTCTTAGATACCATATCAATTTACAACCTAGTATTTGAACATATAAAAGGAAAAGACAACAATTTAGCAGATCAGCTCAGCAGATTAAAGATTACGTCAAACTAACAAGTTTGTTTTTCTTTGTTCAGCATGAGCTCTTCAAAGACTAATCCAACAGACAAGGGAAAAGGCCCAGCCAAATCCCAAGAAGATTATAGACATACGGTATTGGGGAATCTAAAATTTAGACCCATGACCGATCTAGAGACTCCAACAATAGAAAGACTCTATTTTGGTAAGAATAATTTAGTTTCTTTTCCGTCTTCAAATTTAACTTTTAAAATACTACCAGAGTTCATAGTAGACAGACAACAAAGATGTTTAATAGACAATATTTGGATTGCGCACAATAAGAAAGACACTAGCCATTTGGTGGCAACTTTAAACTGCTTGTGCCAATATTTTACTGAGAAAAACCAGGACAAAAGATTTAAGTTTTACGTAGTTGTCCATGGAAAAGTAAATGGTATTTTTCAGACGTGGTTAGAAGTTATAGATTCTATTAAAGACATAAAGAAATATCTTTTTAAAGGTTTCAATGTATTTACAGAAGCATTAGATTATGCAAGAGGAGTACTGGGGCCAAATTACTTAATTTCCCCGGCCCTCAGACATAGCCCAGATCAGACTCCACAATATAACATTCAAAAAGACACAAATAAAGTTATCTTTTGCGATCATTGTACAACAATGACCGAAACTGTAAAATGCCTCAACCATACTAAAGACCTACTCATACAGCAAAATACCCAGCTCACAGAAAAAATCAAGGCGTTAGAACAAAAACTCCATCAGACTCAGAGTTCTCCATCTCCTTTAAAAATGGATGAGACAGGTGTGCATTCCCTTCTGAATGCAAATAGATCTACTATACCAGATAAATGTACAGCTAGTCGAGTTCAAACGATGGCCAGTAAAGACTTATCAAACCCGTTTATGGCTGTCACTTTGCCAAAAAGTGAAGAAGAAGAAATTTCTTCAACACCCAAACGAAAGCTCCCTCAGACTTTTGCTACGGGATCATCGTCCCGAGCACGGAGCAGAAAAACAAAAAAAGAACAGAATTTGAACATAGAAAAAATAGTTAAAGCAACTCTAGAAAAAATGTTCAAAGAAAGAAAAGACTCCCAGAACAAGGACTCAAAACAAGACAAACATGAAAATCCAACACCACCACAATTACCCCAGGTACCAGTCCAAAGTCCAGAAAATAATTCGGACGGAAATAGTGTGGATCATGTTTCAGACACAGATAACGAGTTCTTACAATCAAATTATGCTCAAGACCCAAACAATTACGACTCAGGAATGAGTTTTGATTCAATAGCTCTGCACAATTTAGACACTTAGGAAGAACAATGTACAGAGATTATAATTCAGACAAAGAACGATGTATGACGCTCCTAAAAAAGAACGGTATACAAATGAGATAGTGACAGACAATGACACCAAATAAAGCAGCAGATAACAAGGACAATAATTCATTACAGCATCTCAGAAAAGAGAATAACTTTAAAAAAGCAGATGCTAAAGAAGGACATCAACGGAAACGACAAAATAAAAAAGAGACTTTTGAAAAAGTTTGAAGTGACGATGGGGCCCGCAGCGCACCAGGCTACAACTCAAAAGATTCTTATTACATTTTGAAGTCCGAAGTTGAAGTCCGCCATACTCTATAAAAGGAGAACTCTAGACATAGAGAAACATAGAACAAAAACACAACATAAAAGTAATGCAAGAAATCTCTCTCCCCTCTCTCTTCAACCCATTTGTATAAACTCCCCCTTATTTTCGATAGCAGTTAGCTTTTTGCTTTCAGTAAGCGACTAAGCTTACCGGGGCTTCCCGAAAGGGAAACCTCCTTGTATCTTCCAATTATGTAAGTCTACTTTCAGTAGTTATCTCCTCCGCATGTAAATTATGTTTGAAATATTAATGAATATGTTTTGTAGCCTAACCTCTGCAGAAAATATGTTGTAACTATTATTGTTTTTTACTGTTATCATGAAGTTATTATTACTATTAGAATCATGAACTCGATATGCTTAGACATGGTTATCTTTTGAACTTAGTATATGGTTATCTTTTGAACTCTATAATGACCTCAATGGATTAGCCTGTAAATTCCTATGTCAATGGTGGTTGATAATATGGCCTTTTGATGTCCGCTGAAGGACGGTGTTGGCCTGAAAATTGGGTGTGGCTAAAGACGACTGTCATTTTTAGGGTAAGGTTTAAAAGACGAGATGAACAGTTCAAAGGAAGAAATGAATAAGTATGGAGTGTTCACGAAATGAACAGTATATAAGGACTCTCATGACTGGACGTAGTCTAGATTAAAAAAAAAAAATTCACGAGGGGAGATACTATTCTAATTGTAAGACAAGCATAAGAGGAATAAGACAGGAAGGGAGTACCGAGTAAGACTACACAACCTATTGAAATACCCCTTATTGAAACAATTTATATTTCAGAAGTTATTGCATTGCATCACGTTTATTGCATGTTCACAGATGGTATGTCCTATGGACGGACTATGAAACACATAGGTGCACATATATATAGTTGCCTTCGGGGCTATACATAAATAGTTGCCTTTGGGGCTATACATATACAGCTGCCTTCGGGGCTATGCATATACAGATGGTTCCTACGGATGGGCTATGAAACACATAGGTGATACCTCGAGCATTTTATATGTACTGCATTGCATTGATATCATATATTGTATTCCTTTGGCCAAGTAGGGCTTACAAGTTTTACAGAAAGTAAAGAATGAATCTAATTAACAGTGATCCCAAGTATTACAGTGAACGATCCCAGAACGTCGCTCCACATAGCAACCTAAAGGAATATCATCACGAAGACTCTAAGAAGATTCAGAAAGACAGAAGTACAGTAATATCTAAGATATGTTTCCATAGAAAGTTACCAAGTCCTCAGTTATAGTTTGATTTGATTGCATTTCAGTTGCTCACTCTCAGATTCTATCTTATTGTATATGTTTCATGTTTGCATTATGTACTCAATACAATCTTTCTATATTGACATTGCTTGATCGGAGGTGCTGCATTTGTTATGTTTCACATTGCTAGTTCACGATTACCAAGTGGTAGTGTGCATTCTAGATGGTACATATGTTCAGTAAGATGGTGTAAGCTTCATTTCTTTCTGGACCTAATTCAGGTCTTTTACTTTTATGTATAGAGATTATAGGTAGGTCAGAGTCCTATCCTGACGTCATGTCAGTTGTACAATTTCAGTTATCCTAGAGGCTTCATAGACGTCTGTGGTCAGGTTCAGTCATGTATAAGTTTTACATTCAGTTATGTAGACAAAGCATCACATAGTTCATATGCATCACATAGTTCATATTTATAGATTGTTAGACTTATCTACATCATGTACATCCATTACAGGGTTATAGTAGTTGCATGTATAATGTAGTTTGTCATAGCCGAGACTGGAGCATGACAAAGTGGTATCAGAGTAGTTCAGTCCTAGGGAGTATATGAAGCCGTGTCTAGTAGAGTCCCTTTTATGGATGTGTTGAGCGCCATACTTATAATTGGGAGGCTACAGGACATTTAGGAAATGTTACACTTCTTTCGCATTTTAGATCGTGTAACAGAGCAATGTTAAGATATCATTCCGCTTAGTATGAGTAAGACTAAAACGATAAGTAATCACAAGGCTCTTATCAGACCAGACGTGCCTTAAATGTGCAATTCATGCGTTAGCGCCTAGAGTTACAGTCCACATTCAAGGACGAATATTCCTAGGGGGCGGGGGGAAGTGTGCAACACCTCGTATCTTTTACATTAGAATGCGTGGTAAGTAAAAAAAGATGAACGCACAGGAATGCAGACATTTGTGAGTATGATGATGGTTTAAAATAGAGTTATTATAAGACTATATAAGTTTTACAACCTTGAAACTATTAGATATTATTTTGATATGGTATTTTCTTTTAAGTGAATCTTTTTGTAAAAAGTTTTATAAATATGATTTTATGTAGTTATTAATATTACTACTTTTTTGATACACTTTAAATTATATAATTGACACGATGAAATTTATAAATGTGATTTTATTTAACAGAAATTATCTTCTCATAAGAAGAGTTATTTTCTCCCGTTTTCAGAATTCGTAGTACAAAAATTTGTACACTTGAAATAAAGTTGGAAAAAATTAGAATGTGATGAAATATATTTTGTAGATGTCTCAAACTTTATGAAATACTGGTATATGTCCTAATTTTATAAAATACATAATTTTAAAAATAAGAAAATATATTTTATATAATATTAAAGTACTATATTTTGGGATAAGTATGAGATATTTGTATTATCAAATCTCCGGTTAGATCTTTAAATTGTAATTTCCTTGGTGGACCATGTGGTCTAAGGAAATATGGTGGTGTTTACATTTGCAGAATGTAATGTCATTGATCTCAAAGCAGGTAACACTGTCTTAACTACTATGAGGTACAAGAATGTGTACAAGGCAGATATAATAGCTATACCAATAAATTATCTTACATGCTTGAGTGTGATGGATTGTGATCCTCTGTTGTGGTATAAGAGACTGGGACATGCTAGTCTAGGACAACTAAACAAATCAGTCTCTCAAAACCTTGTGACTGGGTTGCCAAATATTAAGTTCAAAGATGACAAATTATGTAGAACTTGTGCAGGAGGAAAACAAGTATGGTCCTCTCTCAAATCAAAGAAGGTGATCAACACAACCAAGTCCTTAGAACTGGTCCATATCGATGTAAGCGGACCAATGGGGGTGTTGAGTCATGGAGGAAAGAGGTACATGTTTGTGATTGTTGACAACTTTACCAGATTCACTTAGACACCGTTCCTTGCAATTAAAGATGAATCTTGTGATGAATTCATAAGTTTAGTAAGAATATATGAAAGAAAACTGGGAAATAAATTAGGTGCCATCATCTATTACCATAGAACTGAATTGAAGAACACAAAATTTGAAGAATTGTCTTGGTAAATGGCATTGATCACAACTTCTAAGCATCCAAAATACCACAACAAATGACGTAGTTGAAAGGAAGAATCAGACACTTGAAGAGAAGGTGAGAACTATGATGCTGGTTAGCGGTATTGTAAGAAACGTCTAGGCTAAAGCAATAAATATTGATTATTACATTCTTAACATGTGTATGACTAGAGCACTGCTGAAGAAAACTCCGTATGAACTGCTCAAAGGAAGGAAGCCAAATATCTCGCATCTTAGGGCTTATGGATGCGGATGCTTTATTCACAACAACAGAAAGGACTCTAAGGGAAAATTTGATGCTAGAAGTGATGAGGGAATCTTCATAGGCTACTCACCAAGTAGTAAAGCCTACAAAATCTTCAACAAAAGAACCATGTGCACTGAATAAAGTGTGCATGTTGTGTTTGATGAATCAAACGTTGTATCTAAGAAGCAAACATATGAAGATAATGAAGAACCCTTCAGTGATTCTACTCAGAGCGATAATCAGCCAGTAAGTGAGAACGAAGCAAGTAATGCTCAGATAAACCTAGTTCATCAAACAACGATGAGCATGTCATGCTGAGAAGGGGAACCAATGCTGAAGGACAAGATGAACCTGGTTTACCAGATGGAGCTAAATATGGAAACATGGACGATTATGTTAAAACAATTCCAAGAAGATACGAATATCTAGGATCTCATCCAATTGAAAATGTTATAACCGATATAAATGATGGAGTAACAACTAGATCTAGATTGAAGAATTTGTGTGCCTTTAATGCTCTTTTGTATGTTGTTGAGCAAAATAAGGTTCCTAATGCTTTGCAGGATGCGGATTGGATAATAGCCATGCAAGATGAGCTCAATCAATTTGAGAGAAATAAGGTGTGACACCTCAAACCAAGGCCACAGAACAAAACGATAATTGGAACCAAGTGGGTGTTCTGAAACAAGCTTGATGAACATGAAACCGTCATAAGGAACAAATCAAGGTAGGTGGTCTAAGGATATAATCAGGAAGAAGTAATATACTATGATAAAACCTTCGGCCCTATAGCAGGATTAGAGGCCATAAAGTTCCTCATAGCCTTTGCTGCTCATATGGAATTCACATTGTATCAAATGGATGTGAAAAGTTCCTTCTTAAATGAGTATCTGAAAGAAGAAGTGTTTGTGAAGCAGCCTCTAGGATTTGAAGATACTGAATATCCTGACCATGTCTACAAGCTGGATAAAGATCGTTATGGTCTCAAGCAAGCACCAAGAGCCTTGTATGAAAGGCTGTCCAAGTTCTCTTTTCAAAATGGTCACCAGAGGTAACATTGATAAAACTTTGTTTCTGAAGGTCAAATGGAAGAACCTGAAGCAATTTTGACTTGGTGGATATGATGATGCTGATTATGCATGGTACATGGTTGTGTATGACACATTTTCTTGGTTCATGCTTAGTCTCCTGGGCTACCAAAAAGCAAAACTTTATGGCTCTATCAATTGCGGAGGCAGAATACGTGGCAACTGCATCTTGTTGTGCTAAACTATTATGGATCAAGCAACAACTAAAGGATTTTGGTATGAATATAGACTGCATTCCCGCATTCTATGATAATACTAGTGCTATTAACATTACGAAGAACTCTGTGCATCATAAAAGAAGTTGACACATTTACATAAGACACCACTTTTTGAGAGACAATGTTGGAAAAGGTCTTATCTCAATCTAGTTTTGTCCTACTGATAAATAGATAGCAAATATTTTCACAAAATTCCCTAGGGAGAGATCACTTTGAAAAAAATACGTTAGAACTGAGAATAATTAATGACATAAGTATCTCCCCATGATTGGGTAAAACCGTTGTCTCAATTCAAACTTATAACGACCCGTCCAGTCATTTTCGCTAAAGACCAATTTACCCTTCCCATAGACTTTGTGTAGGGTTTGTGATGCACGGGGATGTGTGGCATGGATCCTGAGGTTTATATATGTGATTTTCGGATGACAAACCCAAAATAGGAATCTTAAAGTTGATTAGTTTGACTCAAAGTTGACTTTCGCGTATATGGGTTCATTTTCGGGTTCGGTCACTTTTGGTAGTTCCGGAGGAGCATTTATGACTTGATCGAGTCATTGTTTCACTTCCTGAGGCATTCAAATATACTTTATGGCTTTATTTTTAAAATTGTGAAACTTGTATGTATTGGGTGGTTTCGTAGAAATATATGTCTTAGCTCGATCATATGAGAAATCTGAGGGCTCAAGCAAGTTTGTAGCACTATTTACCTTGGGTAGCATGTTTGGTTGTTTCCAGGGGGGGTCCTGGGAGCATTTCGGGTGTTTGGTGGAGATTTAAGTGAGTTGCCATGTTGCTGGTGTCTAGTGTCCACACTAGCAGCCTCCTGTCTGCTTCTACGTGTCCGCCTCTGCAAAGGTTGGCTCGCAGATACGGGCCCTGTGCTTTGTAATGTTTTTTGCTTCTGTAGATGTCTTTCTCACAGTGGCGGTGTGCTTATGTGGAGTCTTTTCCACCCTAGCGACTCCCGAGATCTTTTAATGAATCTGCCCTAACAACCTCTATTCCGCTGAAGCGAGATCGCCAAAGCGGAGTCGATTTCGCCGAAGAGGAATCGTTGTTTCAGATTAGATATTATATGCCCTAAATGAATTCATTCCTCCAAAATCTTTCTCTTGGGACTAGAGCTCGGCTAGGAGGGAAATTATGGTGCTTTTCACTATTGTTCTTCATTGGAGGTATAATTTCACCCCTTTAATTATTTATTCCATTTTGAGTCTTCTAATACTAGTATGACTTCTACTTTGTGGAAGATGATAGCATCATAGGCTTCCTTGCTAGAATAAGAGAGCTTAAAACATGATTTGTGGATTTTATATTTATTGATGATTGTGATACTGTAATATAGTATTAATTAATGATAGATGATGATGTTGTAAGGTTTAATTTGATCATAGAAACTCTTTTCAATTTGGGTGAAAATTCTAGTGTTTAGAATTGGGGCTTTTGGATAAGTCATGCAATTGAGGGTTCAATTAATTAACTTAAGAATGAGACTATCTAGTACGTGTTTATTCTATTTGAGTGGTAACATTCTGATTTTTGCACTGTGGCTGGGGGTTGGTTTTAGGTGTCTTTTGGTTTGTTAAGGGACTAAGTCCTTGTATGTGTATTAGCTTAATTATTAACATAGAGTCTATATATGTCAGACTACGATTACTACGAGGTGTTTCAAAAGGGCAAGACGTGTGTAGATGATTGATGGTTCGTGGTTCCTGCTCGGCTTTGAGGTAGGCTACGATTTCTTCATCTTAGATTTCGAAAGAAGTACGTAATTAGTTATAAATATTGAAAGGTATTGGACGTTTTGGGGTCCCACCTTAGCGTTTGTGATGAACACTTATGTGGGTACCGGTGTTGAACTGTGATGATGAGTGATTTGGGGAATCAGCCTTAAGCTGATTCTGACTGCTGTTGATTAGGCTTGTAACCATATTTTCTATTGATGTGTTTATTCATCACAATGCTTTCGATATGATTATCCTTATTGTACTTTGATTATGTGATATTGATTTCCTGAAAGCATGTATTATTCATCTCTTATACTTGGTTGCATCTCATACATCGTTATTACTTGCCTTGTATTGTCATTTGCATTCATACACTCATGGTTATGATGATATTGATATGAGAGTGGTATGAAAATGCTATGGGTCTAAGAGACTGGGAAGGTAAGAATACTTCTGAGTGAGATGATGATTATATGTGGGAGAACGGGTTGCACGCCTGTAACAATTATTATTCAGCCAAGAGCTGGTTCTGTTGAGAA
This sequence comes from Anisodus acutangulus, assembly GCA_029783415.1. Taxonomy (NCBI): domain Eukaryota; kingdom Viridiplantae; phylum Streptophyta; class Magnoliopsida; order Solanales; family Solanaceae; genus Anisodus; species Anisodus acutangulus. The sequence continues at coordinate 2,674,934 of CM056499.1, forward strand.
ATTCCGGAGGAGTATATGGATTTCGTGGTCCCCCATGGGTGTGAATTTCATAGAATTTGAACGCTTGTATACTGGACATGAAAGTGACTTGGCCTATGCATTGCATTCATATCATTCATACATTCATTCATATTGTGATTACTTGTTGTTTGGTAACGTGATATGGATTAGTTATTGGAATTTGGGTGATTTCCTGATTAAATGGATTTGAATGATTGTATTGATTATATTGGACTGGATTGGTTTCCATGTTTGGCTTGTTCTATGTGCATTGGTTTGTGGTTACACCTTTATGAGTTTGAGTACTCGTTGTCGAACTATATTGTGGTCAGTGGCTTTTATTGATAGAACTATTATGTTGATCATAGAGAATTAGATATGTCTTATATTGCTTGATGATTGACAATGTTATTTGATAGGGAGTCTAGTAAGAATGGGTCGGGGTGTTGTTGTAGTAGTAATGTGACTTGTAGGTTATGCATGTGTAGATCCCTTTTTTAATCAAGGATAAACGACATAGACTTCTACTTAAAGTATAATGAGGATGTTAAATGAATAAATATTTATCCTGCCCTTATTTGTGTAAAACTGTAATCAAGCCCAGGGGTAAGAGAGAATAAAAAACTAGTATTATTATGATTAGACTAATCGCGATACCCCCTTGAAAAGGATTGTAATATGATGTGTGTAATAGGGTCAACCTATCTTAATTGATTATTTGATAACTCGGGTAGGTGGCGACAACATGAATATGACTTAGACAGAGTACTGATCAGTGGGTAATGGGTGTAAGATCCTTGTATGAAATATGAACTGAATGATACTTGATTGTGGTTGGATTCTTATGTGAACAAAGTGACTTGTTTGATTCATGAAACTATTATGTGGACAATGTGACTTATATGAGTTATTGAACTGTTTAGTGTAGGATTATTTGGTGTCAACTTGATGTTTATCTCTATTTATGTATATTTCATCATTATCGGTCTATGATGCCTACGGGGGTACGTTGTGTACTCATGATACACTTGCTGTATTCTTTTTGGATACAGATGCAATGCCTTTCTCCAGTTTTAGACTCGGGTATGAGTTTGAGCCGGTGGACTTCTAGACTTCATGGTGAGGATGCTTCCTTCCAGCATACCCTTTGGAGGATTTTATCTTTCCTTGTCTTTTATTGTACTTGAGAGACATGTTCCAGACTATTAGAATATGTTCCTTCCCATTTTGACTTATGTATTGACAATTAGAGCTCTTGTATTGTTGACTAGGTCTTTGGGGTTGTACTTATGATTATCAGACTTATCTTTCCGCATTTTTATATTATGATCAGACAACCTATTTAAGTATTTTGTTAATTCCGCAATTCTATTTACATTTGTGTTATTTAATTGGGAGTGGTTCGTCTATCGGTGGGAAAAGTGTAGGAGCCACCACGATTCCTAAAAGGGGTCGTGACAAAACTAGCTCCAAAATTGTATAAATATTCTACTCAGTCTTGTACATTCTGGTGTATGTTCTATACTCTCATAGAGCATTAGTATCATAAAAGACTAACATATACTTCTGTCACAACAATTGGCTGGGAACACGTGCATAAAATCATTCATTGCTAAGGCACATTTCCTCTAATTTGTGTTACTTACATGTTTAGGCCATGAACCATGTTATCTAACATGTTCTCCCATACTAGGTCATCTCATATGTCATAAAAGAAAACTGGTTCACACAAACTTAAGTCTGTATTTACAAAGTAACCAGCTTTCTCAAAAAGGGTTCCCTTCGAAATAAGTGACGTTGTTATAATAAAGTTGACCATCAAATCAGATTCTTCCCAAGACAACTTTATCTCTATCCTGTTCACACTTCAGTTCTCCTCTACTTAAACCAACCTCGCCTTTTACTTAGATCCCCAAAGTTGCCAAATCTTTCCTCAATTAGGGTTCTCAAGTTCAAAATCCATAGACTCACCATCTACCAAAGACACCACTGCTACACCGCTCATGACTTCCACTTGCCCCTCGATGGAAATTGCAACAGAAAGGAGGAAGTAACCCAATCGGCTAACATAGGTGCATCACATCAGCACACCATATTACTTCTTGCGGACCCCAGACTTGTAGATATGGCTAAACATCTCTGAGAAAGGGGGATAACCTAAGTCTTGGTGCGCATAAAAAACCAAAAAGACTATTGAGAAAAATTAATCATCAGCCATTTTTCATGAATCTCAACTATCTGAAAATGGAAAGCAGTCAGGAACATCATTTTACTTACAATGGAGAAGGGAGTTGGCAGAAAGGTCTTAGATAGAGTGCACAAGACATATGATACAAAGGTGAAAATAATGGTGGTCAGTGGAGAACCCAAACTCGCTTCAATCTTCCTCATTGTCACGATCTCTTTTCAGGAATCGTGGTGGCGCCTACATAATACCACCAGTAGGTGAACCACTCTCAATCATTAACATGATATAACACAAATAAAATCGGAAGGTGACACAATACTACATAAGTTGTCTGATAATTTAAATGCGGAAGATAATAATAAGTCTGATACATCCAAACAATCCCCAAGCGATCTAGTTTGTGAATATAAGAGCACTAAAAATGATACAAGTAAAATGGGCAACCAAGTGCCAAAACTGAATACATAGGCTGCACATGTCTCTTAAGTACGAACAAAAGACAGTAAATAGAGAAGGAGCATCCAAGGGTATGCTGGAGGTAGCATCCTCACCATGAACACTAACGGTCAGTTGCTCTGACTCAACCACGTGGTCCTGTGGAGGTGGATGGTACTGAATCTACATCCAAAAAGAATGAAGTAAGTGTAGCATGCATATACAATGTACCCCTATAGACATCATATGCTGACAACGGCGGAAGATACATAATCAGACATAAATACCAAGTTGACACCAATTAATCCTATAATAACAATTCAATAATCCAAGTAAATCATATAGTTCCCATGATATTCATAGCGTTTAACAATAATTCAAATATCAAGTAGCACATATAACCCTTCTAATTCAAGAATCCAGTCAACTGTCAACAACCACTTCAAATACAAGTCCAATAACAGTTTATCAATAAAATGGCATATGTATGTATGATATGAATGCAATGCATATGTAAGGTACCTTTCTCAACCTGGTATATAGTACGTCAAGGTTTTATTATGATCCGTACACCCATGGGAGACCCACGAAGTCCATATACCACTCCTAGCTAGCCAGAATTCTATACACAAATCTGACTAGAGCCCAAGACTCATTGTTGAGCCTTATCATGTTTCAGGCGTGCAACTCCGCTCCTCGTGTATCAATATCATCTCAATGTGCCATAATATCATAGTATTCTTACCTTTCCGAAACCCCCCAAGCACAAACCAAACATGCTTATCTAAGGTAAATAGTGCTACAAACTCGCTCGTATCCTCGAATTTTCCCATTAATCGAGCTAAGACATGCTTTTCTAAAGAATCGTCCACAACAAATCAAAATCCAAACTTTACAAATAAGGCCACAAAATACATCAGATTGCCTCAAGAAGTGAACTAATGACTCAACTAAGTTATAAATGACCATCTAGAACTACCATAAGTGAAAAAACCCAGAAATGAACCCATTTAGACAAAAGTCAAATTTGAGTCAAACTATCCAACTCTAAGTTCCTAGTTTTGAGTTTTTCATTCAAAATAAATATAAATGGACCTCATGATCCATTCCACCAATCTCCGCACATCACAAACCCTACACAAAGTCTACAGGAAGGGTCAAACAAGAAAATAATGGTCTTTAGCTAAAAACGAATGGATGGGTCGTTACACTCATAGTCCCTATCAAAGTGTCCAAACTCATCACCTTACCCTCTTTTGTGTCTAAGTCCTAATTCATGCCCTATATAGTCTTGATTCTTTTGAATTGGTGGCATGTTATATATTTTGTAACACATTAAGTAGATCTATATTCAAAGTATGAATAAATAAAATTAATCTAATTTTCATCTCTTGCCTCGTGTTGTGCCTGAAGTATATTGTTTAGACATAGTTAAGTGTTTTGTTCAATGATTTTAGTATATTTGATAGCCCAGTGGCTAGGATTTTCATATTATTATATTTACGTTGGGCTTTTACAGAATTACAATTACTTTTTAATGATGCCAAAACAGGAAGAATTGTGTAATATTTATAACCAATGTATGCTAATTAGGTTCATCCTAGTGGTGTTTTGTAATCTTTTTGGCTTGAAAAAATTATATTGTACACATGGTTATACAGTGGCATCACCGAAATAGGTTTGTCATTATCAAAAAAGGGGAATTTGGTGGCACTAGCAAAAATGATAAGTGGTAGTTTTGATGATGAACATAGAATGGGCGAGGTGAATGAACATGTCCATATACTTATTTTATCATTAACAAATGCAGTACATAGTTGAATAAGTAAGAGTTCAGAAATCAGGTTAAGAGTTGCAAATAAAGCACATAAAACAGGTATGTCAACATGTTCCAGCTAATAGCTCAGAAGTAGGTCAGAGTTAGATGTTGCGTGTACGAGAAAAAGGTTGATGGATTTTGTAGTTGAACATGTTCCAGCTCAGAATAGTCAGAAGATTCAGAGGTTAGAGTACCAGGTGGTTGAACTAGGTCCAACAACATGTTCCAAACAAATTATGTGGTGACTAAGATTTGTGTGTCTTTATAGAAAAGACTTAGTGTCCAAGGCGGCATGATTCTATGCGATATTAATCAGGATCTCACACCATACTTATCAAGATATTTCATAGTCCTACAAGGAAACTAAATATACGAAGAGGTGTAAGAATCCCAATAAACCTAAAACTCTATGTGCCTATCAACAAGGTTTAGGTCAACTACAAGGAAGGTGTCCAGGTGCTATGTATACCAAGTCTTATCGTGAAGAACGATTCACACTCACATAGAGAGAATTCAGAATACTGCGTGAGAAACTATATTGGGAGTTCTGATTCCAGAGTTGCGACCCTAATATAACAAAGAAGATTGAAGGAGTTGCTCCACTGAATAATGTTTTCCAGTTCTTAATTCTAGAATCTTGTAATAGGTTTCGGTTATTTAGTTGTACGTTATAAGCTTTTGTAAAAGCAATTGTAATAGGTATAGACATTGTAAATTCAACTTCAAGTTAGAGTTTAACTTAAAGGTTGCTCCATAGTCAGAGGTTGATTAGTGAGATAGGAATTAGAGTGTAGTTCCTAGATTAAAGAGTTGTAACTGAAATTTACAAAGGCTCATAGTTATAATGGAGTTGGGGATAAATTCTACAGAGGTGTAGGTCATGTGTTTTACTGCCTTTGTGAGTCAGACAGTTTCCACGTAAAAGTGTTGTGTCTTTTACTTTACTATTCTTAATATTCCGCATTTGTTACATATAGAACATGTAGGGCAACGTGTGTCATAATATAGGTAAAAATTATGTATCGCATATGATAGAAGTCTATGTGTGCAGAATATCATCATTATACACTCCATTGATGCTTGTTCCTTTCTTCTATCCGTGTCATTCACTTTCCTATCTTGCGCATGAATTGCTTGGGTGTTATGATTTGATAAATTGCATTAAGACTTTGATATGTGCAAGATCATTTATCATGAAGTAGTTGTGTGGTGTTAGTGAATACGGGGGGGGGGGGGGTGTATTCCTTTCTAATACTATTTTTCTTGTCTTAAAATGGAATAAGGTGTGTCACCCCAATATACCTCGAACATCCACTAATATACAAATGTGTATACACTCAGTATGCATTAAGTATACTAGGTGTATATCCATTGTATATTCTTGATATTCAAGAGTATAGTGAGGCTGTTTTTTCTAAACTCCTTCCTTTTCCTCCTTTGACAAGTATATTGTGATATATCACTAGGATATACATAAATAAATGACCATATATATGCTTAAGTATATGAATTTGTATTTCATATGTATTTATAACAGAGTGTATTGGGCTGACTATTGTTTTATTCGGCATATTGTCTCTCCTTTCTACTTTTTTGGGCCTCATGTTAGGTTGTTTGTGTGTTTTATGTATATATTCAGTGTATATTAATTGTTTAAATATTATTAAATGATATATATGTGTTCAGTTATTTATTAAATGGTTTATTAAGCATAGATGCTTTCTAATTGCATGTTCCCTTTCCCCTTTGCATGAACTACACCTCACTGAGCCCAATTGGGCTTAGCTTCTCTATACGCCAATTCTATTGGACTAGAGGCCCAATACCTGAATTTAAATCGAGTCAGTCTATAAAGATAGACCCACCTTTCGTACAGACGAACAAAGAGAGGAGGTGGGCCTGCACTAATTGAAGGCCCAACAATGGGTGAAAATTGTGAATTATTTATGCCGATGGGCTTAGTACACCCGTCGGCATGCTTTCTTTCATTTTGTCTATTACTTGCCTATTTGTGTTATTGTAAAAACACTCTAATGTGTTATATTGGAATCCGTTTAGAATATTAGTTGATTCTTCGATGCGGATATCAAATAGTATATATAGGTAAACCATTTTAAAAATAATGACCTAATAAAATAAGCTTAAAATCAGCTTTTTTATTAAAACTGTTTGGGTATTCATGGGATCTAAATTATTTTGGCAAAAGATTGAAAGCAAAACATGTAAACAAACATGAGTTTTACTTAAAGAAAAAATTTCAGAAATATTAATCTCAGGTCGTGACCCACATTAAACTGGACAATTTTTGGGCTTTAGACCACAAGTATCGGAAGTAAGGAAAAGGTTCTTGTTAAATAAATCAAAAGATGAAAACGTTGTCTTCTTAAATATTTTAAACCAAAGAGATTTTTCAAGATGGTATTCAGTTGGATATTTCAAACAAAAAATGGGATTCTTTTTTATCAAAATTTATAAGCTTACGGTTTCAGTTCTTCAAACAAAATACACCAAGTGTTTTCCTAAAAACAAACTTAAAAGAAATAGGTAGACTTATACTATTTTGGGCCATAAAGTATAACTCTATTCAAAAGAGATTTTGGATGTGTTTGGGTCTAGAAAAAATGGTAAAAGAAAACATAAATATATTAAATAAATTTGAAATTGTTTCATTAAGATCAAAGGGATTTTTCACAAGTCTTTTTCCAAAAATGCCATGAATGAACTCTACACCTTTATAAATATCTTCTAAAACACACTTTTTAAGCAAATAAACTATTTAGCCACAATAGTAGAACTCGTAAGTAAACCTCATTAGGCGGATCCTTAATACTGAGATGCCTAATACCTTCCTCGGGGATCACCAGAACCCTTACCCGAACTCTGATACTATTTTAAAAGGTTTTCGAACTAACAAACCTTTAAACAAAAAATAGTTTTCTAATTCTCAAAATAAATTAGGTGGCGACTCTGGGTCAAAAAGAAAAGAAACGGAGCCAAGTTACAATAGTAGCTTTTGCGCCAGCGTGAAAGGGAACCATAACAGATGGCGACTTTGTTGAGGATTCAACTAGGTTCTAACCATAAGAGTTCCAATATTATGTGGCTTCATCCATGTTTGTTTGCTATGTGTTTAAATTTTCATATGTATATACTCCGAAAAGAAATAGAGCTCACCAACAAAGCTGATATCCGAACACGATCTACAAGGATAGGTCCTCTCCTCGCTTACTTGAACCTGCGTGACATGAAACGCAACGTCCCCAGGAAAGGGACGTCAGTACGAGATAATGTACCAAGTATGTAAGGCAGAAATAAAACACATTAGTAAGTAATCACAAAAGAGAAAAAGAGATATAGGAATTAACCTGAACCACTAAAATATCGCTGAGTCATAATATACATAACAATCATACCTATCCTTTAACCTTTTTCTATACTGCTACATTAACATCGTAACTTTAACCGTTCATTTGCCCAACTGATCAGTGGTAACTGCCCGTCAGACCATAGCTCGGTGGTAAATACGCGTGTCCTCCCAACCAATGATTTATAGCGATATGTAACTGCCCAACCGGTGGTAAATAATGATACTCAACTTCCCAACTAGTGGTAAATCATACTACCATATACGTGCCCCTATATGTACTACTTACATACATACATGGAGGGTCATAAGAGACTTCTATGAACTTATCGAAACGACATAGGGTCGTTAGACTCATGATATACCTTTGAAGACCATAATAAACAACACCAATCTCATCTTAACACTAAGGGATTCCTTTTAATATGAATTCGTACATCATACGAGGCCTTAGGTAAGAAATTCTTAACCCATTAAGGACATAATCGTTACACTTCTAACTACCACTGCGAAGATGACATGCTATTTCACTTCCCTCTTCCATAAGAATCAACAACATTGCTCAATAGACTAAGTACCATAACCTTCTCATTCTTTCATGTAGACTAATAAGTTAAGACATATCATTTCTAGTAGTCATGAGACCAACAAAGCAACCATAAGACGTCAACACAATGAGACACTATAATATGCGGAGAGTATTCCCGACAAAGGACAAACAAGAATTATAGAATCCTTTCAAGAGTGAAGAACAACCTATCCTTTAATAGACATTTCATCGTACGTCGACATCTCAATAAACATGTCAAAAAAATAAAGAGTAAGCCTTAACATACCATGAAATGGGATCTCCGAGGACGATGATGTGATCCACCTCTTCACCATCCGTCTACAACAATAAACAATACCAACATCAATGAAAAGGCTCATACCAACAAGCATAAGGTTACTTTACGACGAATTAGATAGTACCTCCCCCGTTTCCTTACTTTCTCCAAACCAACAACAATTTCAATAACCAAAACAACATAACAAACAACTACTTTCCATAAATTCCAGCCATTTCAACACCAAGAAATACCCCCAAAACAGTCCAACAACAAAACAACGACAATAACCACAACAAGTGTTATCTTGTAGCTCATTATCCAAACAACTTAACCAAAATATGGATCATCTTAAACACACACAAAAGAGACTTAAACTTACCTCATACAACAACCATAAGCTTCAATCCCAGTCTTCCATAGTCCACCATCACCATTGATTACGTTACAACACCATAAAGGTGCTTCTTGGTGGTTTACAAGATCTTCATGGTTGAATTTGAGTTGATACACATTGGAGTTGTCTTTGGACCTTCAAGATATGCTAGAAGTGTCTTAGAGAAGCTCAAGGACAAGTCTGGGTAAAAAAATGACCAAAAAAGAAGCCTCCACCGAATTTATAACAACTCAAGTCGGCCACCGCCTCGGATATGCGATTCTATCTATGCCGCATATGGCCGTATGCGGGTCCATATGTGACCACATCTCACTATAGAAAAATCCTTAACTTTTGATCCTCTTTTGCGACCCCATTTGCAATGCGAATCTCATCCGTGATGCACAATGCTTAGCGTATCATTCTAACTTTATCAAACTTCATCAAGGGATGGTACCTTCAACAAAAATGGCCTCCAACCTTGCGTAAATCCTATTAACGTCCCTCTAAGTCGCAAAGGACCTTCAGAAAGGATCTCGGATCATCGACTCACATTGTTTAATCATGCTCTCATTTAATTACCAAATTACAGGGTGTAATAGAGTTAGACCACAATGAGGAGATAGATAAGGCTTGGAGATCCAAAAAGGATTGGCATGATAAGAAAATGAAGCAAGAAATGCTGGACATGCTCGCACGAGTCGCGTATGATGCGAACCACCCGAAAGACCACTGGTCTAAGATATGATGATCTCTGCATATACCCAGATTTGGAATTGCCCGAAGGATTCAAGACACTGAAGTTTGAGATGTTCAACGGTTCTAGAAACCCTAAAGCTCACCTACGGGCATACTGCAACCAACTGGACAAAGTAAAGAGGAATCAAACCCTGCTTATGAGGTTAGTCAGCCAAAATTTAACTGGAGAAGTGTTGGAATGGTTCATCGCGCAAGACATATGCCAATGGATCACATGGGAAGACATGGTGAAAGTGTTCATGGAAAGATTCCAATTCAATGTCGAAATGAGTCCAAAACGATATTATCAAGAGAAAGTCAAACAGAAGTCCACTATGAATTATCGAAAGTACGCAAACAGATGGAGAGCCGAAGCCGCTTGAGTACAACCCATGGGTGAGGAAGAATTGGTCATCATTTTTATTCAGTCGCAAGAACCCGAATTTTATGAAAGAATGCTAGCCATGAAATGAATGCAATCTCCTATTTTGTAAAAATGGGAGAGGCCATCGAAGATGGGTTAAGTTCAGAAGGGTCATTATCTTGACCAAATTCGTCCATCACAACTCCACAGGGCTCATTCGAAGAAATAAAATGGTGTGGTTAACATCTCTTATGTTCCCGATTCTAAGATCAGAAGGCGAGAAGAACCACATTAGTCTTTCGGAAGTCATCAACCACCACTTCTCAACCATTATACACCAGCTATGTATAACCCTACCTTAGTCTTCTACATCCAACCAAGTTATCAGACGCCTTCTCTAGCAAACACTAAAGCTCCACAAGTAAATACCAAGCTCCATAGTTAAATGACCAAACTCCATAACATAATTACAAAACCTTATAACCAAATTACCAAGCTCCACAACTAAATTACCAAAACCCACAACCGAATTACCAAGCTCCACGCCAAATTTTGAAGTACCATTTCAAAACTATCAAAACCATCACCCGCCCATCATACATAACTTGCCACATTCTAATCATGAGAAAAACCCGACTCGAACATTTGCTTTGTTGATTGAAACCTGGACTCGATTATTCGAAAGATTGAGTGCGGACAGAATGATTCAGCCTATTGCACTAAAACCTTCCAATCCGAGAAACTATTTCTATCGGCACGACCAACTTGCATCTATCACACTGGTGGGGTCAGACATAGTACCAAATGATGCATCAATCTTAAATATAAGATCCAAGACTTGATCGACATAAAATAGATAACACTCCAAATGACAAGAACCGATGTAAACACTAACCATTACCCAACCACGGGAATGCCACCATTTTTATGATTGTAAGAGAAGAGGACTGAACCATATGCAATCTTTGGCTTGAGTACCTCCCAAGATTCTCAAACTAATAGTAAATTTATTAACTATCTAGGAGCGTCCTCAATTCAGTATCTTTATCCCAGCACCGATCATTGCGCAAGTAGCCACAGGAATCACTTTGGCACCAAAGAAAGACTTCATTGTAGAAGTTGCGGTCGCCCATGACATGACCCATTCTGGAAGATACTATGTGCATGAAGAATTGGCACAAGGACTATCCAAAAAAGAAGGGATCTAGAGGAGGCCGATCATAGAGGGTGAGGCCGAAGACTTTCGATGAAGGGTGCCACCAAAAGAATATTCCATCATCGAGCACTTGATGAAAACCCCAGCCTAGATTTATGTCAGGGTACTATTGCTGTGTTCTCCTTAACACCGCCAAGCATTGATGATTGTACTAGATAAGGCGCACGTATCTACATGCACAAAAAGTAAATGTTTGGCTGATATGGTGGCCCACGTCATAGGGGATCATCAAATCACCTTCCGCCGAGATGAGTTGCCAAAAGAAAGGGTAGTGCAAAAGATAACACTCCATGTAACAGTGAAGTGAAGGGATAAGATCGTAGCTCATTTGCTCATTGATAATGGGGCAGGCCTCAATATTTGCCCTAAGTTCACTCTTGTTCAATTGGGTTACAACGTGGGAAAAATACGATGAAGCCATACGAAGGTGAGAGATTTTTATGGGGCTAAGTGAGACACTGTTAGAGAAATAGACATGTGTATTCAAATGAGGCCCATTGAGTTCTTTACTGAGTTCCAAGTCATGGTGATAACCACCACGATAACTTGCTACTAGGCAGACCTTGGATTCACGTAGTTGGAGTAGTGCCTGCATCTCTACATCAGTCCCTGAAGTTTACCTAGGAAGGCCATGAGATTATGAAAGGTAGCATTCACAGTTACCCTAATAATTCCATTCCGATGATCGGAGGAGCCCCTAAGGGAACAGATTTCAATGTGGTAGACTTGGTAGGGCTACCTATAAAGAAGCGACCATGCAAATACCAATGCTAGTAGTGTACAAGATACTTACCAAAACCATGCTTCAGAATAGATTCGAGCCAGGAAAAGGTATGCGAAGAAACCTACAAAGCATAGTAGAGCCAATCCTTATTCCTTAAAATAGTTTCCATTTTGGATTGGGATATATCCCTGAAAGTAAAGAGGCTTCGAAGCTAGCCAGAAGAAGAAGGCGCCCCTAGCCTGCACAAGCCAGTTCCGAACCTGTACCAGTCATTTCTAGTCAAAATGTCATTACTCAATGAAGAAGGTATGAAGGAAGGGATTGGAATGCTGTTTCTAGTAGAAGGGTGTGCCATGATCATGAGTGAATGCACTAAAGAGCCCACCATCCGCAATGCTGACCCAGGCGAGCAACTGTTCAACTGGACCTCTACCCCACTCTTGGTTCCCCAAGTGCCTCGGTAGAAAAGAAGAATTTAACATCTCTATAATCAGTGTGGATCAGGTGAGGCCCAATCACCCACCATTTGCATTTTTAATTCCTTCATGATGTTTTAAAAAAGAAATGACTTGATGTTGATCCGAGTCAGGACACAATCTGTACTTTTTTTTTAAAAGTTCATTGAAAGCCTTAATTTATCCCGAAAAGGGATTTATTTACTTTTGCGCAAACTTTTACTTTCTAATTTTGCTTTGTCTTTGTTTTTCAGTAATAATAACATTAATAAACCCATTAATGTTATGACATACCGTGAGTTGAGTAGTCGAATAGTGAAAACGAAGAAAAGTACGAGGAATACAATGAAGAAAAACCATGTTACCAGATTATCTCGGTGAAGAGTTGGAACCATTTGAGAATGAGCAGAAATCTAACTTAGATGAAATTGAGTTAGTCAATTTGGATGATGACGAATCGATCAAAGAGACTAGGATAAGTGTATACTTGATGTCCTCGTAGAAAGAAGAGTTGATGGCTCAATTAAGAGAATATATGGACATCTTCACTTGGTCCTACGCTGATATGCCGAACTAAGCACCAACATCGTATCCCACTGGTTGCCAATCAATCCTGGGTTCAGCCTGATAAAGAAAAAAATTAGAAAGTTCAAACCTGACATGAGTATCAGAATTAAGGAAGAAGTCAAAAAATAAATCAAGTTAGGAGTGTTCAAAGTGTCGTACCCAACATAGTTAGCAAACATCATGCCCATTCTGAAGAAAGATGAGAAAATCAGGATATGCATGGATTATTTAGACCTCAACAGAATGAGTCCCAATGTTAACTTCCATCTTTCAAACATCCACATACTCATTGATGATTGCGCAAAGCACAAACTACAGCCATTCGTGGATTGCTTTGGGGGCTATCATTAAATTTTGATGAGCAAAAAAGACGTAGAGGAAATAACTTTCATCATGCCTTGGGAAGTGTACCATTACTAAGTGATGCCATTCGGCTTGAAGAATGACATCACCATGTATATAAGAGCTATGACCATCATCTTCCACAACATGATTGATAAAGAGATCGAGGTCTATATAGTTGACGTTATTATTAAGTCGCGAGAAAGCTCTTACCACCTCGCTCACCTACGGAAGTTCTTCGACAGGCTTCAAAAATATACCTTAAAAAGGGTCGTGACAAAGTTGGTATCAGAGTTTTAGGTTAAACAGTCTTAAATACAAGAGCAATGTCTAGTAGAGTCTTGCGGATTAGTGCAAAGACATCTGTAGTTATCTTCGAGAGGCTCTGAGACATTTAAGAAACTTCACTTTCTTTATGAGTTTATTCCTTTCATACTAAGATTAATCAAATTGGTATCTGACCTTTGTTTCCTATTCTCTCACAGATGGTGAGGAATCGTGCGCACGCAGTGAGACTGGAGGAACCGACACCTACACTTGCAGTGCGCGATTGTGGTAGAGGTTGAGGTAAAACTTAAGGAGCAACACCGACGAGGGTGGATCATAGGGAGCTATTCAGGCTCATTCTAGAACAGCATCCCCTGAGCCATATATTGAGCCTCAAGATGATCAGTATGATAAGGAGATGGGGCCAACCTAGGATCAACACGGGTTTATAGCTACTCCGGTTCTTTAGAACACTTTGGTCAGGTTGTTGAGTGTGCTTGATGGTTTTGCCCAAGCGGGCATACTTCTGACTACTCTAGGCAGGTCTCACACCTGAGTAGGAGAGGGACAGACTCCTGAGTTTTGTACTCTAAGGGTTCAGCCAGCTGCTATTTTGGCACCCCGTATTGATGAGATACCGACACTAGAGTTTGGTCCCCAGCCAGTTACATGGACAGTTATGACCCACGATGAGCGAAAGATATATGAACATTTCTCTAACATGAAGCCTCCCGTATTCTACGGCTATTTGTTGAATGCCTGGTCGAAGGTCCAATATAGTAGGTAACATGCGTATTTGTTTTGGCTCCCAAGTGAGAATGATAAATAAGTGATACACCATCCTTACTGCTATGTACGTTTTCCTTGACTTGACAAATTCATTAAATTTAGCCCATACTCAAAGGAGGACCACAAGCTCGGGGCACGATGAAACAAAAAGTTTCAGCATGTTGAAAATGGGGTTAGTAGCGAAAGAAAGAGCCCGACATTCATTTATTCATGAATATTCATAGTTGAGTCAACTAAAAGAGGGACCATCCTCATCATGGTATTTAAAGGACATCTCTGATTAGACACCTCTAATGTGACCTGTTCCCTCCTAATTATATGATCAACTGGATCAGTCGGCTAGAGAACGGGGCTATTATTCTTTCGAGGAGACAAAGTCATCCCTTCTATTGATTGAACCCTCAATTTGGGGGCCTTCATCAACATGTTATGAAGATACAGTCTTCGATGGGTCACCATTACTTGACTTAGAAAGGTGAACATCTGGGCAAGGGAAAACGCAGTGTGCCTAATGCAAATGGCTTTCTTTTTTCATGATATACCAATCAAATTAGAGGGTCCTACCTACATATATGATTGATAGAATCACTATGTAGGGGGGGTGGTCAACTTGATGCGGGAGAGGCATAAGTGTAGTTCAATTTTGTGGTGTATTCATTTGTAGTGAGTAAGGCCTCTTTCTCATTGTTCAGTTTGCCTCCGCTCTATTGAAAAGTAGGAATTCCTATGGTAGTTTTATCAAAGAATGCATCTCAGGATGGATTGACTAACCTAACCAACCTTTAAAAAGGTTTTTCCATTATTGGGTGTCCGCTTTAGTGTGATTTACGAAGGTTAGTGTCACGACCCAAACCAGAGGGTCATGACGGGCACCCGGACCTTACTTGTCGAGTACCATTAATCATACATTTAACATCTAACCATAATCAATTATGAGCCCCAAGGGCCATCACAAAGTACCCTGCTGACGCATATATACATACTAAGGCCGAGAAGGCCATACATGACTACTATATACAAGACATCTGTCTACAAGCCTCTAAAGAGTATGTGACACCATAAGGTCAGGACAGAGCCCCGCCATACTCCTATGCATTTCAAAAACATCATACCACGACTAGACTGCCACTCTGGAATAAATAAAGTGCTCCAATATCAGCTGAACTGGCAACTTACTTGTGCGGACCGTCACCCTCTTTACCTGAGCCTGCATGCATGAAACGCAGCATCCCCCAACAAAAGGGACGTCAGTACGAATGATGTACCGAGTATATCAGGCATGAAGAATAACATAATAGAGACCTGAAAGTAACATAAGACAAGAAACAACCAACTAGTATAGAATGCCTCTGAGGGCCATAATATGCCTAAGTATCATGTCTGTGTAGAATGCCTCTGAGGGCCATAATATGCCTAAGTACCATGTCTGTGCAGAATGCCTTTGAGGGCCATAATATGCCTAAATGCCATGCACAATGCGGTCATACATATACATATGCATATATAACGCCATCAAGCCTCTGTGGGCATCCCATCATATCATATCTGCCTCTATGGGCATAATCATTATCGTGTATATCTGTACCAGCTGTAGGTGGTGGTGCGTATATAACTCCTTCCCTTTTCCCATAACCATTCATATATAATGCATACATATAATAGGGTATATAACACCTTTGAGATCAAGGTATGTATATGAATATAATGCATGAATGATATGATAATAAGACACTATAAGTTTGTCGGAGTGATGTAATGTCGCTTCACCTTCGATTAAAATTATGAATACTAACATCTTTCCCATATACCTCAATGGGGATTTAGGAACATATTTAGACATGCTTTGACAATAGGATTGAATAACATGAACATCCTTAACTACTAAGAGTAGAATCATTTATGGAACAATATTACGTTTACGTTTCATACTTAGAACATGCCAAAAGAAAGAAGAATTTTCCTTAACATACATTTATTTTCAATACACTATCAATGACGATAAAACCGACCTTCATTAGAAGCTCATCTTAGACAAGCTGAAATCAGCTCGCTCTACTCCGACTTCCATAAATCGGGCGACTACAACAATTTGGCATGCCTTTCACGTTTCTTCCTTAAAGTATAACCTCACGTTCTTGTTAATTAAAAGTGTATATGGTTGCTGCATATAAAAAGGTTGCACGGTATGGTTCGGGCAAGAATTGTTAAGATGGAATGTCTCTAACTACATTGATAAGTAAGATCTAGAAGTACTAATTTTCTATTAGACCGTATAAAATGTAATGACTTTGTCCCTTGCATTTATTAGTAATGGAAATCTGTCTATGTGTCATTACTAGACCATATATTTGTACCTTAGTCACACACTTCTTTCGTACTATGGACCCACGTGGACATTGTTCCCACCTAACTACTCATCCACTTAATTAATTCTTATCACAATTTACTTAAATAATACTCACTTCTAACACATTTCATATATTCATTATCATGGTCATATAATATGACACTAGTTCGTAGCCTCTTTCGGTATACATACAATATATTATCTTCAATCCCCGTTGTCAAACATTTAAGTCGTAAATATTTTTGAGACTTCATCCTTTTTATACACCGAGCTCTTGATCCTATGACCAAAATTCTATACGGTATTTCTAACTTGTTCCGTATTTTGTACTTTGACAAAACTTATTTCTCTAATTCATTTAACCTCTAATCCCCGCGTAACCTCTTCAACATTGATATAAATCTTCTATGACTTCATGAATGACCTCAATCTCATTAAAAGTCATGTGTGTTTTCCCCGATGTATCCTAAGGCTAAAAGTACGGGGTGTTACAACTAGTCTAGGTTTGGTAATATTCAAAACAAATAAAAAGAGATCGGCTTTGATAGGTGGCAGTTGGAAAGGAACTTTATCCCCCAAATAAAAAAAGGGGAAGCCGCAGTTAAACTCACATTCTGGAAATAAGTCGGGGCCCTTTTACCAAGTATACCAGATAGAAGATGATAGAGGGCCAATTATCATTACCTTGTACAAGACGGTGCCCTTTCACTTCGAGTTCCTTCCTTCATAGTCAAATCTGATGATATGCTTTGGCAATGTTACCTACCAAATAAAAGGCCTCCTAGGTGATCAAAATCACTCAGGTCAGTGAGGACTCACTCACTCACCTACTCCTTATCTATTTAATACTTTCTTCAATCTACTTAATTTAAAAGGAGACCCGCCGTTCTGGGTTATATAATAAGATACAGTTCTTGTACTACTTGATTGACTGGTAATAAAGAGCTTCTATAAGAATTGGAAGACTCTTGTATATACGGGAACCCTCTCTTTCGCTACTGGTGGACAGTTGCACAGAAAGGGCGACAGAAGTAACCTTTCTTAGCGTGCTTAGCTTATGCTAGTGGCGGGGCGGCAAAGACATGTTGTTCAGTTGGAAGCCTAAGCCAAGAAGGTGCGAACAATGTAACAGGCCCCTTTAGAAGATAGGGGGCGGCTTTCTTGTGGTAGTAATTGCGAACATCTCTCCTCTTCTCTTAATGTGCACAATTTGCTTACATGCCTCCTCAGGCACATCTCTCTTTCTTAGTTTCATGCTGGACTAATGATAATGAATGAAAATTAGTCTTTTAGTAAACATATATAAGTAACTCTTTAGTGTATAATCAATTCTTTAGTAGTCGCACCGAAAGTATGGTGGAAGTTGGTTGAAGATGATGTTATGCGGAGTTCAGAACCAGTCTTGAAGTGAATGAATTAGAAAGAAGTAAGGAAATGAGATGACTCTTTCTTGAATTATATCATAAACAAATATTCCCCTCCATACCAATCACGAGTTTTTATCTATTCCTCGTATATATCATCGTAACTCCCTTAATGCTAGGTTTTGAAAAAGACTTTTCATGTCATTCCTATTTAGGTCTGATTCGGATCCATCTGTTGTTTCCTTTTCCTTCAGCACATTTTCCTCTAAATAAGAAATAAGACAGTACACTTGAATTGCATTATTTAAGTGCTTATTGCTTGCTAAAAATCCTGTTGTTGGTAGGTCACTGAGTTATTCAAATTAGTCATGTTTTCCGCGGTTTTTCCCTGTTACAACTTCCGTACCAATTCGGTAAACCCGAAATGGATCGGTTAAACATTCTATTAGGTAGCTTGGTCTTAACTCTTCTATGTGGTATTCATTCTCGTTTGGCTATTGGAATCATATCTAGATATGGTTGGAACAACTCGCAAAATCCAACACTTCACCTACTTTATTGCCCTAACCATTTCTCGTGCCTCGATTGAAATAGAATGGTTTCATGTTCTTTCATCAATTAGTTATTCCTCTTCATTCGTATCTCTTTTTCCAATTTCGGTCTCGATTAGTTCACAAGATTGAATGGCCAATTCTCCTTTGAACCCTTTATTCGATTATTTTCCAAGAATGTTGAGTTGGGTATGTAAGCCATGTATCTGGGAGGAAGAATAATAAAAGAAGGGCTTTCAGTTTTTTGCACTTGGTCTTGCAGTTATTTTCAAAATATATATATAAGAATCCCCTTTTTAGAAGAAAGATTATATGTATGTCCAATCTCTAGTAGTGGTGGAACCAACCAAGATCTATGTCGTCCAACCCGACCTCAGACTCTTTCTTCCCAACCTATTTTACTCTCTGGCTGTAGTTATTTAGGTGGTATTCCGAGATCGAATTCCTCCCACGAACACACAAAACAAAGATATGAACTAGGTAAATAGAAATGGAAAAGAGATGTTTGTATTTCATCCAAATGTGAAGCTTTTTCTACATCCATATGATCTACCAAAGTAGATTAATATTGATCATCTAGTAAAAGCAGATCTTGGTCCATGGAGTCCCCAGAAGGTAAGAACTCCAACCTGTCTAATGCTTCTTCGACCAAATATGATATACAAGTGGGACCTGCACTATGAGAAAGCTGTGTGAAAAACCGCTTATTTTTCTGTTCCAAAACAACTTGGGAGAAATACGGTTCTACCAGCAAACTATGGATTTTTGAATTTTTTCCATTGGTTACTGGTTGTGCCACTGGAATGGAATGAGATAAGAATCTCTGGAGATCTTTCCTCTCCACTTACTTGCAATAGGATTTTCTTCTGTAGAAGACTTCTTTCGAATGGCATAATTTTCCGACACTACGTTCCTCGATCTTCAAAGAAAACTGACTCCTCCTTCTCCTTTAGGATAGGATCCTCCTTCGTCCTTCTTTCACTAATGGTCTCACCATTTTCTAGTAGTAGTAGTTCACTCGAGGGACAATCCTTTCTATCACTTGCCCTTGCCTTTTACTCTCATTTGGTCTCTTTCTTCTAGAAAATAAAGCGAAGCAAAGCGCATGGCAAAAAAGCAATAAACCGTTTCCCCTTTCCACTCTACCTTTCTTCATTGTGTGAATAAGGTCTTAGTATATATGGGCATTCTAGGCAGGCCGCAATAAGTCGCTAGTCAAAGGTTTAGATCAATCACAATTCATCACCATCTTGCCCACCTCCAATAGATGACTGACTATTATATAAGTGTTGACCTAAGCCCCTGCGTAAGGGCTAGACTCCCGAACCGCACGTGAGCTGTCTCATACGACTCTTCCTAAGAACTTGAAGCCCCCTTTCTCTAAATAGAAAAAAATGCATTTACAAGACAAAAAAGACTTTTTCAAAAAGCCTTTGCCCGCCTATTCAATGGGACTATTAGAGAAGAAACTTCATTCCTTGGCTTCTTTTCTCAATCAAGTTTCCTTGTTCTTTAGTGTAGTTTTGTTCTATAGTTTAAGACTCCGTTCCTTATAGCCTAGTCTATACCTATATCTGACGTGACTTCGTCCTGACGCCTTTCCCTTTGTATAGTATACAACTAAGTGACTTCGTAACTTAACCTACTTGTTTGCTTACTGTAGCATAGACCTTCGTCGGGCTTTCATCCCTTCGCATATAGATGATGGCTTGGATTCGCTATTACTCATGACTTGGTATAGAGCTGTGTAGTCATCGATTTTACCACTAGAATTCCTATGATATAGTGGTCGACCTTTCGAATACCTTCTTCCGTACTTTTTAGAAGCCCTTTACAACTATACTATAAAGGACATGTGGTGTTCACCTTTGGAAAATTAGCTACTTAAGTGTTTCTCAGAAAGTCAAAGTAAAGACAAATGGCATTCTGTTCTATCGCTACACCCTTAACCTTAGGTACTACCCATTCTCAGCCTAGCATCTCCCTTATCCCAATGTCCCACATTTAATTTTATGCGTAGAAAGACGGGGGTGAGGGTTGCGGGGGGGGGGGGTAAGTGGGGTAAGGGAGATGCTAGGCTGAGAATAGGGTCTTGGAATATTGAGACTTTAACAGGGAAGTCCATTGAGCTAGTTAATATTCTTAAGAAGAGGAGGATTAATATAGCCTGTGTCTATGAGACCAAATGGATAGTACCTAAGGTTAAGGGTGTTGTTCACAGGATGTGCAGGGGATGAGCGACCGGGCCTGATAGATCCAGTTGAATTTTGGAAGAGCGTATGCAGGGCAGGTTTGGAGTGACCGACTGAGTTGTTTAACGTCATTTTTAAGACAACGAGAATGCCCGAAGAATGGAGGTGGAGTAAAATGATATCGTTGTACAAGAATAAAGGTGATATCCAGAGTTGAAACAACTATAGGGGCATCAAGCTGCTAAGCCACACTATGAAAGTTTGGGAAAGGGTCGTAGAGATGAGGGTGAGAAGAGGCGAGTCTATTTCTGAGAACCAATTTGGATTCATGCCGGGGCGTTCAACCACATAATCTATTCATCATATTAGGAGGTTGGTGGAGCAGTATAGGGAGAGGAATAGAGACTTACATATGGTTTTCATCGACCTCGAGAAGGCATACAACAAAGTTCTCAAGGAGTATCTATGGAGATGTTTAGAGGTTAGAGGTGTACCTGTGGGGTACACTAGAGAGATCAAGGATATGTATGATGGAGACAAGACCAGGGTACGAATAGTGGGAGGAGACTCGGAGCACTTTCCAGTGATGATGGGGCTGTACTAGGGATCAACTTTTAGCTCATTCTTATTTGCCTTGGTGATGGATGGACTGACGTGACAAATTCAATGAGAGGTGCCATGGTGTATATTATTCACTGTTGACATAGTCTTGATTGATGAGACTCGCAGTGGAGTGAACACTAAGCTGGAGGTTTGGAGACATACTCTGGAATCTAAAGGGTTCAAGCTGAGTAAGATCAAGACATAATACTTGGAGTGCAAGTTCAGTAATGGGAGCGACCTTGAGCCAGACGTGGAGGTAAGTCTTGGTACTCAGGTCATTCCAAAGAAAGAAAGCTTCAAGTATCTCGAGTCTATTATCAAAGGGGATGGAGAGATTGACGACGATGTCACACATCGTATTAGGGAAGGGTGGATGAAATGGAGGCTCGCATTTGGAGTCTTATACGACAAAAAGGTGCCACAACAATTTAAAGGCAAGTTCTATAGGGTGGTGGTTAGACCGACTATGTTGTATGGGGCGAAGTGTTGGCCAGTCAAGACTTCGCACATCCAAAAGATAAAAGTTGCATAAATGAGGATGTTGAGATAGATGTGCGGGCATATAAGGTGGGACAAGGACATAGTGGGAGCCGTCTTGGTGGAGGATAAGATGCGGGAAGCGAGGTTTTGATGGTTTGAGCATGTGTAAAGGAGAGACATAAATTCCCCAGTACGGAGGTTGGCTATGGATGGGTTCAGGAAGGGTAGAGGTAGGCCAAAGAAGTATTTAGGAGAAGTGATTAGACTTTATATGGCGCAAGTGCAACTTACTGAAGACATGACCTTAGATAGGGGGTTGTGGAGGACATGGATTAGGGTAGAAGGGTAGTAAGTAGTCGAGCGTAGTCCTACTTACGCTTGCAAACTGGTAGTTGTAGTGTTATTATTGTAGGTCCGCTTAGCCTATCATATCAATAGGTGCAATATTGCTTTATAATCCCCTATAGTTTGATTTCTGTTGCTATGTGTCGTACTTTGTTTAGCTTATTTACCTGCGCTATCATGGCCTATTCGCTTTTGATACCAACATTTTCATATTGCTTTAAATTTTTTCTGACCAGGTCTGACCGTTTATCTTGCTTTGCTTTTGCTTTTGCTTTGCTTGTGCTTATGCTCTGTCTTGAGCCGAGGATCTCTCGGAAATAGTCTCTCTACTTATCAAGGTAGATGTAAGGTCTGTGTATACTCTACCCTCCCTAGACCCCACGTTGTGGGATTTCACTTGGTATGTTGTAGTTGTTGGCCGTCGCGTCCTACTGACTGTTTTATGCCTGAATAGTCCGTTGTAAAACACACATAACATTTTACTCCGAATTTGGATTGACGAACGGTTTGATGTGTTGGAAACTAGGCTCGTAGTCCTTTAATTTGATAGGTAGATCACCCCGTAATTTCACATATACTGTAGATAAACTCACTAGAAGTTGGACTTTGTTCAAATTTACTTTGAAAATTCGACTTGCGAGCAACTTTCACTTCGACTTATGACATCGACTCTTCTTACAGTGAAATTCTCATGCATACACTTAGGTTGTACAGTCTGGATTCTCAAGGGATCGGGTTTAACAACATCCGTTGAGATGTTCATTTCTTAATCCGAATGTACGCGGTATTACATTAGATATTTTTTTAAAGTATCTTTCAATTGTTCAGCATCTCAAATTTTCTAACTTAGGAGAAGAAAACACCAATTAGTCGGAACGAGGTTGACAAAGTGAAAGAAATGATTTGAGTTCCTTAAAATATGATCTCGGGGAAAGATTAGCAATTCGAAAGTATCATGCAAATGACTGTGATGCAATAAGATCATATCTTCAAAATGGTCCTTTCCAACCTCGAAATCACAAAATTCCTCAAACAAATATTTATGTTTTATTGTATCATTTAGATATTGACACCGCTTACGAAAAATCCTGCTTACACCACTCGTGCCGAAGAACTAGTATTATAAAATATGACATTATTCTAAAAGTGTGATAATAAAGGAAATAATAGCACCACTGGTTGATTGACACACTGTTTTATCCTATATTTATTTAAAATAATGAACCTAATTAATGACCCATTACGTTCTTAACATAATGCCAGGATCACGATGATAGATATATCCAGTGAATGCATATGACACTTGGCATGAAAAATAGTTTACCAAAGATAGAAGCTTGGTTGTTATCACGATGTCTTCATATGTAATAATGTAAATTTCCATTTCTTGAACATCTTTAAATAAGTTCTATTTCTGTCAATGTTATCTTATCAATTATTTAAACGTGTTCGGGATATAAGGAGTACATGAAAAAATGTGGCTTGATACACTCAAAGAATTCACTGCATTGAAACAATTCCAAGTTTTGAAAATATTGTAGTATATTGTTATGTACATCTCAATTAAATGGTAGTATCTAAATTTAAACACTAGTGTGGTTATATATTTCATTTTCGTCACTTGTCCTTCTACTCTATTTCATCATTCATTCACTTTCTTTAACTCTAAACATTTCTCCATCATGTGGAGAAAAAATCATCACAAAATTATTACAAAAGAGAAAGATGAAGAATACAGATTAGGAAAGAAACAAGTTACCTCTCTGAAAGATATTCAACTTCATTTGAAAGTCCTTGTACTTTTCACAACTTCCTTCATGATTTGGTTTCTTTTCCTTCTAGTTCTGTCACCCAAAAGAATATCAAATCCCATCCGAGGATTCCTCTCAACTCCTCCAGCAGAATGCAAAGACAATTTCTCCGTCTACATATATAACCTGCCTTCCAAGTACAATTTTGACCTGTTGAGAGATTGTAGCAGTTTGAATATCTACACAGATATGTGTCCTCATGTTACAAATAATGGCCTAGGAAAGCCACTCCCTGAAATGGGTTCTAGTTGGTTTTGAAAGTATATTTATGTCCTAGAGACAATATGTATTAGGACAAATGTACTTTATACACATTCGTATTATTATTAATGGAGATTAATATTTTGGCATTTGCAATTATTGAATTATTAATTGATTGTTTGTAATATTCTATAATATGCATCCCTGGAGGTTACACTGTTATTAATAGTATGAGATATTAATGTTATAACGTAACTCTTAAATAGCCTCGACTAATGATCATCGAGAATGGGATATCGATGATATGTGATAAGTCGACATGTAGTCTGCATCACATCCTTAGAGGATGTAGTATGTCTCACCTGCTACGAGTAATGACTACTCTTGATGGACACATGGATACTTTGGAAGTATTGGTATACCCTGCTGATATACTGTTTGTTATACTTGTCTAAAGTATGATCAGCGTGTGGGAGATAGAAGTCCTTAGACTTGAGGTCAATCTGGCGCCACATGCGCAATGTAATGTACTTTGATCCCGTCCTAAGTTCAAATGCCTTATAGGTTGAGATACGGCTTGTATTGGGTACATTACGATGTGGATTAAAGGTGGTAGTTGAGCCAAGATTAGGATTCATTCCTCGAATGTAGATTCGAGAGAACACTCGGATTCTCAGTGATATTAAGTTGACTAAGTCGTTGGCCAACGCAATAGACATATTTAGAATATGGTCTAGTTGTCAACTATTATAGATGAGATACAATAATTAAGCCATTTTGATAGATACTTGACAAATCCTAAGCTTGATCGGGTGTGTCGTGAATGAAAGAATTTTATCTTACCACATAAAGGTTAAGTTTACTGAATTCACGTAAACGTACTTCACATATTGAGTTCGTCTTGCGGCGCCGTCTAGGAGTTCCGCGTAGACCTTAATTTGATTAATGTCGATATGAGAAGGCCTGTAGGGTCACACTATGTCGATTGTCCGTTTCTATCTAAGGATGTATTGAGAGAGTAATTAAAATGTTTGATTTAGAATCGAGACATTTAAATGAACACTGATTATTTTAATTAAGTCAAAATTAAATTTTGAATTTAATTAAGAATGTGCGGGAAATAAATCAAGATAGTGCAGAAATTCATCGAGTGACGCGGCGCCCATACCCTAGGCCGCGACGCCTCTGCCTCGAATTTTGGGCCAGGCCCAAGGTCAAACCCTAATCCGGTTTTGACCTATTTTTCAACTATAAATAGTGGCATTCTTTTCACTATTCATACACCAAATTCAGATTATCATTCTAAGCCTTAGAGACTTAGAATTAAACTCTCTCGAACCTCTGCCAGATTTCCTAGCTTTCTGAAAGAGAAATACATTGAAGCTTGGAGCTTGCAATCGTAAGGGAAACCGCGTGTGCACCTTATAGTAGATAAAGACTCCAGATATTCTAACCTGTAAGTTTATGCTTTATGTTACATGTTTGATTGTTGTATAACCATACCAGAAATGTTGTTGGGGTAAGTAAGAAACAAAATTTTAAACTTTCGCTGTGCCTTACTTATATGCTTTGAACCCAACAAAATCCTTTCATTGGTATCAGAGCTAGGCTGGTTCAATGGTTATATAACAATTGAATAAAGTAATAATATGGGTTAAACATAAAATTGGATTAAAACGAGGTCTCTTGAAATCCTATATGTCTTGAACGAATGTTGACCTTTTGATATCACCCTAAATTATCTCCTATGCTAACTCGAGGAAGTCATTTCGCTCTAACTCGAACTAAGCCAAAAGTGCGTTGTCCGACTCATTGCACGATGCACGACTAAGAACGGATGATGATCGATATGAGTGTTGTTGATAATGGTGGGTGATGATAAATGACATGTGAATTGATCCCTAAATTGGATTTAGGGGTTGAACGATTTTTTGAAAATCAACACAGAAACGTTTGTCAGGAAATCGGTGTCACAACTCTATGGTAGGGCACCGCGGTGCTTGCTAGGATTTCAGGGAGGTGCCGCGGCTCCATGGTGGAGAGCCGCGGCGCTAATGCATTTTGCAAAAGCCGAAAGGCTTCTGCCTCAGTGGCGCCCAATAGTTGATTAAACCATCTTATATCATGCATATTGGGTTGACGGTTCCCAACTATATGTGTCATTAGTTTTGCATGATGTTAAGATGCATGTTGGATATGGCGTAAAAGAGTTGATCTTGGTTAAAATCCTGAATTAAAATGCTCCCCAAAAATTTAAATACAAGTCTAAATTAAAACCCGTCGTCCATTATAATTGTTAGAGTGCAAAATCCTTTTCGGCGATACGAGTATTTATGCCAAAGCATTTGCTCCAAGTCTACGAGGATCCAGACTCTTTCATAGATGTGTTTTAATGTTAAGGGAAATGATAAACTTTTGTGGGTATTTACACCAAAGTGTTTGCTCATAATGGTCAAATTTGCTTAGATACATACACACAGTCGTGTAATGGGGTTGACTTGCTTAGACAAATCTTGGCGCCAAAGTGTCGGACTAATCTAAGGACGCAAGATTAAATGTAATATTTGATCAACCAAGAGTTGCAAATAAGTTTTACAATTGGTTTAGAACCTACCTAGATGTGTTATTGAAGTTATCAACCAAATCAAACGCGGAGATATCATAGGCTTGGATCTTGGCCCATTATGACCTCAATTAAAATAGGTCCGTATTCTACCATGAGATTGTAGAAGTATGTTAAAATAGTTGGAGCTAATTAAACAAAAGTCCTTGTTGATTAGCCTAAATGAATGTGTATAATAGGAAATATATTTTGAGTTTGATTTTCGATCTATCTAATTCTTCAGATTATAAAAGATGTCGATCTTATCATTGAAAATGTTGATTGAGATGAACAAACTTACTGAACCAAACTACCTTGACTGGCTAAGGAATTTGTGAATAGTACTGAGACAAGAGAAAATTGAATACGTATTGGACACGTTGTTCCCAACAGTCCCTGCAACAGACTTTGCTGAACATGCCTCATTTGATAAGGATGCTTACCAAAAACATCTAGATGATGCCACTTCAGCGCAATGCGTAATGTTGTCTTCCATGTCTATGGAACTTCAGAGACAACATGAGAACATGGGGCCCAATGAGATGCTCGAACACTTGAAGAGTCTCTATGACTCTCAATCCCAGACTATGGAATATGAGTTGCTAATAGAACTCTTTAAGTGTAAGCTCAATGAAGGAGGCCAGGTCTCACAACATGTGTTGAAGATGATAGGGCTGATAGAGAGGCTTGCTTCAATTGGAACGAAGCTTGAAAAGAATGCCGCTACCACCTTCATCCTGAACTCTCTCCCTCATTCTTTTGAGAACTTCATAGTGAATTTCAATATGAATGGAACGAAGGCGACTCTGCCGGAGCTGTACAACATGCTCAAGACCTTTGAGTCCTCCACTTCCAAAGGCAAAGCTGTGCTCATGGTGAGCTCTTCTAGTCGACCCAAGCAGAAAGTCAAGGAATGGAAGAAGAAGAAGGGCAAATCAATCGCTACGCCCTCAGCTATGAAGCCCAAGGGAGGTGTGAAGAAGAAGGTGAATCCGGCTAAGGATGAATGCCTCAACTGCCACAAGAAGGGGCATTAGAAAAAGGACTGCACGACACCAGAAGGAGGAAAAACACTAGGTGCTCCTGCCTTTGGTGGACAAGGTATGTACGTCATTGAAATAAGTATGTCTATAAATAACTCTCATTCCTGGGTATTGGATACCGCTTGTGGCTCACATATTTGCACAAATGTGCAGGGGCTAACTGATAGCAGGAAGGTTGGACCAAGGGAGGTAGACCTACGCGTTGGAAACGGAGCATGAGTGGATGCTGAGCACGTAGGGACTTATAGATTAAATTTACCTTCCGGCTATTGTTTAGTGTTGAATGACTGCTTTTATGTACCCTCGTTAATGAGGAATATCATTTTTATCCCAGTTTTAGACATGAAGGGTTTTTCCTCGTATATTTATAATGGCAGTCAAGTGCTGTCTTTTAATAATATTATATATGAAACTGCTCCTCTTGTGGATGGATTATATACACTAAACTGTAGTAGAGAGATATTCAATGTACAAAATAAATGAGCCAAGATAAGTAATAGAAACTCTACCTACCTATGGCACTGCAGACTTGGTCATATCAACGAATCAATGATAGCAAGATTGAGAAAGTTAGACTACCTCGAACCATTTGACTTGGAGGCTTATGGTAACTGCGAATCTTGCTTGAGAGGAAAAATGACCAATAAACCACTTTCCGGGAAAGGTGTGCGAGCCAAGCAGGTGCTTGAGTTGGTCCATACTGATGTATGTGGGCCATTTTTGACTCAAGGTAAAGGAAGTTTTCCATACTTCATCACTTTTACTGACGATTTCACAAGGTATGGATATATGTATCTTATGAGACATAAATCTGAGGCTTTTGAGAAGTTCAAGGAGTATAAGTCGGAAGTAGAGAAGCAATTTGCAACAAGTATCAAGACCCTTCGATCGGATCGAGGAGGTGAATACTTGAGCAAGGATTTTCTAGATTACTTAAAGCTGCATGGAGTCCAATCAGAATGGACACCTCCTAGAACACCACAGATGAATGGTGTTGCCGAAAGGAGAAATCGAACTTTATTGGATATGGTTCGATCCATGATGAGCTCCTCAGCTCTACCAACATACCTTTGGAGACATACTATACAAACCTCTATATATGTTCTGAATAGGGTTTCTTCCAAGTAAGTAGAAAATACACCCTACGAGATATAGTGTGGCAAGAAGCCAGCTCTTAAACATATGAGACCCTGGGGGTGCCCTGCATATGTTAAAAAGATGCTCAATGACAAGTTGGAATCTAAAAGTGAGAAATGTTACTTCGTGGGGTATCCAAAGGAAACTAAGGGATACTACTTCTATCTTCCTGGAGAACATAATATCATTGTTTCCAGGAACTCAACTTTCCTTGAAGAAGAATATGTCTACAAGGAACATAGCTGCACAGAGATAGAACTTGAAGAAATTCAAGAACCACAAGATAACACAGAAGTTGAACCCTTGTCGAATGACCTAAACAAGGATTCAGTGGGAGTATCTGGTGAAGATTGGGCACTTAGAGTACGCCCTTCAGCCAATGGGAGTGTTGTGAGAGATAGTACAAAAATGCAAGACTCTCATACACAGCCAATGGAAGATGATACAATGGTTGTACATCATTCCATTAAGGAAATACATGAAAATGACATTCCTGAAAGCTCTCAAGGTGATGGATTGTCTAACACACAAAGACTTTCTCATAATCAGAATGCAACAAATACTGAAACACAGAATAATTAACTCCGTAGGACCACTAGGACTCATCGTCCACCTGAAAGACTTTATCTCCTTGTTGAAACACACAATGAGATAGATATTCATGATGATGATGAACCTACAACCTACATCGAAGCTATGTTAGACATTGATTTGCAGAGATGGCAAGAAGCCATGAAATCTGAGATGGACTTGATGTACATAAATCAAGTTTGGAACTTGGTTGATTTGCCAACAAGGGTTAGACCCATAGGATGCAAATGGGTCTTCAAGAAGAAGATTGATACATATGACAAGGTACAGACTTATAAATAAAGATTGGTGGCTAAATGTTATAATCAACCGCCTGGGGTATATTATGATGAAACTTTTTCACATGTTGCTAAGATTAAGTCCATTCGGATTTTGCTTGCAATAGCTGCATATTATGACTATGACATTTGGCAGATGGACGTCAAAACTGCTTTCCTCAATGGTAATCTAGTTGAGGAGGTGTATGTGAAACAACCTGAGGGTTTTTCAATTGAGTCCAAACGAAATGATGTATGCAAGCTACAAAAGTCCATTTATGGGCTTAAGCAAGCCTCGAGGAGTTGGAACATTTGCTTCGACAAGGCTATCAAGTCATTTGATTTCGTCAGAAGCAAAGATGATCTATGTGTTTATAGTAAACGCAAGGATGAGAGTATTGCCTTCATTATCATATATGTAGATGCTATATTAATAATGAGAGACAATAAGACTCTCCTGCAGTCAGTCAAAGAGTGGTTGTCCAGTACCTTCATGATGAAGGATTTAGGTGAAGCCTGCTATATTCTGGGGATTAGGATCTATAGAGATAGACATAACAAATTGTTGGGGCTGTCATAGTCAGTCTACATAGATAAAGTGCTTAGACGTTTTTCTATGGAAAATTCCAAGAAAGGCGGTCTACCTATGGGACAAGGCATCAAGTTATCTAAGAAGGATAGTCCTTCTAATTCTATAGAACTTGAACGCATGAAAAGGATCCCATATGCTTCGGCTATAGGATCGATCATGTACGCCATGACCTGTACTAGGCCAGATGTGGCCTTTGCACTTAGTATGACTTGCAAATTCCAGCAGAATCCTGGGGAAAAACACTGAAAGGCAGTCAAGAGTATTCTTAAGTATCTTAGACGAACTAAAGGTTACTTCTTAGTCTATGGTGTAGAAGAAAATCTAGTTGCTACTGGGTACACTGATACTAGCTTCCAGACAGATGTTGATGACTACAAATGTCAATCAGGGTACACATTCATTTTCAATAGTGGAGCAGTAAGCTGGAAAAGTTCCAAATAAGCTACAACTACTGATTCGACAGCAGAAGATGAGTACATTGCTGGATCAGAATCTGGTAAAGAAGCTGTCGTGATATCTGAGTTCCTGAAGCAACTAGAGGTTGTTCCAAGTGCCACTTGTCCAATAACGGATTATTGTGACAACACTGGTGCGATTGCGCAAGCTAAGGAACCAAGATCAATCAACAAAAACAAGCATGTACCAAGGAAGTACCACATATTCAGGGAGATGGTGGAAACTGAAGAGATTAGATTAGACTATGTTCCCACAAACGATAATCTAGCTGACCCATTCACTAAACCATTAAGCTTAGTCAAGCATAATGGTCATTTTGAGAATATGGGCATTTGATATGTTGGAGATTGGCTCTAGGCAAAGTGGGAGATTGAAAGTATATTTATGTCCTAGAGACAATATGTATTAGGACAAATGTACTTTATACACGTATTATTATTAATGGAGATTAATAAATTGGTATTTGCAATTATTGAATTATTAATTGATTGTTTGTTTATTAATTGATTGTTTGTAATATTCTATAATATGCATCTCGGAGGTTATGCTGTTATTAATAGTGTGAGATATTAATGTTATAACGTAACTCTTAAATAGCCTCGACTAATGATCATCGAGAATAAGATATTAATGATATGTGATAAGTCGATATGTGGTCTGCATCAAATTCTTAGAGGATGTAGTATGTCTCACCTGCTACGAGTAATGGCTACTTGTGATGGACATATGGATACTTTGAAAGTATTGGTATACCCTACTGATATACTGTTTGTTATACTTGTCTAAAGTATGATCAGCGTGTGGGAGATAGAAGTCCTTAGACTTGAGGTCAATACGCGTTTTGTCTGCAAAGTAATGTACTTCGATCCCGTCCTAAGCTCAAATGCCTTATAGGTTGAGATACGGCTTATATTGGGTACATTATGATGTGGATTAAAAGTGGTAGTTGAGCCAAGATTAGGATTCATTCCTCGAATGTATATTCGAGAGAACACTCAGATTCTCAGTGATATTTAGTTGACTAAGTCATTGGCCAACGCAATAGACATATTTAGAATATGGTCTAGTTGTCAACTAATATAGATGAGATACAATGATTAAGCCATTTGGATAGACACTTGACAAATCCTAAGCTTGATCGGGTGTGTCGTGAATGAAAGAATTTTATCTTATCACATAAAGGTTAAGTTTATTGGATTCACGTAAACGTACTTCACATATTAAGTTCGTCTTGCGGCGCCGTCTAGGAGTTCCGCATAGACCTTAATTTGATTAATGTCGATATGAGAAGGCTTGTAGGGTCACACTATGTCGATTGTCCGTTTCGATCTAAGGATGTATTGAGAGAGTAATTAAAATGTTCGATTTAGAATCGAGACATTTAAATGAATAATAATTATTTTAATTAAGTCATAATTGAATTTTGAATTTAATTAAGAATGCGCGGGAAATAAATCAAGATAGTGCAAAAATTCATCGATCGTCGCGGCGCCCATACCCTAGGGCCGCGACGCTTCTGCCTCGAATTTTGGGCCAGGAAGGTCAAACCCTAATATGGTTTTGACCTATTTTCAACTATAAATAATGACATTCTTTTCATTATTCATACATCAATTTCAGATTATCATTCTAAGCCTTAGAGACTTAGAATTAAACTCTCTCGAACCTCTATCAGATTTCCTAGCTTTCCGAAAGAGAAATACATTGAAGCTTCGATCTTGCAATCGGAAGGGCAACCGCGTGTGCACCTTATCGTAGATAAAGACTCCAGATATTCTAACCTGTAAGTTTATGCTTTATGTTACAGGTTTGATTGTTGTATAACCATACCAGAAATGTTGTTGGAGTAAGTAAGAAACAAAATTTTAAACTTCCGCTGTGCCTTATTTATATGCTTTGAACCCAACAAAATCCTTCCAGTGATATTAGAGCCCAGACTGGTTCAATGGTTATATAACAATGCTTGAATGGCAAAATAATATGAGGTATATGGATAGGATTCATTTGTTGGGGCTCCGCGGACAGGAAAGAAAAAAGTTGTCACGAGAGACAGTGATTAAACAGTGCGAGGAGTTAAGTAAGTGTTTGATCTTGAAATGTGGACATGGACCAAGTAAGTGTCAGAAACCGAGAGAAGTTCTTAAAGTGATGATGAGATCCAATTTTTTCTTGCAAGTGTTAGGTGATTCCTACACTCGGCGTTCTACCTTTGATTCTATGCTCGCTGGATGTATCCCAGTGTTCTTCTCAAATCACACGGCGTATTCACAATACCAATGGTTTTTACCTTCGGATACTACCACATATTCCGTTTACATTGATTTAGAAACCATAGCATAGGAATTGAGGAGGAACTTCTGAAAATTCCAATGGACGAAGTAGAAAGAAATAGGAAGACTGTCATATAATTGATCCCAACATTAACATATGCACACCCTAATTCTACTTCGTATGGATTTAGGGATGCTGTTTATGGTGCACTTAAAGCACTGTCCAATCACGTTAGCTCATTGTGAAGAGCTAGCTCTTGATTAGGATGTACAGTCTATTACTTTTGGAATGTATTTCATTTTTGGACAATCTTCAACTTTTGAAGTGTGGTGTATGGGGAATTAGACCATAGTTCTTTGTCTACAAGATGGATATTTAAGAAGTTGTATGCACATGAGAAATCTAAAATAAACCGTATAATACAATTTCCATATGTTTATGCATACTTTAATAATCCTTTTTTCCTAATGCCCAAGACGGTAAGTCCATTAAATAGGGGCAGAGAAATTTAGTTTCTTTATATCTAAGTACGAAACTTCTAGACGGCGCCGTAAAACGAATTCAATATGTGAAGTATATTTACAGGAATCCATTAAACTGAACCTCTATGTGGGAAGATAAAATCCTTTCATTCTCGATGCACTCGATCAAGCTTGGATTTGCCAAGTGTCTATGCAAATGGCTTGATCATTATATCTCATATATATTGGTTGATAACAAGACCATATTCTAGATATGTTATTGCGTTGGCCAACGACTTAGTCAACCCAATATCACTGAGAAGCTGAGTGTTCTCTCGAATATACACTCGAGGAATGAATCCTAATATTGGCTCAACTACCACCTTTAATCCACATCGTAATGTACCCAATACAAGCCGTATCTCAACTTATAAGGCATTTGAGCTTAGGACAAGATCAAAGTATATTACTTTGTAGACAAGGTGTGTATTGACCTCAAGTCTAAGGACTTCTATCTCCTACACGCTGATAATACTTTAGACATGTATAACAAACAGTATATCAGAGAGGTATACCAATACTTCCAAAGTATCCATGTGTCCATCACGAGTAGCCATTACTCGTAGCAAGTGAGACATGCTATATCCTCTAAGGATGTGATGCAGACCACATGTCGACTTATCATATATCATCAATATCCCATTATCGATGATCATTAGTCGAGGCTATTTTAAGAGTTACTTTACAATATTAATATCTCACACTATTAATAACAACATAACCTCTAGGGATGCATATTATAGAATATTACAAATAATCAACTAATAATTCAATAATTGCAAATGCCAAAATATATTTCTCCATTAATAATAATATGAACGTATATAAAATACATTTGTCCTAATATAGATTGTCTCTAAGACATACATATACTTTCAATCTCCCACTTGGCCTAGAGCCAATCTTTAACATATCTAATGCCCATATTCTCAAAATGACCATTATGCTTGACTAAGCTTAATGATTTAGTGAATGGGTCAGCTAGATTATCATCTGTGAGAACTTAGTCTAATCTAATCTCTTCAGTCTCCACCATTTCCCTGAGTATGTGGTATTTTCTTGGTACATGCTTGTTTCTGTTTGTTGATCTTGGTTTCTTAGCCTGTGCAATTGCACCAGTGTTGTCACAATAAATAGTTATTAGACAATTGGCACTCGGAACTACCTTTAGTTTCTTCAGAAACTCAGAAATCGCGACAACGTTTTTACCAACTTCCGATCCAGCAATGTACTTAACTTCTGTTGTCAAATCAGTAGTTGTAGCTTGTTTGAAACTTTTCCAGCTCACTGCTCCACCATTGAAAATGAACATGTACCCAGACTGAGATTTGAAGTCATCATGATTCGTCTGGAAGCTAGCATCAGTGTACCCAGTAGTAGCTAGCTTTTCCTCCTCACCATAGACTAAGAAGTAATCTTTAGTTCATCTAAGATACTTAAGAATACTCTTGACTGCTTTCCAGTGTTCTTCTCCAGGATTCTGCTGGAATTTGTAAGTCACACTAAGTGCAAAGGTCTCATCTTGCCTAGTGCAGGTCATGGCATACATGATCGATCCTATAGCCGAAGAATATGAGATCCTCTTCATGCGCTCAAGTTCTATAGCATTAGAAGAACTGTCCTTCTTAGATAACTTGATGCCTTGACCCATAGGTAGACCGCCTTTCTTGGAATTTTCCATAGAAAAACTTCTAAGCACTTTGTCTATGTAGACTAATTGTGACAACCCCAACAATCTATATAAATCCTATTTCCCAGAATGTAGCAGGCTTCACCTAAATCCTTCATCATGAATGTACTGGACAACCACTCCTTGACTGACTGCAAGAGAGTCTTATTGTCTCCCACTATGAATATGTCATCTACATATATAATAATGAAGGCAATACTCCCATCCTTGCATTTACTGTAAACACAGGGATCCTCTTTGCTTCTGACAAAATCAAATGACTTGATAGCCTTGTCAAAGCAAATGTTCCAACTCCTCGAGGTTTGTTTAAGCCCATAAATAGACTTCTGTAGCTTGCATACAACATTTGGTTTGGACTCAGACGAAAAACCCTCAGGTTGTTTCATATGCACTTCCTCAACTAGATTACCATAGAGGAAAGCGATTTTGACGTCCATATGCCAAATGTCATAGTCATAATATGCAGCTATTGCAAGCAAAATCTGAATGGACTTAATCTTAGCAACAGGTGAAAAGGTTTCATCATAATCGACCCAGACCATTGATTATAACCTTTAGCCATCAACCTTGCTTTATAAGTCTGTACATTGCCAAATGCATCGATCTTCTTCTTGAAGACCCATTTGAATCCTATGGGTTTAACCCAGTTGTCAAATCAATCAAGTTCCACACTTGATTGATGTACATAGATTTCATCTCAGATTTCATGGCTTTTTGCTATCTCTTCGAATCAATGTCCAACATTATTTCGCTATAGGTTGTAGGTTTATCATCATCGAGAACATCTATCTCACTGTGTGTTTCCACAAGTAGATTTAGTTTTTCAGGAGGACGATGAGTCCTAGTGGACCTACAGAGTTGATTGTTTTGCAGTTCAGTGCTTGGTATGTTCTAGCTGTGAGAGGGTTCTTGTTTGTTGGATAATCCATTAACTTGAGAGTTTTCAGGAATATCATTTTCATGTATTTCCTGAATGGGAGGAGGTGCAACCATTGCATCTACTCCCAAAGGCTGTGTAGGAGGATCTTGCATTTCTGCATTGTTCGTCGTAACACTCCCACTGGCCGAAGGGCGTACTTGAAGTACCCAATCTTCGCCAAATACTCCCATTGAATTCTTGCCTTAGTCATTCGGCAAGGATTCAACCTCTATGTTATCTCGCGGTTCTTGAATTTCTTCAAGTTCTATCTTGTGCAACTATGTTCCTTGTAGACATATTCTTCTTCAAGAAAAGTTGCGTTCCTGGAAACAATGACCTTATGTTCTACAGGAAGATAGAAATAGTATCCCTTAGTTTCCTTTGGATACCCCACGAAGTAACATTTCTCACTTTTTGATTCCAACTTGTCAGTGAGCATCTTCTTAACATATGCAGGGCACCCCCAGGGTCTCATATGTTTAAGAGCTGGCTTTTTGCCACACCTTATCTCATATGGTGTCTTTTCTACTGACTTGGAAGGAACCATGTTCAGAACATATATTGAGGTTTGTATAGCATGTCCCCAGAGGTATGTCGGTAGAGCTGAGAAGCCCATCATGGATCGAACCATATCCAATAAGGTTCGGTTTCTCCTTTCGGGAACACCATTCATCTGTGGTGTTCTAGGAGGTGTCCATTTTGATTGGACTCCATGTATTTTTAAGTAATCTAGAAACTCCTTGCTCAAGTATTCACCTTCTCGATCAGATCGAATGGTCTTGATATTCGTTGTGAGTTGTTTCTCTATTTTAGACTTGTACTCCTTGAACTTTTCGAAGGCCTCAGATTTGTGTTTCATAAGATACACATATCCATATCTTGTGAAGTCGTCAGTAAAAGTAATAAAGTAATGGAAACCTCCCTTAGCTTGAGTCGAGAATGGTCAACATACATCAGTATGTACCAACTCAAGCACCTTCTTGGCTCGTACACCCTTTCCAGAAAGTGGCTTGTTGGTCATCTTACCTTTCAAGCAGGATTCACAGTTACCATAAGACTCCAAGTCAGATGGTTCGAGGTAGTCAAGCTTCCTTAACCTTGCTATCCTTGTTTCGTTGATATGACCAAGTCTACAATGCCATAGGTAGGTAGAGTTTCTATTACTTATCTTAGCTAGTTTATTTTGTACATTGAATATTTCTCGAATACAATTTAGTGTATATAATCCATCCACAAGAGGAGCAGTTCCATATAGAACATTATCAAAAGATAGTACATGACTGCCATTATAAATATATGAGGAAAAACCCTCCATGTCCAAAACAGGGATAGAAATGATATTCCTCGTTAACGAGGGTACATAGTAACAATCATTTAACACTAGATAATAGCCAGAAGGCAAATTTAATCTATAAGTTCCTGCGCGCTCAACATCCACTCGTGCTCCATTTCCAACGCGTAGGTCCACCTCTCTTGGTCTAACCTTCCTGCTATCAGTTAGCCCCTGCACATTGGTACAAATGTGTGAGCCACAAGCGGTATCCAATACCCAGGAATGAGAGTTATTTATAGACATATTTATTTCAATGACGTACATACCTTGTCCACTAGAGGTAGAAACACCTGGTGCTTTTCCTCCTCATGGTGCAGTGCAGTCCTTCTTTCAATGCCCCTTCTTATTACAGTTGAGGTCTACATCCTTAGCCGAATTCACCTTCTTCTTCTTCGCACCTCCTTTAGACTTCGTAGCTGAGGGCGCTGCGAATGCTTCACCCTTCTTCTTGTGCCATTCCTTACCTTCGGCTTGGGCCGGCTAGTAGAGCTCACCATGAGCACAACTTTGCCTTTGGTAGTTGAAGATTCAAAGGCCTTGAGCATGTTATACAGCTCCGGCAGACTCGCCTTCGTTCCGTTCATATTGTAGTTTACAATAAAATTCTTGAACAAACGAGGGAGAGAGTTAGAGATGATGGTGGAAGCGACGTTTTTCTGCAGCTTTATACCAATCGAAGCCAGCCTTTCTACCAGCCCTATCATCTTCAACACATGATGAGACACTTGGCCCCCTTCATTTAGCTTACACTTGAAGAGTTCTATCAACAACTCATATTCCATAGTTTGGGACTGAAAGTCGTAGAGACTTTTCAAGTGTTCGAGCATTTCGTTAGGGCCCATATTTTCGTGTTATCTCTGAAGCTCCATTGACATGGAAGACAACATCACGCACTGTGCTGAAGTGGTGTCATCTAGGTTCTTCTGGTAGGCTACCTTATCGAATATGACATATTCTGCAGAATCCTCGGCAGAGACTGTGGGGAATACTTTGTTCAATACGTATTCTATCTTTTCTTGCCTTAGAATAATTCTTAGATTCCTTAACCAGTCTGGATAGTTGGGTCTAGTAAGTTTGTTCATTTCCATCCACATTTTCAATGATAGGCTCGACATTTTGATAATCTAAAGAGGTAGATAGGAAATTAAACTCAAATTTATTTCCTATTGTAAACATTCGTTTAGGCTAATCAACATGGACTATGTTTAATTAGTTCCCACTATTTTAACATACTTCTACGACCCCATGGTAGAATACAAACCTATATTAATTTAAGGTCATAATGGGCCAAGATCCAAGCCTATGCTATCTCCGCGTTTGCTTTGACTGATAACTTCAATAACACATCTTGGTAGGTTCTAAATCAATTGCAAAACTTATTTGCAACTCTTGGTTGATCAAATATTATATTTAATCTTACGTCCTTAGATTAGTCCGACACTTTGGCGCAAAGATTTGTCTAAGCAAGTCAACCCCATTACACGACTGTGTTTATGTATCTAAGTAAATTTGGCCTTTGTGAGCAAACACTTTGGTGTAAATACTCATAAAAGTTTATCATCTACCTTTACATTCAAAACACATCTATGAAAGAGTCTGAGTCCTCGTAGACTTAGAGCAAATGCTTTGGTATAAATACTCGTATCACCGAAAAGGATCTTGCATTCTAACAATTATAATGGACGACACGTTTTAATTTAGACTTGTATTTAAAATTTGGGGAACATTTTAGTTTCAGGGATTTTAACCAAGATCAACAATTTGTGTCATATCCAATACGACATTTAATCATGTAATTTCTAAAAGCACATTTAGTTGGGAACTATCAACCCAATATGCATGATCTAAGATGATTTGATCAGTTACTGGACGCCGTCTACCCAGAGAGTTATAGCGGACATTAAGCTAATAATTAAATGTACGCATTTAAACACTTAGCATATAGTTCGTGTATTATTCAATAATATACAATTAATAATAATCATGAGTTAATTGGTTTAAACTCTAAAATTTAAGTCTAATCAAACATTTTCTAATTTTAAAAACTGATTTTGAGGTTATTTCTGAAAATTCCATATTTTCAGAATTTACAGTTTAGTCCCTCAAGAATTTAAAATTTAAATTTTGAACCCTTTTAAATTCAAAAAATCCAATTTTAATTTTCAGAAAATATTTTCAGATTTCAGGGACCTGTCTGTAATTTCCAGAATTTAAATTAATTACATATTTTCCCCAAAGGACCAAATCTGCTTATTTGAAAATATTTTAATTTCAGATTCTGAAATTCTTAAACTTCAGAATCTGAAACTTTTAAAACTTCAGTTTCTTATTCAATTTTTTTTCTTTCGGGATGAACAGTGCCTCGATGATTTTTTTTCCGTCGGGATGAACAGTGCCGCGACGCTCCACCATGGAGCCGCGACGTCTTGTCAAATCCTAGGTGGCGCCGCGGTGCTCCATCATGGAGTCGCGACGCCTCCATCTCAGAAACACAAAATCTGTATTTTTGAAACCCTAAAACTGGTTCAGGGTCAGATTTACATATTCATCTTCCTTACCCTTCACTATCAAACAACACGTTCATCGACCATCATCCAATCCCTTCTCGTTCTTCGTTTCAGTGCACCATGTTCGCAATGAACTGGTTACGCACTTCGACTTAGAAGAGTTAGATCAGAATGACTTCCTCGATTACATCATTCTTTATAGTTTGGGAGATAAGTATGATGTGCCTTTAAGATATTAGGTTTTCAAGATTTAAATGACATAAAATTTCAGATTTAAACAAATTCTAACCCATATAATTATCAATGATTACTACATAATCACACAAAACAACCATGGCTGTGATGCCACTGTGGGTATTTATTGGGTTCGTGTACGCAACGGAATTTGAAAATTTTGTGTTTCAAACCTAACAAGTGACGAACTGTAGGATGATATGTAGTAATATAAAATACGTCAATACATAACATGTATATAACCGTAATACTTTGATAGAATACTTACGGTTTGGAAACTCTGGAGTCTTTTAGTAATTTTCGAGGGTGCACACGCAATTGATCCTCGACAGCAAGTTCTAAGAACTCAGATGTATACCTCTTTCGAACAGCTAGGGAATTTGGTAGAAGTTCAAGAGAGAGTTTTATTCTAGATCTCTAAGACTTAGAATAATATATGAATAATGTGTCTAATAATGAACGAGGATGTGCTCTATATATAGGTGAAATTAGAGCAAAATTCAGATTTTGGGTTGGGCTCAAAGCCTGGCCCAAAACGAATTACAGTAGGCCAATCTGATTTGGCCTGGCCCAAAACGAATTGCAGTAGGCCAATCTGATTTGGCTTGCTGCCCTATTAGCGCTGCGGCTCTTCCCATTGGGCGTCGCGGCGCCTCACCCTTTTCACAAAATATTTTCAGCACATTTTAATTAAATTCAAAATCCAATTTTGACTTAATTAAATAATTTACATCAAATAGAAATTATCCCATAGTTATTATTAATTTAAATATCTCAATTTCAAATCGAATATTTAACACTTTTTCAATACACCCTTAGATCGAAGAAACAATTGACATAGTGTTACCCTACATGTCTTCACATATCGACACTAATCATATTTGGGTCTACATGGAACTCCTAGATGTCGTCGTAAGACGAACTCAATATGTGAAGTATATTTACAGGAATCCAGTAAACTGAACCTCTATGTGGGAAGATAAAATCCTTTCATTCTCGACGCACTCGATCAAGCTTGGATTTGCCAAGTGTCTATCCAAATGGCTTGATCATTATATTTCATCTATATTGGTTGACAACAAGACCATATTCTAGATATGTCTATTGCGATGGCCAACGACTTAGTCAACCAAATATCACTGAGAAGCTGAGTGTTCTCTCGAATATACACTCGAGGAATGAATCCTAATCTTGGCTCGACTACCACCTTTAATCCACATCGTAATGTACCCAATACAAGACGTATCTCAACTTATAAGACATTTGAGCTTAGGACAGGATCACAATATATTACTCTGTAGACAATGTGTGTATGGACCTCAAGTGTAAAGACTTCTATCTCCCACACGCTGATCATACTTTAGACATGTATAACAAACATTATATCAACAGAGTATACCAATACTTCCAAAGTATCCATATGTCCATCACGAGAAGCCATTACTCGTAGCAAGTGAGACATGCTACATCCTCTAAGGATGTGATGCATACCACATGTCGACTTATCACATATCATCGATATCCCATTCTCGATGATCATTAGTCGAGGCTATTTTAAGAGTTACGTTATAATATTAATATCTCACACTATTAATAACAACGTAACCTCTAGGGATGCATATTATAGAATATTACAAATAATCTACTAATAATTCAATAATTGCAAATGCCAAAATATTAATCTCCATTAATAATAATACGAACGTGTATAAAGTACATTTGTCCTAATATAGATTGTCTCTAGGACATACATATACTTTCAAAATAC
Organism: Anisodus acutangulus; assembly: GCA_029783415.1. Lineage (NCBI taxonomy): Eukaryota > Viridiplantae > Streptophyta > Magnoliopsida > Solanales > Solanaceae > Anisodus > Anisodus acutangulus. Next base: position 2,717,220 of record CM056499.1, read on the forward strand.
ACAAAGCAAAAGAAAAAAAGCAAGAACAATTGGCATCCCACTGCTCTGGCGATAACTGCTATCTATCCTTTTTTAAGCTAATCTAAGTATGTGTAAATTTGTATAATTCATGTATCTAATTCCCTATGAACTGTTTATATTCCTATCCATATGATTATATACTTTGATCCTACAATCCCTTCGGACCTGATCCCTGATAGTTCTTAGATGTCGGACTATATGGTTCCATAATGCTCCATTTCTTGCCTTCAAAATGCTGTGTACCAACACTATCAAGACTGTCAGCACAAATTCCTTGCACTTCTTGCCTGACATGTTCCTGGTCATCCTCCTCCATATTCCTTTCAATGTCAAGTTTTTTATTCTAATTTCCAACCATTGCAATACTAGCTTTAGATATTCCTATGAAAATGTCATGACCCTTTTTGAAGAATCATCGTGGCACCTACAATTTTTCCACCGGTAGGCGAACCACTATCAATTTATTAACAAGATATAAGAAAGAAGTGTGGAATTAATAAAATACTTAAATAAATTATCTGATCATAATATAAAATGCGGAAAGATAAGTCTGAGAATCATAAGTACAACTCCAAGAATCTAGTCAACAATACAAGAGCTCTAACTATCAATGCATAAGCCAAACTGAGAAGGAACATAGTCTAATAGCTTGAACATGTCTCTCGAATGAAAATAAAAGACAAGGTAATATAAGAGTCTCCAAGTGTATGCTGAAAGGAGCATCCTCACCCTGAAGTCTGTTAATCCACCGGCTCAGACTCACACCGAGGTCCTAAACTAGAGGAAGGCTCTACATCTATATTAAAAAAGAATGTAGCAAGTGTAGAATGAGTACACAACGTACCCCCGTAGGCATTATAGGCCAAAAATGATGGAAGATACGTAATTAGAGATAAATATCAAGTTGACACCCATTATTTCTATACTAGACAGTTCAATAACCCAAATAAGTTACATTGTTCACATAATAGTTCACTGAATCAACAAGTCACTTTGTTCATATAAGGTGTCATAATCATGAAAATTATCCCAATTTTAGAGAGTTCAATGACAATATCTCAAGTATCAAGTGATCATTTAACAATCCTTCTTTATCCAAGAATTCAATCAAGTCATCAATAACCAGTCCAATATTTAATCCATCAACATATAATCAATGAAGTTATGTATGAATGATGTGAATGAAATGCTTATGAACCTTTCATCTTCAGTATACAAGCGTTCAAATTCTATGAACTACACACCTATATCGACCCGTGATTAGGGATGGCAACAGATCAGATCTGGACCGGATCCTACTAGATCCAGATCCAGATCAATTTTTCATACTTGCATCCAGATCCGGATGCAGATCTATCGGGTCCATAAAAATCATATTCAAATCCGGATCCACGGATCGGATCTGGATCTACATGTAAAATTGTTTGCCTTGCTAAGAATGTAACCTTGCTAAAAAAAATTGAACTGACAAACGATTTTTACTTAGCTAACAATTTACTGTGTTTCAATTTTGAAATGTTCATATGAGATATTTTGTTCGTTGTCTCGTTTTGATTGTGAGCTATTAATTGAAAATGTTGGACAATAACAATAGTTGTAGAAAATGCTGACTAGTATTTCCACAATGCAGAACTTGCATGTGCTTGAAATCTTCACAAATGAAGTGAATATAATTTTAACTACTTGTCTATGGAGATGTTAGTCATTCACTAATATAACATTGATTTTATTATCGAAGTTACCTTTTTATTTTTTGGTTTTTGAGTTAACGCGGGGATAAATTAAACTTGTTTTGAGAATTAAACTTGTAAGGATGTGCTTAGCAATTTTAAGAAAATACTTATAAAATTACATTTTAGGTTATGAATATATTTAATAAAAAATGGATCCACGGGTCGGATCTGGACCGGATACGGATCTCAAATACAAGATCCAGATCCAGATCCAGATCCGATCTGTCAGAAATGGATCCAGGTCCGATCCGGATCCGTCGGGTCCAGATTATGAAGATCCATATCCTATAAAATGGATCTGGATCCACCTGATCCGAATCGGGTCCAGGATCCACTGCCATCTCTACCCGTGATATCCATATACTCCTCCGAAATTTCTTTACGGAGCCCAGCTTTTGGCTGTAATAATTGTTGTAGGCGTGCAACCCGTTCTCCCGTGTATCATCATTATCTCATTGTTTCCAATAATCTCATAAATGTTCTTACCTTCTTGGTCTCTTAGACCCACAACATTTCCATACCATTCTCATATTAATATCATCAGAATCATGAGTGTATGAATGCGAATGACAATACAAGGAACGAAATTGGTATGTAATGAGATGCAACCAAGTATAAGAGATGAATATCACATGCATTCAGAAGTTTAATAGCACATAATCCAAGTACAAATTAGGATATCATATCGAAAGCATGTGTGATGAATAAACACAATAGTAGTAAATATGGCGACGAGCCCACATGATGGCGATAAGCCCAATTAACATCAGTCGGAATCAGCTTAAGGCTGATTTCCCAAATCACTCATCATCACAGTTCAATACTGAGTCCCACACAAACGTTCATAACAACCGCTTGGGTGGGACCCCAAACACACCAATATCCCTCAATATTTATAACTAACTACGTACTTCTATTAGTGTCTAATAAGAAGAAACAGTAGCCTACCTCAAGGTGGAGCAGGAGCAAACAATTAACCCGCTACGCACGCCTTGCCCTTTCAGAGCGCCTCGTAGTAGTCGTAGTCTAACACACATAGATTATACGTTAATATTAAGCTAATACACAGTACACGGACTTAGTCCTTCAAACATACCAAAGACATCCAAAACCAACCCTGGATCCACAGTGTTAAAATTCGAACTTTAATATTCAAATAGAAATACATACTAAATAGGCACATCCTAGAATTAATTAAAAATCTAAGCTCAACTGAACCTTTAATTGCATGATCTAGGAAAAACCCCAATTTACAAACACTAGAATTTCCCCCAAATCAAAAACGGTTTCCATATTCAAATTAAACACTATAACATGATCAACTACCATTACAAAATACTTATTTACAAAATCATGACAATCTAAAATATATTTCAATCTTAAATCAAAGCTTCAAGTCTCTTATTCTACCATGGAAGCTTAAGGACCTATCTTCCGTAAATAAGGGTTAAACTAGGATTAGGAACCCTAAAACATGAAATAAAAGCAAGGTCAAACCCATTGGTGGCCCCTTGTGGTCGTCAAGATCTTTCACTTAGACACCCCAACTAAACCTTATTCCATTTAGACACCTGAAGTGGACCTCCACTGTGTCGTTTAGACACTTTTTACTGACTTGGCAAGTTGTGTGGATTTCACACCAAACAGGCGCGTGGAAGGCCTAAAAATCATTTTTTTTAATTTCCTTCTTCTTAATTTTTTTTTTTTTGTATTTTCTATTTCTGTCTTCTTCTTCTTCATTCTTTTTTCTACCATCTTTCTATCATCAACATCAACATCACCGTCGCCGCTATCACAATCAAAAAAATTAATTACATTTTTTAATTCAACTCAATTTCTTGCTCTCTATCCTAGTAAAAACAATAAAGGTACTCACCGAAACACCATTAAATGATTCTTTAGAATGTTTGAAGGTTTAAAATGACTTACTTTATTAGATGAAAATTTTCAAAAATTAGTGTTGGGATTGTCTTCGGGTCTTCGTGGGGAATCTTTAGTTGAAGTAATAATGAATTTGGATGGGGTTTTCTTAAATTTTTATACTAAAATTGTAGTTGAAGTTATAACAAATCTAGATGAACACAAGGGGCGATGATGGATTTAGCCTAAAATAAAAAAGGGTGAAGAATTCACCTCCCAAGAAGAACTTAAGCACAACTTCAAGAATTATCCGCTTAACAAGCTATAATACCGAGATAAGATATTTTGGAAAAGTGAATTCGACTTAGTGCATTTATTAAACAACCTGAAATAGCCTGAATCGACTTCGCAGGTGCGGTCTTGCTTCGGCGGAAAAAGAGCCCGCTGAGGCACAGTCACTTGACACCTCGCCTCAGTGTAGAAGCGGAAAACTATCCGCAGAGGCACATTCTCCTTTGCGAGGAAATATCTGCAGGGGCAGAAACTCAACATATTCTCAAGTCCCGCATCTGCGAGACAACCTCCACAGAGGGAGACACGTAGGGCCGGACAACCATCCACTGGTGCGATACACCAATAATATGGAATTTTCACTAACTTCCACCAAACACACGAAACACTCTCGATACCCCTCGGACACAAATAAGACATGCTCTCCCAAGGTAAACAGTCTTACAAACTCGTTCATGCCCTCGTATTTCCCATGTAACTGAGCTAAGACATACTCTTCTAAAAAATCATCCAAAACAACCAAATATTAAAATTTCACAATTAATACCACAAAGTACATCCGATTGCCTCAAAAAATGAACCAATGGCTCGACTAAGTCATAAATGACCCTCCAGAACTATCGAAAGCAACATATGCCGAAAATGAATCCATATACTCGAAAGTCAACTTTGAGTCAGACTAATCAACTCTAAGATTCTTAATTTGGGTTTTTCTTTCGAAACTCACATAAATGAACCTTGGGATCTGTGTCACCCATCCCCGCACATCAAAAATCCCACATAGAATCTATGGGAAGTGAAATATAGTCAAATAAAGGTCTTAGACTAAAAACGACCAGATGGGTCATTACAAAAAATATACAATTAAAGAATAAATACTCCAATGTTTCCTCCTGTTCATCACATATGACACACTTGCACTCCTGACACACCCCTATTTTGCACAGTCTAGACCTTGTGAGTATTTTCCTATGACCTACCAACCAGAAAATAAAGCTATTCTTTGGGATGTTGATCTTCCTCCATACCCATCTGTCTTATTTCCATGCTTCTAGCTCTCCTTTTCTCCATTGATAGCCACTTTGTATTGTGTAGATACCATTCTGTATTATCCATCCATTTCCCACAAGCCATTTTTGAACTTATCTCTAGTGGATCAAATCTTCTTCCAGTACCACACACGGTCAGTAGGGATGAGTAATCCAACCAGTTGGTTTGTTTGATATATAAATGTATATATGGTTAACTCATTACCCACAAGTTATCTGCCTTTTGAGATATATTATGCGCATACTTTGCCACTACTATCTCATTCTAAATCACACAGTCTACCAGTTTTTAAGGCCTGCACAACAAATTCCATGCTATCAGAGGGGTCTTGTTAGTAGTCATTTTTTCATCCCAAAGGAAATTCCTGTATATAGCTATGATTCTTTTCAGGACCAAGCTAGGCAAAATGAAGATTGAGGCCCAACATAAGCGTACATGCATCAGTACTGAGTTTATTAACTGCATTCTTCCTGCATACGATATATTCATCGAGATCCATGTTTTCACCCTTGCTACCATCTTCTCTATTAACATTTCACAATCCATAGCAGCAAGCTTTTTTAGATGATATTGGAACCCCCAAGTACCTGAAAGGTAATATACCTTTTTGGTAACCTGTAAGTTCTCATATGTCAGCTAGGCATTAAAGATTCATGTTTTCTGAGAATATGTTGTACTTCCCTGTATTAGTACTCAGCCCCGAGACATCAGTGAAAGTTTGGAGTCCTCTATGCATCAGCACCGTTGGTTGATATGTGCCTTTACAGAACAACATCATGTCATCTGCAAACAACAAGTGATTAAGTTTGATTCCTTTTCATTTTGTATGGATTTCAAATCCATGCACTAGTGCCACCCTATTGATTATTCTAGTGAAAAATTCCATACATATGATAAAGAGCAATGGGGATATGAGATCCCTTGTCTAAGTCCTCTTCTTTCTTTAATATTCCTATGTAGTCCTCCATTTAGGGAAATATTGTACTGAGTAGGTGACATACACTCCATAATCCACTTGATGAATCTCTGTGGGAAATTTAGTGCATGCAATATTTCCTTCACAAACTCCCACTCTACTAAATCATATGCCTTCTTAGATCAATCTTTATAAGGCAGCTCTTAGTGGATTGTTTCCTCCTATACAACTTTACCAGGTCTTGACATATTAATATGTTTTGTACAATTGACCCCCCTGAGACAAATACACTTTGATTATTTGATATTAGTGCTGGTAGAATTGGTTTCAACCTGTTACATAATACCTTGGAGATTACTTTGTATAATGTATTGTGGTATGAAATAGGCATGTAATCCCCTACTATTGATGCATGATTAGTCTTTGGAATAAGAGTAATCACATTGTTAATTCATAATTCTGAGAAATTTACCAGTTCTAAAGAATTCCAGCATTACTTCTATTATGTCCTGCCCTACAACTGACCAGCTATCCTTGAAAAATTGGCTCCCATTGCCATCTGGTTCTGCTGATTTCTCACTTGAGATGCCCAATAGTGCTCTTTTACTTCTCCCTCAGATATATCCTCTATTAGTTGTGCCCTCTACTCATCATTCAATGTTATGCCCTCTCGGACCAACTGGTTACACACATGTTGTCTGTTCTATTTTTTATCCCCAACAGTCCTTCATAATACCTAATGAAAGCCTCTGATATCCCTTGTGGGTCGGATATATTTCTGTCTTGCTCATCACTATAGAGAATATTCTATTATTGCTCCCTCTCGCCTTCATCATGCTATGTAAGAACTTTATGTTAAGATCCCCTTCAGTAATCCATTGCACCTTGTTTTTTTGTCTCAAGAACTGTACCTTAGCTTTGCACCATTTGCTACTCTTTATTCAGTTGTGTTTCCTTCTCAATCAACTTAGTATTAATTGGATCAAGTTGCACTTGACTTTGACACTGTAGAATATATTCCATTGCCTTATCTGCCCTCTTCTCCACCTCAGTCAATTTCTCCTTATTTAGTAGCCTTAGAGTACCTTTTAGATTATTCAGCTTTCCCACAAGTTCATATATCTTTGTTCCCCTTTTATCTGTTCCCACCCAGTTGCTACTCTCTATTTGAAATCAGGTGTCATACTCCACATGTTAAAATATCTGAATATTCTTGTGTGGGATTGGTGTTATCCTCCCCATTAATTATTGCAGGCAATGATCATAGACCCCCTCATTCTTGAAATGAACTTCTGAGTCTAGGAGTTGTGTGATCCACTCATTATTAATTATCACCCTGTAAATTCTACTATATACTTTAGTTGTTCCACTTTGCTTATTACACTATGTGTAGAAAGTCCCTGAAGATTTCATCTCCACCATGTCACAAGCTTCCACACACTGTTTAATTTCTCTTATCTCAGACATGGTCACAATACTTCCTATTATTTTCTCTCTATTCAAATGCAGTTAAAGTCTCCCATGATAGTCCATGGTCCTGAGACTCTCCCATGTATATTAACAATATCATGTCATAATTGTTGGTTACAATGGTGCAGGAAATAGAAATAAGTAACTGCTAAGTATTACAACACAATGAAATTACAACAAAATGAAATTTCAATGAACTGTAATAAGAAACTAGAACAGTTTTGATATGCTGAGTCGAGTGATGGCACTCTGTCTTTAAGACAAGATTGCCCCGTATATATCCTTTCTACGTTCTGGATAATAGTCTCCCAAGATAAAACAACAACTCAACAAATGAGCAAAGGAAACTCAAGTGTTACTTTGAAGAATTTTGAGTAATGAAATGATGCTAGAAAGTAGTAGGAAGAATCTGATTTCGTTTGTATGTTATGTGTTTTCTCAACAATTGGCAAGTGCTTCATTATATAGTTGTAAGGAGAGGACTTACCAACTGCCCACATAATTGATGTTACTGGCCAAGTAATGGCAATTATGGAGGTAGTAATTAAGCCAAAATAAATGGTGAAATGATGTGCAACGGATTAACTTTTAGGGTGCATATTAATGTTGGTTAACGTTCCAAAAACCAACAGCAAAAGCACAAGTTCTCTGCCCAATTTAACTTACCAGAAACTTCAGGGACCAAACTGTAAATATGAAGTAATTTGGGTCCAAAAAGATAATACCAAAAGATGCCCACGACCCACGACTGGACATGACCGGATGGGCGCGCGGCGCGCGTGGGCTTATCCTCGAACCGAAGCACATCTAGGTCCTTCCTCCTTTAAACACATGGGATACCCCTTGGGGTCCGAAACCCCAAGCCAATGTTGAGACTTATAAACTAAATAAATCTTTCTTCCCCCACCGATGAGGGAGGATTGGTCTAAATACCACACTTTTGCATGCTTCGAACACCTCACTTCGTGGACCAATATCTCTTTCATTTCTCAACGAAATTTGACGATCATTGGCCCTACGGTTATCTACTTACTTAGTAGATTATGCACGTGTGAAGAACCGAAGTTTCCAACATGTGGAACACTAGTGTTTAAGTCATTAAAGATGGTTGGATGCAACTTCCGCCAAAGACAAATTTCCAACAATCCCCTCTTGAAAGAGATTTTGGCGCACTCCCATAGTGCCTTTTTCCCAGCAATATTTCAGCGGACCGATGTTGCATAAGGAGAGGTAGCTTCAGCTTTGAACCTTCCATATTTAAATACCATCGGACTTACTTACTGCATGGTGAATGTGATGTCTTGAACCGTCAGTGTTTACTGTAAGTCAAGTCAATAGTACCAACACAACAAATTCCCTTACTATTTTCTTTGTAATGTTTTGTCCGTTGTGGCCGTGGACAACTTCTTGGATTTTTAAGTGCGTTCATTTGAGGCGGCCTTTCCTCGTACTTAAATAGGTGGTCTCCTACAAGTTATCCTTCTATAACCCACTTCAAGAGTGTTAGGAACCATTAAAAGTTTCCCCAAACCTAACCTCAACTATTGATGATCATTAAAGGTTTTGAAAACTTAACCTTTACCCACACTGCATATAACACTTAATGTCTATTGCAGGAACGACTTTGGATTTGGTGTTTCTTTACAGAAATCACTATCCGAAGTGCTCATGCTTCCACTGAAGCGATCGACTGAACCTTTACAGCTTAGTTTTCCCATTGAACCAAATTCCTGGGATCTCCAGTCAGTAAGGTTGGTTTACCACCGTATTGGTCCTTATACTTTGGGTTTTAAGCCCATTCCCCTAGACAGGCAGAACATCTGATCCTTGGGTAAGCCCTTTGTCAGCGGGTGATTTTATGTAATCAATGGATATTATACTCGTGGTGATCAGCTTCCTAACGGTCTTATGCCTCCATCGAATATGACGAGACTTGTCGTTGTACATAGAATTCCGTGCCTTTCCTAGAGCCGACTGGCTGTCGCAGTGGATCATTACAGAAGGTACGGGTTTGTTTCAACACGGAACATCCTCTAAGAAGTCATGAAGCCACTCAGCTTCTTCTCCTGCTTTATCTAAAATGATAAACTCCGATTACATTGTGGATCGGGCGATGCAAGTTTGCTTAGGGGATTTTCAAGACAGAGCCCCACCACCAATTGTAAATACATACCCACTGGTGGACTTGGTGTTCTCTATATCAGATATCCAGTTTGCATCACTGTACCCCTCTAGTACAACTGGATATCTCGAATAATGTAACTCGAAAGTTAACAGGTATTTCAGGTATTGTAATACCCGATTCAACGCCTTCCAGTGATCATCACTCGGATTACGGGTAAACCTAGCTAACTTATTGACTGCATAATCAATATCAGGTCGGGTGCAGTTTGTTATGTACATCAAACTACCGATCACCTGTGCATATCTCTCTTGTCATACGGGTGCACCATGATTTTTATCAAGCTATTGATTTCTATCCATTGGTGACTTTATCGGCGAACTGTAAAACATCTCGAACTTTCTCAAAACATCCTCGATGTAGTGAGACTGAGATAAGACCAGTCTGTCAGATGTCTTAGAGATTTTTATCCCTAAGATGACATCTGCGATACCCATATCCTTCATGTTGAAGCATTGTTTCAACATGTTCTTAGTCTCTAGGATTACCCAAGGACTGCTTTCTGTGATTAACATGTCATCTACGTACAGGAATATCATGACGAATGAGTCAGAGTTACCTTTCATGTAGACACATTTATCACACTCATTAATGGAGAAACCCTTTGATAGTAAAGTACTATCAAACTTTTCGTGCCATTGCTTCGGGGCTTGTTTCAGCCCGTACAGAGATTTGACAAGCCGATAGACTTTCTTCTCTTGCCCTTGAACCACATACCCCTCGGGTTGGTCCATATAAATTTCTTCTTCCAAATCACCATTTAGGAAGGCTGTCTTGACATCCATTTGATGTATCTCAAGGTCACGCAAAGCTACGATCGTAATGAATATCCGTATGGATGTCATCAGAGATACCGGGGAGTACGTGTCAAAGTAGTCAAGACCTTCTTTCTACCGATAGTCCTTGACTACCAACCTGGCCTTATACTTATCTATAGACCCATCTGCTTTATATTTCTGTTTGAGTATCCACTTACAACCCAACGGTTTATTTCCCAGAGGAAGATCAACCAACTCCAAAGTATGGTTATGCAGAATGGAGCCTATTTCACTCTCAATAGCTTCTTTCCAGATCGGTGCCTCTGGAGTCGACAATGCTTCAGCAATTGTCCTTGGTTCATCATTAACCATATAAGCTACAAAGTTAGGACCGAATGATTTATCTTTCCTGGTCCTTTTACTTCGCCTTAGTTCCATCTCTAGAGTCTCCAAGTTCTGAGAATCTAGAACACTAGATTCCGGATATTCAGCAACCTCAAGATCCACTAAATCTAAACCATCTAGACCCGGGCCGTCAACGACTCTCGATTCCTGAGAGCTTTGTTCACAACTTCGTTTGCGAGAGGTTATGTCTTTTCCCTTATAGGAAAGGTACCTTCAAAGAATTGAGCATTCATTGATTCCATGATTGTACCCCCGTGGATATTTGGAATATCTGACTTATGCACTAAGAAGCAATAAGCACTACTGTTATTTGCATATCCGATGAATATGCAATCTACAGTCTTAGGCCCAATCTTGACCTGCTTTGGCTTGGGTACTTCAACCTTTGCCAGACAACCCCATACCTTTAAGTATTTATAGGTGTGTTTCTTTCCTTTCCATGATTTATATGGAGTTTTTTCCTTACCCTTATGTGGGACTCTGTTAAGAATCGTATTAGCGGTAAGGACGGCTTCTCCCTACATATTTTGGGGAAGACCGGAATTGATGAGCAGGGCATTCATCATTTTCTTCAATGTACGGTTCTTGCGTTCCGCCACACCGTTCGATTGAGGTGAGTATGGAGCCATCGTTTGATGAACAATGCCTGATTGGGCACAATATTCCTCAAATGGCGCTATGTATTCTCCCACTCTATCGCTACGAATGGATTTAATTCGCAGGCTTAGTTGGTTCTCAACTTCTGCTTTGTAACGTCGGAACGCTTCAAAGGCTTCATCTTTACTTTTCAACAAGTAAATGTAACAATACCTTGTGCTATCATCAATGAATGTCACAAAGTACTTGTTCCCCCTAGTTTGTGCGAACTTCAAATCACATATATCTGTGTGAATAAGTTCTAGAGGAGCGGTATTCCTTTCGACGGATAGAAAAAGGAAGCTTGGTGAGTTTTGCCTCTACGCACACCTCACACTTATGTTGAGGGTTTACGTCGATAGACGGCAATAACTCCAACTTTACCAACCATTGGATGGACTTGTAGTTAACGTGTCCTAATCTATGATGCCATAAATTAGAAGACTCAAGCAAATAAAAAGAAGCTTAAACTTTATTACTTGGACGCATTACATACATAGCGTTAACTTTGAAGAGGCCTTCACAGACGAAACCTCTCCCCACAAAAGTGTCATTCTTAGTGAGTAAAAATTTATTGGATTCAAACACTAGCCTAAAACCAGCATTAACCAATAAAGGTCCTGAAATTAAATTTCTCCTAATCTCAGGGACATGCATCACTTCCTTCAGAGTGAGCTCCTTTCCAAAAGTCATCTTCAGGACCACCTTTCCTACCCCCAGCACGTCAGAGAAAGCGTTGTTGCCCATGAACAACTTCTTATCGGTGATCGGTGTATACGTGGAGAAGGCATTTCTGTTGGAACAGATGTGTCTGGCAGCACCTGTGTCCATCCACCACTGCATGGGATTCTCAACCAGGGTTTCTTCAAGTACCACCACTGAGAACTCCTCAATCATGTCATCCAGGAGCGTGTCCTTGACGACGTTAGCATGCACCTTGCCTTTAGCCTTGGCTTTCTCTTATTGCTCAGTCTTGAGCTTGCGGCATTCCTTGATCATATGACTAGGTTTCCCACAGTGGTGACAGTTACCTCTGAACTTCTCCGCTGCTTGGGTCTTGCCGTCTTTCTGGAACTTCCGCTTCTTGCTTGAGTTTCCTTTGGCCTCAGCCAGATTTGCCTTTGCCTCAGCAGGTTGTTTACCCCTAGGCAAGGCCTTCTTATTATCTTCCTGAATTTGGAGTTTGATAATAAGCTCTTCAAAGGTCATCTCATTTGTCGTGAGCTTTAAGTAGCTCATAACTCATTCCACGAAGGAGGTAACTTTTCAATCAGTGATGCAACCAAAAACTGCTCATTTGGTTTCATTCCTTCCAAATCCAGGTGATGTAGAATCATTTGGAATTCCTGGACTTGGGACATCACTGTCTTACTATCCACCATTTGAAATTTCAAAAATTTCCCAACGATGAATTTCTTAGTACCTGCATCTTGTGCGTTGTATTTCTTTTGTATTTTTTCCCACAACTCTTTAGCAGTGCCAACGGTGTAATATACGGTGTAAAGAGGGTCTGCCAAGCAGTTCAATATGTAATTTTTACATATGAAATCACTATGATTCCATGCATCAAGAACCATCTTCATGCCATTAGTGACATGTATACTTAGGCCCTCTTCACCTGTGTCAGTAGGCGAAGGGTCCATTGCATCTCCAGATTGTGGAGGATCTTCTGATAGGAACCTAGCCATTCCCATTACCGTCAAGTAGAACAACATCTTCTGCTGCCATATCTTAAAGATTGAGTCCATGAATTTTTCAGGGCGCTCATGGTGGAATGCGGAGGGTGGAGCAGTAAAGGCACTGGATGTGCCTTGGGCAGTAGTGGGGAAGGTAGAGGAGTTGCCTTGAATAACAGCAGCAGGAGGAGGGATGGCATAATTGTTGCTTTGAGTGGCAGCATCAGCGGAATCAAAGGTGTTTCCAGTAATGTTACTAAGCAGTTACAACAAGCTAATCTTGTTTTAAAATTGTTGGTTATAATGGTGCAGGAAACGGAAATAAGTAACTGCTAAGTATTACAACACAATGAAATTACAACAAACTGAAATTTCAACGAACTGGAACAGTTTTGATATGCTGAGTCGAGTGATGACACTTTGTCTTTAAGATAAGATTGCTTTGTATATATCCTTTCTATGTTCTGGACAATAGTCTTCCCAGATAAAACAACAACTCAACAAATGAGCAAAGGAAACTCAAGTGTTACTTTGAAGAATTTTGAGTAATGAAATGATGCTAGAAAGTAGTAGGTAGAATCTGATTTCGTTTGTATGTTCTGTGTTTTCTCAACAATTGGCAAATGCTTCATTATATAGTTGTAAGGAGAGGACTTACCAACTGTCCACATAATTGATGTTACTGGCCAAGTAATGACAATTATGGAGGTAGTAATTAAGACAAAATAAATGGTGAAATGATGTGCAACGGATTAGCTTTTAGGGTGCATATTAATGTTGGTTAACGTTCCAAAAACCAACAGCAAAAGCACAAGTTCTCTACCCATTTTAACTTACCAGAAACTTCAGGGACCAAACTGTAAATATGAAGCAATTTGGGTCCAAAAAGATAATACCAGAAGAAGCTCACGACCCACGACCGGACCGGACCGGACGGGCGGGTGGCGCGCGTGGGCTTATCATCGAACCGAAGCACATCTAGGTCCTCCCTACTTTAAACACATGGGATACCCCTTGGGGTCCCAAACCCCAAGCCAATGTTGAGACTTATAACTAAACAAATTTTTCTTCCCCCACCGATGAGGGAGGATTGGTCTAAATACCACACTTTTGCATGCTTCAAACACCTCACTTCGTGGACCAATATCTCTTTCATTTCTCAACGAAATTTGATGATCATTGGCCCTACGGTCATCTACTTACTTAGTAGATTATGAACGTGTGAAGAACCGAAGTTTCTAGCATGCGGAACACTAGTGTTTAAGTCATTAAAGATGGTTGGACGCCACTCTCACCAAAGGCAAATTTCCAACAATAACCCCCTTCTTAATGCAGCATCATTGAATGTATATACTATAGTTACTTAGAACTTCCTCCCTGTACCCCTATGCACCACTTCACAATGAATCATCTTTGCAGAACTCTCCATTATATTTACATCATACACCATTGGCTTTCATAACAACCATATTTTATCACAGAAAGGACAACCCATTACAAAGGTTAAGAGAAGCTGTTTGAGCTTTGTGCCTCTTAACCTTTGATTTCAGGAGACCAAACAACCCCACCTGAGTAGTATGCATAAACAAGTGCATTTCCTTCTACTTGTCAGAGTCATTTAGTCCTTTTGTGTTCCAAAATCCTATTATATCCATTGGGAGAGGGTTTCCCCCCAACCTTCCCTCTTGTAGTACCACTTCACCTAGTGCTTCCACAAGTTTCGATGTATCAGGTATATCGTCTACTATTCCAGTTATTGTTCATTTCAATTTCAATGGACCAGTCTATTTATCTCCCATTTTTTTCTTCACGTGATTTCCGCTCATGTTCCCCTTAGGTACTGCATTATTATTTTGACCTACATGTTGCTTCTTATCTCATTGATTCTCCTTTCCATATCTTATATCCTCTTGTGCTTCTATCTCTAAAAGGGGTTGGAATTTCTCTTTCCTAAAAGCCTCCTCTTTGAGATGTTTCCTATATTCTGCCATCTCGTGTCCATAATTATTATAGCTAGGGCATAATAAAAGTTTCCATTCATAATGAATCTCTTGCTCTACAATACATCCATATTCATTTTCAAGCATAGTTGACGTAAGATATTTTAATTATGATTTACCTCCACCAATACTCTAGCAAATGTGAGCCTCTCTTTCAAGGTAGTAGCACTATCTACTTTGATTGGTTTCCCAATCAATCCAGCTATCTTTGTTAATAAAATTTGTCCTCAGTATTTGATGTCCAGTCCCACGAGTTTAACCCATTCTTGAATCCTCTTTATTGCCTCCTATTTCAAGTCTATATCTGATTTTCATGCCTTTACTATCAGAGACTTTCTATCAAACATCTAGAGTCCCTCCTCCACAACTATGTTCCTTATGTCTAGTTCATCAAAGAGAACTGGGAATACTCATTTGTTCACCTACACCACTTTGTCAACTTCTAATTTCCTTTATATCCTCTTCAAAAAACCATTCATGACCGTCAGAGGTGGATCCGAAACTAGTACATAACATACAATCACCAATTTTCAATGCGTGCCCTTCTATTATATATCTTCCATCTTTATTTTCACATTAGTTGTACCTATCACTTCAGCTGATAGATCCAACCATTCTCTAGTCAGAATTGGTCCCACTATGTTACTCCATGTCAATTTTCCTGTTTTAGTCACAAGGATGCTGCATGTTTTCTCTGCCATATCTGCCAATGATCCTTTACCTAAATTATGTTCCCCCTTGCTGCCTTCGTTTACCTGCATTGGTGTTTGTTCCTGATTCCGGCTACAAACTAATGGTGCAAATTATTGATTGTGGGATCTGTTTCTCCATAATTGATGTGCAATTGTAATTGTTGAGATCATGTTATCTCCTTCTAGGTTTTTACCCTCTAGTCATCAGCATGAGCTGAGAGAAGCTCTCATGCTAGAGAGAGAAAGTTTAGAAGTAAACCACTATACGCCGATATTTTTTTTTTGTAAAGAAAAAACAGAGGGAACATCAAATGGTGGAGGGATTTCTTGACTCCTTCTTTAGCTAGTATGTATGCAACTATATTTCGCGCACTTAATGTATATTTAACTAGGAATGCAAGAAAGTATAGATAACATATAGTAAATTTAGACAAGACCCAACTAGGAAGCAAAAGTTAGAACATACATTGATAAATAAATACCCTATTAGTTATTAATTGAACCAAACCTATTGGAAACCTCTTAATTAGGCAACAATCCCATTAATCAAGTCTTCAAACAACAAAGAGTATTCTTTAACTCTCCAATTCAATGTTCATATCAAAATAGGCTAACCTGCATTCTAGGAAATAAACTATTTACACTAGGTCAATTATTACATAATAAAGTCTAAAACCATCCGAGTAGCCTTAATAATGAAAATATGTTCTAATTAAGAAATCTAGAGCTAGGCTGATTAGGTGTGCCTTGCATCACTATATATGCTCCACGATTGCCCTCTTGACCCGGTGTAGGAACTTTAGTCTTCGCTATGGGCGTCTTTCTTTCACGATTGTTCACTACCTAGTTGACTTTCGCGATTGTGCCACCAATTTACGCAATCGCGTGTTTGAATTTGGACCCCTTCTGCGATTGTGAGGTAAATTCCACGGTCATGGAGCTTTGCTTCAAGTTCAGTTCTTGCATGTAGAATTGTATTAATCTACCTTGGAGAGTCTTTCTCATTAATACAAAATATATATAGGGTGTACAATGTTGAATCCTCATACAATAGGGATCCTATATCTACCATAATTACACAAGACTAAATATGGTTAAATATAATACAATATACACGTGCTAATACACCCCTTCAGTCGGAGCGGGAGGAGGCCGGATGCTAAGACTAGATCTGAAGTCGAGAAAGAGCTGTCTAGGAAGGCCCTTTGTGAATTTATCCGTATACTAATATGAAGAAGGCACATGCAATACCTTGACATGACCAAGAGCAACCTTCTCACGAATAAAGTGGATGTCCATCTCAATGTGCTTGGTTCGCTGATGTTGAATCGGATTATGAGATAGATATATGGCTGATATGTTATTACAATAAACCAACGACGCCTTACGTAATGGACACTGAAGCTCCAAAAGAAGGTTTTGGAACCAACAGAACTCAGCAATAACATTAATAATGCCTCTGTATTCTGCTTCTGCACTCGAATGAGATAATGTGGCTTGTCTCTTGGCAGACCAGGAAATAAGATTATCCCTTAAGAACACACAGTAGCCTGAGGTGGAGCATCGCGTGTCTGGGAAACCCGCCCAATCAACATCCATATAGAACAACAACTTGGTCGGTGCTGAGGGGTATAGATGCAAACCATAATCAAATGTGCCCTTAACATATCGGATGATATGTTTAAGGGCAGTAAAATGAGTCTCCCTGGGGGCATGCATGAATAAGCATACCTGCTGAACAATATAAGAAATATCAGGCCTGGTGAAAGTGAGGTACTGTAGTGCACCTGCAAGACTTCTGTAGAGAGTGGGATCTGACACTAGATCACCATTCAAAGAACAAACCTTTGATTTAGAGTCAACTGGAGTAGACATGATCTTGCAATTTGCCATTTTAGACCTGTACACAATCTCATCTGCATACTTACGCTGACAAAAAACATAGTATCTGCAGATCTAGTCACTGAACTCCCAAAAAATAGCTCAACTTCCCCAAATTAGTCATAGAAAATTCAATTTTAAGCAGTGTAATAATCTCGTTTTTCAAAATATCAGAGGAGGCAGTAAGAACAATATCATCTACATATAACAACAAATAAGCAATGCTACTACCTCGATGATTAATAAATAGAGAATTATCACACTTGCATACGAACCCAATGTGCATAATGTACCGTGCAAAGCGATCATACCAGGCTCGAGGGGCCTGTTTCCAACTATAGAGTGACTTACGAAGACGACAGACATACTGAGGGGCTGCCGGATGGACAAAATCAAGCGGTTGGTGCATATAAACAGTTTCTTTCAAATTTCCGTGTAGAAACTCATTCTTGACATCAAGTTGATGGATCGGCCAGTGCTTACCCATAACAATACTTAGAACTGTGCGAATGGTAGCCGGTTTAACAACCGAACTAAAAATCTTACCACAGTCAATACCTTCCTGCTGATTGGTGCCATTAGCCACAAGTATTGCCTTATATCTCTCAAGGTCACCACTGTCTCTATATTTATGGCGAAAAATCCGCATGCATTGGATCACATTCACCCCCTCCGGTCTAGGAACCAAATCCCAAGTGTGTTGTTTTGTTAAAACATTAAATTCCTCACATATGGCTGCATTCCAATTTGGGTCTAGTGTGGCCAATTTTGGGTTTTTGGGGATATGATTTGTGTGGATTGGTTAAATTGGACTTTGGGTTTGAAAATTTCGTGTTGGGCACGAGTTTCCATATGGTGCGAGGGGGCAAGAACATGTAGGGTAGGTCTGCTGGGTGTCGGTGGTTGGGTTTGGCAGTGGGTGCAAGTCAATAGGGGTGACACAGTTCAGAGGGTGTGGACTGGTGGTGGCAGGTGGTGGTGGCAACACTGGTTGGGTAGGGTAGGTTGTCGGAGGTAATGACGGTGCAGATCTAGAGGGTGGAACTGGTAACAGGTGGTGGGGGGTGGTGGTGGTGGTAATGTCGGGTTTGGGTTATCGTTGCTGTTACGGTACTGGTAGGGTGGTGCTTGATCTGGGTTAGGTTGGTCGATCAGAGTTGCGGTGGTATGTGGTGGTGACACAGGGACTGGTCGGTGAGTGGGGGTGCGACAATGGTTTCTGACTGAGAGAGGGTCATCTGACTGCCGGGGATGACTGGGGTTGTCAGCGATGAGGGGGAACCGAACGACTGGCTGACAGGAGAGATCGGGACTGGACTGCCAGTGGTAGAAGTTGGTGCATCTGCTGCCGCCGGAACAATGGCAGCCTGATGGAGTGCTTGTTGGACAAGTGGTGATGGGTTCGAATCTTCGAGAAATTGGTAATTAGTGACTCAAAATTTTTTAATGTTGTCAAACGGGAAAACATACTCAACAAAGGTGACATGGCCAGAGATTATAATTTTGTCGGTGGAGAGCTCATAGCACAAGTACCCCCTATGGTTGACGGGAAACCTAGGAAGACGCACGGAGTAGATCTGGGTGCCAATTTGTGGGGGAGGGGGGACGTGGATGTCAGATTAGGATAACACAGACAACCAAAAATTCTAAGATGGTCATATGTAGGGATCCGACTGTAGAGAATTTCGGTGGGTGTCCTATTTTGAATCGCACAGGTAGGTAAAATGTTGAGAATGTGTTCTACCATTTTTAGCGCATATACCCAAAAAGTAGGGGGGAGAGACACATGAAAAAGGAGTGTACAAATCATATTATTAACGGTTCGGAGAATTCTTTCGGCTTTACCATTTTGAGGAGAGGTATAGGGGTAGGAGAAATGAAAGATCATGCCATTAGCCGCACAAAATTTATGAAATAGGGAATTATTAAACTCACGACCATTATCATATTGAAATAATTTGATGTCTTTTTCAAATTGTGTTTTAACTAGTGTACGAAACTCAAAAAATTTGGAGAACACTTGAGACTTGAGTTTGAGTGGGTATACCCAAAGAAAGTGAGAGAAATCCTCAAAGAATACCAGATAATATTTGTGGCCTAAATTGCTAGTTATGGGAGATGTCCATATATCAACGTGAATAATATCAAATGGAGAGAAAGTAGTACTCATAGAAGTATTATATTTAACCATATTTAGTCTTGTGTAATTAGCACGTGTACATTGTATTATATTTAACCATATTTAGTCTTGTGTAATTATGGTAGATATAAGATCCCTATTATATGAGGATTTCACATTGTACACCCTATATATATTTTGTATTAATGAGAAAGGCCCCACAAGGGAGATTAATACAATTCTACATGGTATCAAGAGCTAATACTACTTCCCGGCCCAAAACCTAAAATTTGGCCGCCATTCCCGTCTTTTTCCGACACCAACCTGCCCATATACACTCGGTATACATATGATATACACTGATATACTGTTGTCCAGCCTTTATATTCTACAAACAACCTTGTATACACCCGATATATCACTGATATACCGCCCTATTTCCCTCCATATCTCTTTAACATGCCGTATACCCCTCATATACATCCCATACACGCCGATATACACCTATCTATGGTTGATATACTTCTCCAGCCACTGTATACTACCCGTATACAACTATCTCAAGCCGCTATACACCTTGTATACGGCTGATACTACCCCTAATATATACGTCACGACCCCTTAAATTTTTATCCTTTCTCTCGCCTCCTCTCCGGCAGACGCCACCGCGACAGTAGTGGTAGAAGGGCTCAGGCAAGCCACTGGAGGCAGCAGGCATCCAGCTAATGCTTGGGCACACAGAAGATCCAACATGCCCACCCTCAGGCAGCCAAGCAGACTGGACCAGCTCAGTCGCTGGGCCTCCATTATTCGGTCCAGCGTCCTGAGGCCCAACAGGGAGTCCATCTTTCTCAGGCCTAATTAATTGGAGCCCAACATTCCGCTCCAAGCCCTCTCCAATCCAATTTGGGCCAGGCTTTCGCCATATTGACTCCTCGGTAGCCCGATAACGCGTGGTATATGGATACGGGCGTCACGTCTCACCTCACCAATAATTCTTGTAATCTTACTCAACTGCGAAATTTAAATACTCCGCGGTCTATTATGGTCGGTAACAGTCATCGCATTCCAATTCAAGGATTTGGCCACACCTACAATGTACACGTGTTAATATTGCAGCTTCAATGACTATAGTATGACCGCCCATTCTTTATTCATGTTCTTCTATGGCTCGGAACATGTTGTAAAACCTATTAGCTTCCCAAGTATATGTCCTCAGTGGACTCCATCTTCGTGGCAATCATTTGTATGTTTCATAGAGTCTTGGTTTTGGACCTTGTGGGATGTTTGGATGCCTACATGCCATATTGATCGACACCATTTTCCCTTTCTTCAAGAAAATTAGTCATTGAATTCACATAATCACTTACATCACAAGGAAGCAAATCACTAACATTGAAAGAATTATCGATTTGATACTCACTAGGAAAGTCAAGCTGGTGTTGGGATCAAAATAACATGGCATTATGCGGAAGCTAATAATTGCAAACCTTTAACGCCGATAAATCAGAAACAAAAAGAAGATATATTAAAAAGGCATAATATTATAATATGGTTTAGTCAAGTGACCTACATATTTGAAAAATTAATATAAAAAAAATCATAAAGCCTCTTGAAAGAATAATCTCCTCCTAAACAAGAATCTTTAATTACTACACTGTAGATATTATTGTGTTGTAGTTGTGGGAAGAATGTCTTCAATTTATAGAGGTCCAAAACTTCTCCTCCAATACAAGGAATAGCCAAACATGAAAGAGAATTATATTTTCTTTTCAGGAAAAGTAAAAGCAATTATGATAATACTACTTTCTTTCAAGAGAAAGTAAAACTCAAATATGGTAAGAAAATCAAGACAAAAACCCTAACAGCTGGTAGGCATTGTCATTAATTTTCTCCAACACTTTTAATGGTCCTTCAACTCTTGACATAAGATTTTTCTTCCTTTTGTTCGGAACCTCTCCTTTCTTATGTGCAACCATAACCAACTCCGAGTTCAACAGAAACTCTCTTATGCTTCTTGTTTAACCTATTGTTGTTAAGCTTTCTCCAATTTGCTCATCAGCTTCTCATGTACCTTCTTTATAGCTTCATTTCTTTTTAGAAAAGTTACAAAAAGTTTTTTCGGTAACTAACCTTGTTTATTAACCACAAAAAGTAGAGAATTATAGAACCATAGCCTAGCAACAACACTGCTAGCTATCTAAAATCAGAAACACTTAAGACCAAAATTACTTAGAGCTAAAACTTTGCCTATCTAAGAAAGAAAATTAAAAAGTCAAGCTATACAGTAGGTGTTGCATTCAGCAGGAACACGAGCATTGCATATATATGCAATCTCTCTGGCAATACACTCCCAATCCCTATATCTTTTATCAAAATTCTTTAAATTCCTTTCTATCCAAATTCCATGGATAACTTCAGCATATACAAGTATGAAAATAGAAGCTCTTTGAGACCTTCCCTTAGCTTGTGAAATATCCCATTCCATGTGATGTTCCCAGCTGCTCCAAGTTTTCCCACTCCTTTGCAACCAGGTGAAAGTTTGGACCAATACAAATTGTGTAAATGAGCAGCTTGGGATAATTTTGAATCATCACACAGATTACACAGGACACATTTAGGGTCAAGAACAATGCCCCATTTAAGTAATCTATCAATTATTGATAATCTCCCATGAAGGTGCAACCACATAGTTAAAGTAGCTTTTAGTCTTGCATAATTCTGAAACATGAAACATTTCCAAGGCATTCGAGGGGTATCTCCCAGCAACTTCAAGTATATCTGCCTAATCACACTATGACCATTGTGAAAATTAGTCTGCAGTAAAGCTAGTGTGTTTCTGGCTTCCAAGATTTGCCTCACTTACCAGCAAGCTTGATGGGGTAGCCATCTCCTGAATCACCATCCCTTTGATGTAATACGCATGAAGACATTTGATCTAAAGTCTATCTTTTTGGTTAGATAAATCCCAGGTCTTGCTATTGCAACTTTATTCCATATGCAAATTGAATAGATTTAGCCCACCAGAAGCTTTGGGCAAGCAGACTCTAGACCAAGCCACAAGAGACTTCTTTGTAATTTCATTGGTACCAGACCATATAAAACTCCTACAATAACATTCAATCAATTTGAGAACTTTAGCAGGGATAATAAACAATTGTGCTTGAATACCAAAAAAGACAGTTTAAACTAGTTGTACTCTTCCAGCATATGAGAGTCTTTTTTGCAGTTCAAGATGGCACTCTAGAAATAATTATATCAATCACAGGCTTCCATTTTAGAATATAAACCTTCTTAGTTGATAAAGGAATGCCCAGATACTTGAAAGGCAGTTTTCCAAGTCCAACTCCTAGATGATGTAGAATAAAGTCATGTGAGTCTTGAGAAACTCCACCAAAATATACTGCACTCTTCCCCAAATTTGCCTATAAATTTGATATTCCTGAGAACTCCTGGAAACATCTATATATAGCCTTAACAGAAGGCAAGTCTCCCCTTGTGAAGAGTAGGAGATCATCAACAAAACTAATGTGTGTAATTTTTAATGTTGTACATTTGGATGGAATTTGAATCTAGGGTCATTCTTCAGCCCAGATAGACTCCTACTAAGGTATTCCATGAATATGGCAACGAGAAAGGGGGATATACGGTCCCCCTACCTCAATCCTTTAGCAGCATCAACACGTTGAATCATACGCCTTCTAAAGGTCGATCTTGATAATACACCTTTCAGATATATGCTTTCTGGTGTAACACTGTACCAACTCATGAGCCAAGATAATATTATCTCCAATATGAAGCCTTCTTGGGCTTGGCTAATGATTGAGCTCATGACCTTTTGTAATCTTTTATCCAAGATCTTAGACATGATTTTATACAAGATAGTGCAGCATGCAATAGGGCTTGTTCAGCTTGGGGATGAGAGTAATAGTAGTACAATTAACAACCTTAAACATCTTACCAGTAATAAAAGAAATCCATTACAGCTTCAGTTACTTCATTCTTAATGACAGACCAGGCCTCTTGAAAAATACAACATTATAGCCATCAATTCTTGAAGCCTTATCATCTCCAATAGCTTTAAGGCTCTCATAGACCTCCTGTTCTGTCACCTGTGCACACAAGTCAAGCAATAGTTCAAATGTAGACATGTCAATGAAACTATCAATAGTTATATAAGCAGATTCAATCAAAGGCAAATGATTTTCTCAAAAATCATTTTTTTACCATAGCCCTCAACATATTTTTTGGAGTCCTATTTACTATCCCAGTTTAATATTTAGTTGAGAATGACATGGAGTATAATATAACAGTTGCACACCAAGCCTTCATTGTAATCCTCTCCAATAAGTAATAAGAAATTTAGAATATGGTTCAATTGTTGAAATTAAAATGATCCAACAACTTTTTTACAAGTCATAAAAAGTAAAGGATCTTATAAATTGATGAAAGCTATAAAAGATAAAATGGCATCCATGTAATTCCATCAAATTTGAAAATATGTGAATATACCCGATAAAGTTGTACCATCCAATGTAAATGAATATTTAAAAGAAAAAAGAATTTGCAAAGAAAATATTGACCGATATAAGACCAAGTTTATTGTTAAACAATTCACTCAAAGGAGGAAATTGATTCTAATGAAACGTTCTTTCCAGTTCTTAAAAAAGATTCATTTAGAATTCTTGTGACCTTAGTGGCTTATTTTGATCTTGAGTTATATCAAATGGATGTGAAAATAATATTTCTACATGAAAATCTAGAAGAAAATATTTACATAAAAATAAGATGAAGGTTTTGAGGTGAAATGAAAAGAGAAATAGCATGTAAATTAAAGAAATTCATTATATATGAATTGAACAAGCTTCCCATCAGTGTGGTATGTTAATTTTTATAATATTGTGATATCCTTCAAATTTAAAGAAAATGGATTTGATGAATGTTTATATCTAAAGGTCAGTGGGAGAAAATACATATTCTTAATTTTATTTATGGATGACATACTACTTGTATAAAGGGATCATGGTATTACATGAAATCAAGAATGATCCTTCTGAAAATTTGAGATGAAAAACATGCGCAAAGCTTCTTGAAAGAAATTCTATATAAAATTATTCGTCAAGTCCAACACCTATTATAAAAAGAGATAAATTAAATTAAATTTGAGCTGAAGTTTCGAGAATGAAATTGAGCATAAACAACTGAAAAATATTCTACATGCATTTGTAGTAGAAAGATCAATGTATACTCAAACATGCACTCATCTTGATCTTAGTTTTGTGGTTAGATTTCTTGGAAGATATGAAAGTAATTCTGATATGGATAATCAGAAAATGGCAAAGAAGGTGATGTTGTTGGAAATTTATTAAATGTGGGATTAAGTTTATTTCGTCTTTAATGACTTAAACACGCGGGCCCCGCATATCGGAAACATCGTTTCTTTGCACATGCCTAATTTCCTAAGTAAGTAGATAATGTTAGTGCCAAGTATTGTCAAATTTCGTTAAGAAATGAAAGAGATATTGATACACAAAGTAACGTGTTTGAGACATGAGAAGATGGAGGGTCTTTGGCAAAAAATGACAAATCTTCCTCATTGGTAAAAGATGGAGAGTTTATGCAATATATAAACTCTAAGTTTGGGTAAGGGTTTGGGATCTCAAGGGGTAACTCATATGTTTAGAAGGGAGAGGACCTAGGTGAGCTTGGGTTCGGGGCTAAGACCTACACGCGCGCCTCCGCCCACCTATCCCGTCCGGTCCCGAGGTGTGTGGTTCTTCCGGAACTTTCTTTTTGGTCCCTGAAATGTTAACTATTTATATTTTCATCCCTGAAGTTTAATGGTTCTTGAAGACACCAACAGTCATGACTGTTCAAAAGAACAGAACACCAACAGATATGATTGTTCGCCTCCCTATGACTGTTTTCCTTTCTTCCCTCGCTTATAAATTGAATGTTTCTGTTCAATTCAAGAGGAGCAGCAGAAAAGCGAGAAGAGAACGAAACATGGAATTTAGAGAACACACAATAAATTACTCAACAGTTTTTCTTTCTGTTATGTTCGATACATAGAAGCAGAAAATAAAAATATCACGACCCAAATCGGAGGGCCGCGACGGGCACCCGGACCTCACCCGCCGGGTACCACTAAGCATACAGGCAACATCTAATCATGATTAATCACGGCCTCAAGGGCCGTCACCCAGTTCCCTACTGACACATAGAAACTATACACTAGATAGTAATTATGTAAAATCTTAACCAGAAAGCCCAACTTATATATATACATACCAAGGCCGACAAGACCATACATGACTACTATACACAGGACACCGTCTACAAGCCTCTAAAGAGTACGAGATATCAAAAGGTCAGGACAGAGCCCTGCCATACCCATATATATACATGCAAAAATATCGTACCGAGATTAAACCGACACTCCAAATTAAGAGGAGGACTCCAATAACTGCTGAGTCAGCAACCTATTATTGTGGATCATCGCCTTACCTACGTGAACCTGCGGGCATGAAATGCATCTTCCCCTGACAAAAGGGACGTCAGTATGACTGAATGTACCGAGTATGCCAGGCATGAAAAATAACATAACAAGAATATAAGAATAAACTGAAATATAAATAGTCGACAAAAACAACCGATAATAACGGCCGACCTGTACTGAACGCCTCTGAGGGCCATAATATGCCTAAAATGTCATGCATAATGCAAATGCGGTATATATATATATATATATATATATATATATATATATATATATTGGCCTCTTCGGGCATCTTCCTTCCCATGACAGCCTCTGTGGGCATCATATCATATCGGCCTCTGTGGACATCTTATCATTATCATATTAGCCTCATTGGGCATCTTTCTTTTCGTGATATCTGTACCAGCTGCAGGTTGTGTTGCGTATATAACGTCATTCCCTTTTCCCCATCCCCTACATATATATATTGATACCATATAGTAGTGTATATAACACATGTGGGTCCAGGGTAATACATGAATATAATTCAAATGCATGAATGATAATAAAATATTCTTATCTTATCGGATGACATAATATCCTTTTACCTTCGGCTAACATTGGGAGTATTAACATGTACATTCGGCTAACATTGAGAATATTAACAACTTTTCCATATACCTTAATAAGGATTTAAGAACATAATTAGGCATGCTTTCAACATAAGAATCAATAACATGCACATTCTTAACTACTAAGAGTAGAATAATTTATGAAACAATATTACAGTTAAGTTTCGTTACGTGGAACATGCCAAAAGAAAGAAATAATTTGCCTTAACATACCTTAAATACTCATACGAGTTCGTGCGACTTGGTAAATGAAGGATCCAACCCGGATATGAACTAAACTGCTGGGTGAATTATAGATGAAGCTAAATTAGCATGCTCCAAACACACCAATTAAGGTAAACAGAGATGTTTTGATGTTCTTGGAATGTTCACAACGTACTGCTTCTAACCTTATAATTAATACTAACTAGAAGTGAATGCTTCATACGTTTTTTTTGTTTTTGTTTTGATAAATAAAATGAATGTTAAGGTGCAACATTTAACACTTCTCTAAATAAACATGGGTGCTTCACGTGTAACTTTTCCCTTAAAAGATGCATTGACTCATTACTAAACACCATTAATGGACTCTCATAATATTGTCTCCCACTTAGCCATTTTTTTGGCGGTGGAGCATAAATTGTAGTGTCTATAACCTAATTTACTAATATGCTAATGCATAAGTATGTCTAGCAAGGGAGACCATCACGTCCAAATCTTTTTAATCCGCTGAATCGTTCTTTACCCACTAACGTAAATCATTGTTATTTTATTGAATTAGGACATATACTAATAATATTTTCAATACACGTCGTCGTCGAGATCACATCCTTTTATATACTAAGCTCTTTATTTGCATACCTCTAGATGCTCAAACCATCGCCCGAAAGTACGGGGTGTTACACCCTTTCCCCCTTAGAAACATTCGTCCTCGAATATTGGGGTGACATATCTAATCCCCGTCAGGTAGCCTGAAAACATAACCCCCTCTTTTCATGGAGCCATATAATATAACATGTATCATTACATCAGACCCACATGGTACGCAAGCATTAATTATAATATTAAAAATTAGAACTTACCTAATGTTTCACTTGGAACCTCGACGTCGGGCTGGAATAGGTATGGATATTGTGTTTCATCTCCTCTTTCGCCTCCCATGTCATTTCTTCTATGTTCTTATTCCGCCAAAGAACTTTCACGGAGGTTATTTCTTTAGCCCTCAACTTGCGGACTTGTCGATCTAAAATAGCAATAGGAACCTCTTCATATGATAAATCCTCTATAATCTTCACATCATCAATCAGTACAATTCGGGAAGGATCTCCAATACACGCTCTCAACATAGAAACATGGGAAACCGGATGAACAAACTCCAACTCCGAAGGCAAGTCCAATTCATAAGTTACTTGGCCGATTCATCGAATTATACGATATGGCCCAATATACTTTGGACTAAGCTTTCCCTTCTTTCTGAATCTCATTACACCCTTCATAGGAGAAATTTTCAAGAAGACCCAATTATCTACCTGAAACTCTAAGTTCCGCCGTCGCACATCTGAATACGACTCTGAGCGGTTAACAACTGTTCTTGGATAAGCTTTACCTTCTCTAACACTTGGTGTACTAAGTCAGGCCCAAATAACTCTGATTCGCCTACCTCGAACCATCCGATAGGAGATCTACATCTTCATCCATACAAAGCCTCGTATGGAGCCATTTTAATGCTAGCATGATAACTGTTATTGTACACGAACTCAATAAGGGGTAAATGATCATCCCAACTTCCCATAAAATCCAATACACAAGCTCGTAGCATGTCCTCAAGCGTCTGAATCGTACGCCCGACCTACCCGTTTGTCTGATGATGGAAAACTGTGCTAAAATTAACTTGGGTGCCTAAACCTTTTTGAAATAACTTCCAGAAGTTAGCTATAAACTGAGCACCTCGGTCAGATAAAATAGAAATAGGCACACCACGAAGGCGAACAATCTTCTTAACATACAACTTCGTGTAGTCCTCAACTGTATAGGTAGTTTTGACCGACAAGAAATGAGTTGATTTGGTCATTCTGTCAACAATTACCCAAATAGAATCAAACTTATGATAGGTGCGAGGTAAACCCGTAACAAAATTCATATTAATCATTTTTCATTTCCACATCGGAATCTCAATATTCCGAGTCAAGCCACCGAGCTTTTGGTGCTTTATTTTTACTTGCTGATAATTAGGACACTGAGCTACAAATTCTGCAATGCTTCTCTTCATGTTGTTCCACCAATAAATACCCTTAATATCATGATACATCTTAGTAGATCCAGGGTGAATGGAATATCGTGAATAATGGACCTCCGTCATAATTCTAGCTCATAATCCCGCTACATTTGGAACATATAAACGGCCCTGATGCTTTAGAACCCCATGTTCGTCAATCTCAAAGGTTGTGGTCTTCTTCTGTTGAATGCCTTCTCTGATTTTTCTCAAACTGGGTCTTCCCACTGGCGTTCCTTAACTTCCGGTATGAAGGACGACTCTGACACATTTCGAATCACAAAATCACCATCCTCCGAATCCATTAGTCGAACTCCCAAACTAGCTAATTGATGGAGTTCTCTTACTAACTCATTTCTTTCGATCTGCACCGGATTCGAGCCGATCATCGACTTATGAATGAGCGTGTTTACTACAACATTAGCCTTACCGGAATGGTATAAGATGTCTACATCATAATCCTTCAATAATTCAAGCCAACTCCTTTGTCTCAAGTTCAACTCCTTCTGTTTAAATATGTACTGCAGACTTTTATGATCCATGAAAATGTCTACATGAACACCATACAAGTAGTACCGCCAAATCTTTAGTGCATAGACCACTGCAGCCAACTCCAAATCGTGTGTTGGATAGTTTTTCTCATGTTTCCTCAATTGCCTTGAAGCATAGGCAATCACTTTACCGTGTTGCATTAGTACGCATCCTAAACCTTCTCCCGAGGCATCACAATACACTACATAGCCTTCTGGACCCTTTGGAAGAGTAAGGACTGGTGCCGATATTAGTTTGTCTTTTAATTTTTGGAAGCTCTGCTCCCAAGCATCGGACCACTGGAGCTTTATGGCCTTTTGTGTCAACTTTGTTAATGGTGCTGATATGGTAGAAACCCCTTCTACAAACCTCTTATAATAGCTAGCTAAGCCTAAAATATTGTGAACCTCTGATTGGGTCGTAGGCCTCGACTAATTCTTCACCGCTTCAATCTTCTGAGTATCAACTCTTATACCCTCGTCTGATACTATATGACCAAGAAAATCCACTGAATTCAACCAAAACTCACACTTGGAGAGCTTATCATACAACTTATGATCCCGGAGCGTCTGTAGTACTATCCGCAAATGATCTACATGCTCTACTTCCGAGTGAGAGTAAACCAGAATATCATCTATAAATACTATCACAAATACATCCAAAAATGGGCGAAACACGTTGTTCATTAGATCCATAAATGTTGTTGGTGCGTTTGTGAGTCCAAATGACATTACTAAGAACTCAAAGTGCCCATACCTTGTCTTGAAAGCCGTCTTCAGAATGTCCTTCTCCTTAACCCTTAGCTGATGGTACCCTGACCTTAGGTCAATCTTTGAAAAACATCTTACACCTTGTAACTGGTCAAACAAGTCATCAATTCGGAGAAGAGGGTACTTGTTTTTTATAGTGACTTTATTCAGCTGCCGATAGTCGATACACATCTGTAACGAGCCATATTTCTTTCGTACAAACAATACCGGCGTACCTCAAGGAGATATGCTAGGCCTAATAAAGCCTTTTTCAAGCAGATCCTTTAATTGCTCCTTTAATTCTTTCAATTCAGGTGGAGCCATTTTATAAGGAGGAATAGATATCGACTGAGTGTCTGGCAACACGTCTATACCGAATTCAATTTCCATTTCGAGAGGAAGGCCTGGAAGTTCGTCTGGAAATATATCAAGAAATTCATTAACCACCGGAATTGATTGAGAAGTAGGTGGTTCGGCATCGACATCTCTAGCCCAAACAAGACGGTATATACAACCTTTGGAGATCATCTTTCTTGCCTTAAGGTATGAAATAAACCTACTTTTGGTGTTGCCATATTACCCTTCCATTAAAGGACTGGCTCGCATGGGAACTGAAATTTAACAATCTTTGTTCGGTAATCAATATTAGCATAGCATGATGCTAGCCAATCCATGCCCATGATAATATCAGAATCAACCATTTCTAATTATACTAAATCGGCTAAGGTCTGATGGCTACAAATTAATACCACACAATTCTGATAGACCCGTCTAGCAACTACCGACTCTCCAACTGGTGTAAATACCACAAATGAATCCCTTATTAACTCAAGCTTCATACCAAATTTACATGCAATTAAAGGGGTGATATATGACAGATTGGAGCCTGGATCTAACAATGTATACATATTATGTGAAAAGACCGATAATATACATGTAATAATATCAAGTGATGACTCATGATCCTGTCGTCCCATCAGTGCATAAGTGTTGTTCTGGCCCCTACTTCTGCCTTGACCGGATAATATCTGTTGACCTTGCCCTGACGGGCGTACTGAATGTGATGAAGCTGTTGCAGATCTGACCGGCTGGGACCTAACACCTTCGCCTCCTGTCGGGCATTCTCGCATAATATGATCAAGTTTACCACAAGAATAACACACATTTGATCCTTGTCGGCACAGCCTTATATGGGTCTTACCACACCGCTCACACCAAGCCAACGGTGGCTTCATCTGGATAGAATCCCCTCTATAATAAGACCCTGACGCTCGTGAACTCTGACCTGGTCCCGATTGAACAAATCGATCAACCCTCGACCTTGAAAATGGCAATGATGTGCTAGCTGCTGGGTAAGATGGTTGTCTATAAAGTGGTGGCCTGGGCCCACCTCTGAAATCTCTCGCGTCACCTACGGATCAAGCCCTCTTATGCTAGCCCTTATCACGCTCTCAATCTACCCGCAATAGCCTCTTACGATCCTTCAGATTCTGTGCATAAGCCTGAATACGAGCAATATCCATATTCGGATTCAGAGAAGCCGTAGTACACTCGTTGACCAAGTTCGACCCTAAGCCTGTAACAAACATATGTACCCGATCACTCATTTCCGCTATAATCGTAGGAGCATATCTGGCCAATGAGTTAAACTGCAAGCTATATTCTCGAGCGCTCATATTGCCCCTACTCAAGACGTAGTAATTTATCCTTCTTGCCCCGTCGTAGCTCGACTAGCAGAAAATGTTGTAAGAAGGCTTCTGAAAACTCTCTCCATTCTGCTAGTGGAGCACGAGGTCCCCTAGATTTCTCTCATGTCTCATACCAAGTCACCGTGACATCCCGCAGTCTATATGAAGCAAACCTTACCGACTCAGTATCGGTAGCATCCATTACTCGCAAGGTAGGCTGTATCTGATCTAGAAAATTCTGCGAGTCTGCGTTCAGGTCCGATCCTATGAATACCGGAGGGTCTAGATTAATAAAATCTCGAGATCTCACGCTAGCAGCTCTATCAGAAGGATTGAGAACCTGACGTTGAGCCTAAGCAACCATCAATCATGTCATTAATTGTACAACACTTCGCATATCAAGATCCACATCTAGAGTATCAAAGTGGAGGAACTAGGGGTACTGCAGCCCCACTAATCTCCTCTGGAGGTGGTGAAGTCGGGGAATTATACGAAGGAGTCGCACTGTGGGTCTCACTCTGGCCCTCGCTAGCAAGTGGCAATCGGCTAGTACCTTCGCTTGCAGTCGTATCTAATGCCTTTATACTCTTGAACTTCTTCCTTGTTGTAGGCATTGCTGGAATCATAAACACGAGATGGATTAGGAGTGAAATGCTAATAACTCAGTTCTATAGCACGATTCAAGATCAAGAAGAAAAAGTAACCATCCTAAATGCTCGGCAGCCTCTTGTCTATAAGTGTGGTGCACAACACACCCATAAACAAGACTCTACTAGACACGACTTGTAGACTCCCTAGGACAGACATGCTCTGATACCAAGTTTGTCACGACCCAAACCGGAGGGCTGCGACGGGCACCCGGACCTCACCCGCCGGGTACTTCTAAGCATACAGTCAACATCTAATCATGATTAATCACGGCCTCAAGGGCCGTCACCCAGTTCCCTACTGACACATAGAAACTATACACTAGATAGTAATTATGTAAAATCTTAACAAGAAATCCCAACTTATAAATATACATACTAAGGTCGACAAGGCCATACATGACTACTATACACATGACACCGTCTACAAGTTTCTAAAGAGTGTGTGATATCAAAAGGTCGGGACAGGGCCCCGCCATATCCATATATATACATGCAAAAATATCGTACAGAGATTAGACCGACACTCTGAAACAAGGGGAGTGCTCCAATAACTGATGAGTCAACAACCTACTATTATGGATTGTCGCATTGCCTACGTCAACATGCGGGCATGAAACACAGCGTCCTCCGACAAAAGGAACGTCAGTACGACTGAATGTACCGAGTATGTCAGGCATGAACAATAACATAACATGAATATCAAAATAAACTGAAACAGAAACAACCGATAATAACGACCGACCTGTACTGAACACCTCTGAGGGCCATAAAATGCCTAAAATGTCATGCATAATGCAAATGTGGTATACATATATATATTAGCCTCTTCGGTATCTTCCTTCCTATGACAGCCTCTATGGGCATCATATCATATCGTCCTTTATAGGCATCATATCATTATCATATTAGCCTCATTAGGCATCTTTCTTTTCGTGATATTTGTACCAGCTACATGTGGTGTTGCGTATATAACTTCATTCCCTTTTCCCCATCCCCTACATATATATATTGATACCATATAGTAGTGTATATAACACATGTGGGTCCAGGGTAATACATGAATATAATGCAAATGCATGAATGACAATAAAACATTCTTATCTTATCGGATGACATAATATCCTTGTACCTTCAGCTAACATTGGAAATATTAACATGTACCTTAGGCTAACATTGAGAATATCGACATCTTTACCATGTACCTTAATAAGGATTTAAGAATATATTTAGGCATGCTTTCAACATAAGAATCAATAACATGCACATTCTTAACTACTAAGAGTAGAATAATTTATGGAACAATATTACGGTTAAGTTTCATTGCGTGGAACATGTCAAAAGAAAGAAATAATTTACCTTAACAAACCTTAAATACTCATACGAGTTCGTGCGACTTGGTAAATGAAGGATCCAACCCGGATATGAATTAAATTGCTCGGTAAATTATAGATGAAGCTAAATTAGCATGTTCCAAACATACCATTTAAGGTAAACAGAGATGTTTTGATGTTCTTGGAATGTTCACAACGTACTGCTTTTAACCTTATAATTAATACTAACAGGAAGTGAATGCTTCATACGTTTTTTTTGTTTTGCTATACATAACGAATGTTAAGGTGCAGCATTTAACACTTCTCTAAATAAACATAGGTGCTTCACGTGTAACTTTCCCCTTAAAAGTTGCCTTGACTCATTACTAAATACCATTAATGGACTCTCATAATATTGTCTCCCACTTAGCCATTTTTTTACGGTAGAGCATAAATTGTAGTGTCTATCACCTAATTTACTAATATGCTAATGCATAAGATGGATATAATGAGTAGGTTGGAGGGGTAAGTGGGTCGGGAATGGAAGATGTTCGGGTTGACCCGAAAATAGAAAGCAATATCGGGTTCTCGGGTAAATGGGACTGTGTGGTATTTGAAGATGATTACGGGAGAATATATAAGGAGGCGGGTTGAGGCATTTTGGGAGGTTGTTCCGGGGGTGTTACGGGAGGTTGTGATGATCGGACTTTGGTGGTTGCATGATGGTAGGTTGACGTAACAGTACCAAGACAGTGAGGTACTCAGAAGTTTGTGATATGCGAACTATGTGATGGTTTTTGGATTGAGCGGGTATTTGTGGACTATTTCGGGAGTTGGCCTTTAGTGGAGAGGTTTATGATATATTAAGGGAGATAAGGGTGACTGGTTTTTGGTATATTTAGTGAGGATAGAAACCCAATTGTAGAATACAACTCGAGAGAAGAGATGAGGGATTTTTGTATAAGTGTTGGCTTTAGTGACTTCAGGTTGGATGTTTAGTAGTGGTGGTTATTTTGTGAGTTATGAAGGATATGCCCAAAGATAGAGGAACAGGGATTTGATTTCCCAAACCGACACCAAGGATTGGTTGATCAATGCCAATAGATCAAGATCGGGGTTCCTATTAGCAATGCCCGAGAACTAGCCTAATGAGGGTGATCGAGCCCTTTAGGTACCCAAGGCTTAGACTAAGTTGGTCCACACAAGTACCAATCTTCGTTTACCACCAAGGGGGTTCTTTGAGCTTGGGTATAGACTAGGTCACACAAGCCCTAATCTAACTTACACTGAAGGCAGGGGTTTGGTTCGCACAAGAACTGAAGGGTACTCCGGGAGCACTAACTAAGAATATCAATCCCGGATTGAAACACTTAGTGAAATTACTAAAACACTCAAGTTTTATATTTATCAAACTCTGATCATTTACAAGTCCTAAGGTTCCTATTTATAGTAAACAAAAGACTATTCTAGAAAACAAACTAAAGACACAAACTTTTGGCCTAGTGGGAAAAGGATTCGGGTTTTCTTATTGGCTAAGAGGCTTCTCGACTTTGGTGTTATCAATGGGAAAAAGTTTGGCTTTTCTTGGAGACAAAGTTGAGCTCAAACTCCTTCTCACCTCATTATGGAGTCCAAGTCGAAAAGGAGATGGATTGGTCCTTTCACGTCTTCATCTTCTTGGAACTAGTTTGGAGGCTTCCATTCTTTGTTCTTGTTTGACAAGCAATTTCGGCCAACTCTTGGCCTTCTCTTTGGACTACTTTTTTGTCTTCAAATTCAGTCCTTGAAGTATCCATCTTCTAGAAGTCTCCTGTCCTTGCCATGGTGTCGACCAAGTCATCATTTGTCCTTGCCATCGTGGCTTGGACAAACTTTATACGATTTTGGTCCATTTGGAGAACCTCTCGGATTTTGTCTCCCTCTTTCCTATTACATGGTTTATTAATCTAAGCTAAGAAATAAAAGAAAGCAACAAGCTAAAAGAAAATATGGTCTCGGCTAAGACCTACTTACAAAGTCCAATAACAATTCAAATATCAAGCTTTGGATTATCTTTGATCTCACAGGGATTTGAGGAATATTATCTTTGGATGATCTATCTTCTTTGGGACACCAAGCTTAACACTTCAAATATCAAGTGTACACTTTGATCTCACGGGGATTTTTCCATCAGACTCCCATTGTTTGAAAGAATTCGTCCTCGAATTCGTGCTATCTAAGTGTGAAAAAAAATTCTCAACAATAAGTGTTGATTTAATATTTCCACCTCTAAATAATTTCAGAAGTTTTATTTTGTGGACATCTTTCTCTAAACTCGCTAAATAGGGATCCGAATACAAGTGAAATAGTTTTGACTCAAAAGGTTGCCCATAGTGTGCCATGACTCTCATATAATCTAATGCCTTGTCATAGATATCATTACGGTAAAATGCACCATTCAATTTTGTGCTAGAGGTAGTAAGGTCATAGTAATTCCATATGACATGATGAGAAGAATGAGTCGAATCAAATCAATTATGTACCGCCATGAATTCCGTAGCCTTGGACCATCTTTGAATAGGCTCCACCGTGGTTGGGTTAGCACACAAGCCCTCGGATGATATTAAGTATCCCAAGGATGGACGTGATACCTTATATAGGCAAAGGTTTGGGGAGTCACACCATTCAAATGGCATTACAGGCCATTTGCTCAAACCAAACTCAACCTCGAGGATCATCATATGTGCATCTTCTTCGTGGGTTCCCCATAAAAGATATCCTTTCCTTGAGTCCTTCTTGTAGAACCACTTGGCTTAAAAATAAAATTTTAGCCTCGGAAAAGAGAGTTTGTCTTTCACAATGTTGCCGATGGCTTGGATGGTAACACAAGTGTACCACTTCTCATGCTCTTTTGGCACCAACAAGTTGTGCGCCGTATACAGCCTAAAGTCCTTTTGGACAAGGCTATTTTCTTGCATGAGTTGTTGTACTTCCTTAGCCATTTCCAGATTGTGTTTGCAAGATTGTTGATTGGGCAAATAACCTCTCGGAAATAAACCAAGAGCAAGTTCAATGCTTTCCATCGGTGATGGTCCAGTTGCAAACTTATCAAAAAAATCTTTCGACCTTGGCATAGGAATGGTGCACTTCATGGTGAGGTTATCAACCTCTCGGTAACATGCGTTCCAAGTTCCATCCTCTCTCGACATCAACAATGCGGGGGTGGGGTA
Source organism: Anisodus acutangulus (assembly GCA_029783415.1). Taxonomy (NCBI): domain Eukaryota; kingdom Viridiplantae; phylum Streptophyta; class Magnoliopsida; order Solanales; family Solanaceae; genus Anisodus; species Anisodus acutangulus. The sequence continues at coordinate 2,754,408 of CM056499.1, forward strand.
GGGGATAAGACTCTTTTGGTCATAGCTTCTGTCAAACAATTCTTATTTTTGGCCTAGCAAGTCCTTAGTTTCTCTCGGATGGCTTCCATGGTCTTGGTGAGTAGACAATGAACTCCTTGAAAATAAATCAAGAACAAGTTCACCATCTTCCATTGGTGGTGCTTCCGATGAAAGATCTTTCAGACATATGTCCTCCAAGAGTTCTTTTGAGTCGGCCAGTATAGTGTTCCCCTTCTTAGATTCTTCCTTCATTTTTCGTGCATCAAGTAAATGGCTCTCGGTTTCCTCTTGTTCTTCAAGTGGTATGGGTTCCATAATAGCAAGGGAAAATCCACACTCTCGATACTCTTCTACAAGATCGACATCATCCTCTATGTCCATGACTCGGGAATTAGGACATTGTTTTACAAAGTGTCATACCTTTTGACATTGGAAGCATTTCCTTATTTTCTTATATGTCCCTTTTGTAACTTCAATGCCTTCGTGATTATATATAGGGTTAGTAAAGGAAGTACTACCCTTTTATCTTTCCTTACTCTTTCGTGGCTATACAAGGGGTTTGTGAAAGAGGTACCGCCCTTTGCTTTATCATTAGTGCGCTTCACTTCGGGCCCTACATGGGACTTTGAGACATCTTTCTTTTCAATCCTTGGGCTGTTTTACACAACCCTTGACTTGGCATTGTTACTCACGGTACATCCCGAAAATTTTCTTTTAAAAGCCCGCACTTGCTCCGTGACAATTTCGGATAAGACCCTCCTAAGTTCATCACTTACTTGTGCCATAGCATTGTTGCGTGGGATGGGAACGATTGGATCTAATACCAATCTGATGGATATAATGTGAGGGTTGGAGGGACAAATGGGTCGGGTATGGAAGATGTTCGGGTTGAACCAAAAATGGAAAGCAATATCGGGTTCTCGGCTTCTCTGGTAAACGGGACAGTGTGGTGTTTGAAGGTGATTTCGGGAGAATATATAAGGAGGCGGGTTTAGGAGTTTTGGGAAGTTGTTCCGGGGGTGTTACGGAAGGTTGTGATGATCGGACTTTGATGGTGGGATGATGGTAGGTTGATGGAACAGTACCGAGACATTGAGGTACTCGGAAGTTTGTGATATGCGGACTATGTGGTGGTGTTTGGATTGAGCGGATATTTGTGGACTATTTCAGGAGTTGGCCTTTAGTGTAGAGGTTTATGATATATTAAGGGAGATAAGTGTGACCGATGTTTGGTATATTTAGTGAGGATGGAAACCCAATTGTAGAATACAACTCAAGAGAAGAGATGAGGAATTTTTGTATAAGTGTTGGCTTTAGTGACTTCGGGTTGGATGTTTAGTAGTGGTGGTTATTTTGTGAGTTATGAAGGATATGCCCAAGGATAGAGGAACGGGGATTTGATTTCCCAAACCGACACCAAAGATTGGTTGATCAATCTAGTTTTTATACCTACAATTTTAAGACAAAAGTCTGCTAGTTTCTAAGTGTTCAAAAGATGTCTGTCAACAGTTGTGTTTCTGGTTGTAGTTCTAACTCTGGGTTTGGCTCTGTTTCTGCCAACTGTTCTGTTAACAGTTCTGTTAACAATTATGTTGCTGATTCTAGTTCTACTCCTGTCAACAGTTATGTTTCTACTTCTGCTGCTGATGTTCAAGGCACTGTTGTTGGTTATGCCGTTGCAGATTAAGGCACTGCTCAAGGAAATATTATTGTTCCTGATCCTGACAGTTTGCAGAGCAAACGCCCCAAGTAAGGTTCTGGACATCAATTACAACAAAAGAAGGAGACTAAAGATGATGTTCTATCTTACTGCATTGAGCCTGTCACGATCTCAGACAGAAGATCCTTCTTCTGGTGGGGATGCGATGGACACTCAGTCTAACACAACAACTGAAGTAGGCTAAGATATCCAAGTCACAAATGACCTGAAGGCCAAGAATAAAGGCAAGGCCAAGGCTAACGTAGTGCAAGACAAGGATGATCCTTCGAATCTTGATGACATGATTGTGGATTTCTCGGTTGTAGTGCTGGAGGCTAATCTGGTAGAGAATTCAAGGCAATGGTAGAAAGATACGGGTGTAACCCATCACATCTGCTCAGATAAGAGTACATTTTCCTCTTACGCCCCAGTCATGGGCAAAAAACTGTATATGGGCAATGACGCCACCTCTGAAGTACAAGGGGTTTGAAAGGTTATCCTCAAAATGATTTCAGCCAAAGAGCTTACTCTGAAGGAAGTGATGCACGTCCCTGACATCCGCAAGAACTTGGTTTTAGGGCCATTGTTGGTACAGGCTGGTTTTAGACTAGTTTTTGAATCCAACAAGTTTGTAATAACTAAGAATGGTGTATTTGTAGGAAGTGGGTTCGCATGTGACGGCCTCTTCAAAATGAATGCCATGTTTGTAATACGTTCATATAATGAAACAAAACATTCTACTTACCTATTTGAGTCTTCTAATCTATTGACATCATAGATTAGGACACGTCAATTACATATCCATTCAAAAGTTAGTAAAGTTGGAATTCTTGCCTTTCTTAGACATAAACCCTCAACATAAATGTGATGTGTGCGTATAGGCAAAATTAACCAAGTCATCTATCCACTCAGTCGAAAAAAACACCGCTCCTCTAGAACTTATTCACACGGACATATGTGATTTAAAGTTTGTACAAACTAGAGAGGGGAACAATCAGCTATTCCTAGTTTTTTTTGTTATTCCTAGCTAGAGAAATGAAATGGTACTTTGTGACTTTCATTGATGATAGTACAATGTATTGTTATGTTTACTTGTTGAAAAGTCAAGATGAAGCCTTTGAAGCATTTAAACGCTACAAAGAAGAAGTTGAAAATCAACTAAACCTACGGATTAAGGCAATTCGTAGTGATAGAGGGGGAGAATACGTAGCACCGTTTGAAGAATATTGTGCTCAATTCAGCATTGTTCATCAAACGACCGCTCCTTACTCGCCTCAATCTAACGGTGTTGCCGAGGGCAAAAACCGTACGTTAAAGAAAATGATGAATGCTTTACTTATCAATTCCGATTTAGCCCAAAACATGTGGGGCGAAACGATTCTTACCGCTAATACAATTCTCAATAGAGTAAGGATAAAACTCCATATGAATCATAGAAAGGAAAGAAATCCACTTAAAAATATTTGAAAGTGTGGGGTTGTTTGGAAACGGTCGATGTACCCAAACCAAAGCATGTCAAAATTAGACCTAAGACAGTAGATTGCATATTCATCGGATACATAAATAATAGTAGTGCTTATCGCTTCTTAGTGTGTAAGTCGGAGATACCTGATATCCACGAGGGTACGATCATGAAATCAAGGAATGTTGAATTCTTTGAAGAGATCTTTCCTAGAAAGGGAAAAGAGATAATTTCGCGCAAACGAAGTTATGAACAAAATGCTCAAAGTCAACAAAACCCGGGAGTTTCTGATTATCTGGGTCTACAGGACTTAGAAGTCACTGACTATCTGGAACTTAATGTTCCAGGCCTATAGAACATAGGAGTTCCAGAGGTTGAACCAAAACTGAGCAAGAGGGCCAAAAAGGACAAAACCTTTGGTCCAGACTTTCTAACCTATATGGTTGAAAATGAACCGAGGACAATTAAAGAAGCATTGTCAACTCCAGAAGCACCGCTTTGGAAAGAAGCTATAGAAAGCGAAATAGATTCCATCATCCATAACTATACTTGGAAAATGGTTGATCCTTCTCCGAAAAGCAAACCTTTGGGTTGTAAGTGGATACTGAAAAAAAAGTACAAAGCAGATGGAACTATTGACAAATATAAGGCCAGATTAGTAGTCAAATGCTACAGTCAAAAGGAAGGCCTCGATTACTTCGACACATACTCCCCTATGTCTAGATTAACATCCATAAGGGTATTCATAGCCATTGTAGCTTTGCGTGACCTTGATATACATCAAATGGATGTTCAGACGGTCTTCCTAAATTGAGAGTTGGAAGAGGAAATATACATGGAACAACCCGAGGGGTATGTGATTCCAGGACAAGAAAAGAAAATATGTCGACTTGTTAAGTCTCTATACAGACTCAAATAAGCTCTGAAACAATGACATGAAAAAATTGATAATACTTTATTATCAAAAGATTTCTCCATAAATAAATGTGATAAATGTATCTTTATCAAAGGGAACTCTGACTCATTTGTCATGATATGCCTTTACGTAGATGACATGCTCATCACCGGAAGTAGTCTGAAGTTGATCTTGGAAACCAAAAATATGTTGAAACAATATTTCCAGATGAAAGATATGGGTATTGCAGATGTGATCTTAGGAATTAAGATTTCTAAGACATCTGACGGGTTGGTCTTATCTCAATCTCATTACAGTGAAGATGTTTTGAGGAAATTTGATGCATTTAACAGTCCCCCTATGAAGTCACCAATGGATATGAATCATACAATTGATAAAAATTGTGGTGCACCCGTATCCCAGGAGCGATATGCACGGGTCATTGGTAGTTTAATATACATTACAAATTGCACCCAACCCGACATCGCTTATCCAGTCTATAAGTTGGCTAGGTTCACTCGTAATCCTGGAAATGATCATTGAAAAACGTTGAATCAGATACTACGTTATCTAAAATATTCGCTGACTTACGAATTACACTATTCAAGATATACAACCGTACTGGAAGGATATAGTGATGCAAACTAGATATCTGACATAAAGAACACCAAATCCACCAGTGGATATGTTTTTACAATTGGTGGTGGGGTTGTGTCTTGGAAATTCTCTAAGCAAACATGCATCGCCCTATCCATGATGGAATCTGAGTTTATCGCTTTGGACAAAGAAGGAGAAGAAGAAGAATGGTTTTACGACTTCTTAGAGGATATCCCATATTGGGATAAACCCGTGCCTTCGGTGATGATTCACTGTGACAGTCAATCGACTTTAGAAAGGGCACGGAGTAATATGTACAACGGCAAATGTAGACATATTCATCGGAGGCATAATACCGTTAGGCAGTTGATCACTACGGGTGTCATTTTCATTGATTACATCAAATCAAAGGATAACTTAGCGGATCCATTAACTAAAGGCTTACCCAAAGATCAAATATTCTGCATGTCTAGGGGAATGGGCTTAAAACCTAAATAATAAGAATCTTTATGGTGGTAACTCAACTTTACTGACTGGAGATCCCAGGAATTTTGATGGGAAAACTAAGCTATAGAGGTTCAGTTTAGTGCTTCACTTGAAGTAAGAGCACTTCAGATTATCATTATTTAAATAACGATAACTCCAAAGCCGTTCCCATGATAAACAGTAAGTGCTACCTGCATGATGGCTAAATGATAAGTTCCTGGAACTTTTAATGATTCCTAACACTTGCTATTGGGGTAGAGCAATATACCTTATAGGATATCACCTATTTAAGTGCAAAGACAGGCCGTTTCAAATGAACGCACTTAAGAATCCAAGAGTTGTCCATGGCCACAACGGATAAAACAATAAGAAGAAATGAATAAGGAGAGTTATTGTGTTGATATCATTGTCTTGGTTTACACTAAAAACTAACGGTTCAAGACATCACGTTCACCGCGCAGTAACTAAATCCGATGATAATCGACTAAGGAAGGTTCAAATGTGAAAGCTACCTTTCCTGATGCAATATCATTTCTGCTGAAAGATTGCTGAACTTTGACACCCTGTGTGCACCAATTCTCTTTCAAGAGGGGATTGTTGGAAATTTTACTAATGTGGGATTGAGTTTATCCCATCTTTAAAGACTTAAATACGTGGGTCCATCATGTCGGAAACATCGTTTCTTCGCACATGTCAAATCTACTAAGTGAGTAGATGATGTTAGTGCCAAGTATCGTCAAATTTCGTTGAGAAATGAAAGAGATATTGGTACACAAAGTAAGGTGTTTGAGACATGAAAAGATGGAGTGTTCCTGGCCAAAATGACAAATCTCCCTCATTGGTAAAAGAAGAATAGTTTATTCAATATAAAAACTCCACGTTTGAGTAAGGGTTTGGGGTTCCAAGGGGTAACCCATGTGTTTAGAAGGAAGAGGACCTAGGTGAGCTTGGGTTTCGGAGCTAAGCCCCACACGCGTGCCGTCGTTGTCCACCCGTCCCATCCGATCCTGTCAGGGCTCAAGTTCGGGTCACGGGTCGTGGGTCGTGGGCTGTGGGATGTGGGTTGTTGGCCGTTGGGTTCTTTCAGAACTTTCTTTTTGGTCCCTGAAATATTACTATTTACATTTTGGTCTCTGAAGTTTAATGATTCTTGAAGACACCAACAATCATGATTGTTCAAGAGAATAGAACACCAACATACATGACTGTTCGCCTTCATATGATTGTTTGTCTTCCTTCTCCACTCTTATAAATTCAATGTTTATGTTCAATTCAAGAAGAACGGCAGAAAAGCGAGAAAAGAACAAAACATGGAATTTAGAAAACACACAAAAATTACTCAAAAGTTTTTTTTCTGTTTTGTTCGACACACAGAAGCAGAAAATGAAAAGACTCTTCTAATTTGTTCCAGGAAGAACAAAAGCATAAATCTTTCTTCAGCAATCTGTTCTTATTCATTTTCTTCGCTGGGATCAATTGTATTCGCTTTGTACAATTGATTAGTTGTTATTTTATCTTGAAAGACTATTTTCCAATACCCTAAATGCATTTATATGGGGCAATTTTGTCTTAAAGACAGAGAGCCATCTCTCGACTCAACGTTTCTCTTGTTTAACCTTTCGACTACACTTTAACCCCATTTTCGTTACCTACAACCGGTTTTTATACCTACAATGTTATCTTCAAGGTACAAAAGATTATATGCTCACCTATCACGCTTTTGATTCTCTTAAGGTATTAGGTTATTATGATTTAGACTTAATGAGTCGTATTGATACTTTGAAGTCCACATATGAATATATTTTTTATTGGCCAATAGGACTATCTCATAGAGGAGTATCAAGCAAACATTTAAAACAAGGTTGAATTTGTGGCATGTTATGAAATTAAATCACAAGCTCTTTAGCTTAAGATTCATAGCCTTCTAATGTGTTTGGTTGATTACATTTCATTGCCTCACATATGAACTTGTGTATTTGTATGCTTTTTTGCTTGTCTTACATACTCGGTACAATCTTTTTGTACTGAAGTCCTTTTTGTTGGATATGTTGCATTTGTTATATTTCATATTGCAGGTTCATTTATACAGGCTGACAGACTTTCTCACTAGATAGTGTAGATGATCAGCGGAAGGGTTGTAAGCTTCAATTCTACCTGGAGCTGAATCAGGTCTAGTGATCTCATTGATATTAGACATTATGGGTAGTTGGGGCCCTATACCGGCGCTTGTATCAGTTGTTCAGTAGTAAGTAAACAATATTGGTGGGTTATTTGTATTCAGTTGTACCTCAATTGCATGTCTTAGGCCCATGGCCACATTTGCATACAGAAGTCATTTACATTTCACATTTGTATTTCAAGTTACGTCATGTAATTTGTTACATAGTATCTGCATATAGTGTATGGTCCATTTCATTCAGATTTGGGGTGGGACAAAGTTGTATGGGGTTAAAATTTTAAATCCTATTTCAAGATCTAGTAAAGTTTTTTCTTATAGTTTTGCAACTGTCACCAAGTAAAGATTTTTCAGATAGTTCTGTCTTCTTTTCAAAGAACAATAAGTGTTCAAGAAAGTCAAAGCACGTTGAGATAAAAATCTTATTATTCGTGAAAGGGTTAGTAAGATGGTGTCATTAAAATCGGAAAAATGTTGGCAGGTTTCATAACTAAAGGATTAACACCTAAATTTTATGGGTCTAATCCATAACATTTTAGCAAGTGTATGTACATCTTATAGTTTCTTTGATGTTCCAAAGTGCGCATTACACGGAAAACAAAAAGATTAAAAAGATCTATTGTGTTTTGACATAAAGTTGGGCCTTGATTATGAACATTAAAGAGTTGTTCAATTGAACATAAAAAGTTTAACTAAACATGATAGTCAAAGTGGTTCATATTCTTCTTTATTATGAATTTTCTATAGAAATAGTCATATGGTGAGGCATAGAAGGGATTATATCTTTATAGATATAAAATCGCTATATGATTTGTATTATGGATTTAAATAAATATAGAAATTATTAAAATAAAAGTTATGGTCATTGTATTTCTATGAAATTCATAACAGATTTCAAGTCATGATCATTTGGACAAGTGGGAGAATGCAAGATTTAACTTGTATTTCTATGAAATTCATAACAGATTTCAAGTCATGATCATTTGGACAAGTGGGAGAATGCAAGATTTAACTTGTGGCTTGATGACCACATTAAGACACCCAGATAGGATATACTAAGAGACACATGCACTCATGATCTCCTCATAAATTACCCCAGTAATTAATAACTATCCTTTATTTGTATATGCTTTGTGTAGAAAATTACACCATGGATTGTAAGTTGGGTAACTCCAAAAGCATAAAGGTCAAAGTTAATGTACAAGTTGAATTATGGATTCTTAATAGAGAAAAGCAAAGAACCAAATGTCTTGTTGCTGCGATACAATAAGGGTGTGTTCGGTATGGAGGAACGGAAAATATTTTCCTGAAAAATGAGTTCTTGAAAAATAAGTGAATTTTTACTTATTTTTTCATGTTCGTTTGGTTAGTGGAAAATAAGTGAATTTCTTACTTGTTGTCTCATGTTCGATTGGTTAGTAAAAAATATTTTTGAAAAAATACTCACCCATGCCCCATTCAATCCACCACGCACCCCACTCACCACCCAACAAAATCCCATCCCCACCACTTTTTGTTCACTCATCCCTATCCCATACCACCACACCCAACCCTACCCCACACCACCCTTCCACCTAAACCCCATCTAAATTTTCTATTTCATAAATTTTATTTCATTTTACAAAAATAAGAAATTTTTCTTACCCCCGCCCCTTCCCTCCCACCAATCACAACCCACACACACCAAATTTAACCACACAATTTTTCTTTTTATAAAAAAATTATAAAAGTAAAATAAAATATATGAATTAGAAAATCCTGGAGGAGGTAGGGGGAGGGGTGTAAAAACAAAAAAAAACTTTTTTAAAAAAATTATAATTTTTCGGAGAGTGTGGGGGTGGGGTGGGGGTCCGCAGCGGGGGTTTTGGTGTAAAAAATAAAAAAAAAAGGATTTAAAAATTTTAAAAAAAAATTGGGGGAGGGGTCAGGGGGTGGGGTGGTGTAGAAAAACAAAACAAATTAAAACTTTATAAAAAAATTGTGGTGTGGGGGGGTCACATCGGGGATAGGGGAGTGGTGTAGAAAAATTTAAAAAATTTAAAAAAATTAAACTTTTTTTTGGGGGCGAGGGGGGTTGCATAGGGTGGTCGGGTGGTTGGGTGTGGGTTGGGTGATGGTGGGGTAGTTGGTTGAATGTCACTTGAAGACTTGTTTTTCCTACTTTTATTAGGGAAGTCATTTTCCTCATTTTTGAGGAACTTATTTTTCTAAAGAAAAGATTTTCAAAATTTTTTACCAAACAAACATGAGAAAATTGAAAAATATTTTCCTCCATACCGAACACACCCTAAAAGCTCTAGTTTGTAAGTCATCATCACATATTCCAAGCATAAGTTTTGGACCAAGGAGAGGGGTGATCAAGGTGCTAAATTTTTTTTATTTTATTCCTACCCTCCGTGGCTCAAGTTAATTGTTTTTTTTTGAGTTATGTAGTATTAAACTGAAGAGTATCTTTTACAAATCTAAGATACAAATATTTACTCTTTGTAAGTTTTAATTCTACATCTGTATACACTTGTATTTTTTTTTCTTTTTGTTAATTAGAATAGCCAAGATCCATATGTTAATTTCTAACATTTCTACCTAAGTTATGCAAAGTATTATTTACATGGGAAACCAAATGGGGAACCAATGTTAACGAAGTTGATTAAGTCTAACGGTTTGTCAACATTCCAGGTTTCTTCTACTTTTTTTTGCTTTCAACATTTTATTTTAACATGCTCTGACACTATATACACGAAAAACATGTTGAAACTTTTTGTATAATTTACTTGTTAGGTTTCTCTTAATGAAATCTAGTGGCTGGATTTAGGCAATAAGAAACAAAGTTGCTACTATTTAGAAAAGGTGCAAATATATCTTTGTGATATAGAGCAAGGATATTTCTCGTTAAAAAAGTAGTGCAAATATACTCATGCCATTACACAAATGTTGTACATATATCCTTTTACTGACGGAATATTTTAAAAAAACATTTTTCTTATTTGTTAATTAAAAAATTATCACATGGCTTTAAAAAAAAAATCTACTCAATATTTTTTAGTAGACTTACTTGTTTTAAAGCCACTCGGTAATTTTTATTTCTTGTGGGTTGAGTCTGGTTCATTTAAAAAATGAGTTTTTCTAAAAAAAAACCACAGAGATATTTTTTTAAACGAACCAGACCCGACGCACCAGAAAATAATTACCACGTGGCTTTAAAAAAAGCCTACTAAGAATAGATAGACTTATTTTTGTTTTTAATTAAAAATAAGCTAAGTGATTTTTTTTTAAAAAAATTATCAATAAAAAGGATATATTTATATCATTTGTGTAATGACTGGGATATATTCGCACCATTTATGTAACAGTATATATGCACCACTTTTTTAAAGAATGATATATTTGCTCTATATCGCAAAGTTAAGGAATATATTTGCCGCCTTCAAAAAATCCAATCATAAAAGTAAAGAGAAGTTCACATCTCTTAGATAATAGAATCTTTAAATTATTCTTTTCAAATTAATAGAAATTTTCGTGTTTAGCATATTATAATAAAACAAATTCCCGTGTACAGCATATAGATTCTTTATTTGAGTTGCAAAATCGGAGTTTAGTTGGTCAATAACCACTCTTGTTTGCTAACGTAAAAAATATACTCATAATGCGAACGAAAAATGGGGAGGATTGTTGGAAATTTTACTAATGTGAGATTGAATTTATTCCATCTTTAATGACTTAAACACGTGGGCCCCGCATATCGGAAATATCATTTCTTCGTACATGCCAAATCTACTAAGTGAGTAGATGATGTTAGTGCCAAGTATCGTCAAATTTCGTTGAGAAATGAAAGAGATATTGGTACACAAAGTAAGGTGTTTGAGATATGAAAAGATGGAGTTTTCTTGGCCAAAATGACAAATCTCTCTCATTGGTAAAAGAATGAGAGTTTATGCAATATATAAACTCCAAGTTTGAGTAAAGGTTTGTGGCCCCAAGGGGTAATCCATGTGTATAGAAGGGAGAGGACCTAGGTGAGCTTGGGTTCGGAGCTAAGCCCTACACGGCCGCCGGTCCGGGCTCGGGTCGTGGGCTGTGTGTTGTTGCTTTCTTCCGAAACTTTCTTTTTGGTCTATGAAATGTTAACTATTTACATTTTAGTCCCTGAAGTTCTCGGAACATCACAACAGTTTAAAAGACTCCAATAGTCATGACTGTTCAACAGATCAAGACGTTGAAGACATCAACAGTCATGACTTTTCAACAGATCAAGACGTTGAAGACCTCAACAGTCATGACTGTTGGCTTTCCTTTCTGGTCTAATATATTGAACACTTCAGTACAAAGAAAACACATAGAAAAACACATAACACATCTTTTCTGTCCATAAACTCAAACAAGTTTTTCTTTCTGTTTTGTTCATCGTCCAGAACATACACACAGAAAAAGAAAATATAGAAAGTAAGTAAAAATATTTTTCCGCTCTCTTTCCTCAGCAATTTGTTCTTATTCATTGTCTTCGCTAGAATCAACAATATTTGCTTTGTACAGTTGATTAGTTGTTATTTTATCTTGCGAGACTATTGCCCAATACCGTAAAAGTATTTATACGGGGCAATTTTATCCTAAAGACAGAGAGCCATCTCTCGACTAAGCTTTTCTCTTGGTTTTCCTTTCGACTACACTTTAACCCCGCTACTTTACCTACAATCCGATTGTATACCTACAATTTTAAGACAAAATCTGCTATTTTCTAAGTGTTCGAAAGATTTCTGTCAACAGTTGTGTTTTCGGTTGTGGTTCTACCTCTGGGTTTGGCTCTATTTCTGCCAACTACTTGGTTGACAGTCATGTTAAGAATTCCATTGTCAATAGTTATGTTTCCAGTTCTGCTGCTGCTGTTCAAGGCACTGCTGCTAGTTATGCTGTTGTGGATCAAAACACTGCTGATGTTCAAGCAAATGTTGTTGTCTCTGGCGTTGCTGAGGGAAATGTCGGTGTTCCTGCTTCTGACAGTTTCTAAAGCAAACGCTCATGTAAGGTTCTGGACATCAATTACAATAAGAGAAGGAGACTAAAGATGTTGTTCTATCTTACTGCGTTGAGGCTGTCACGATATCAGACAGAAGATCCTCCTTCTGGTGGGGATGTAGTGGACACTCAGTCTAACACAACGACTGAAGTGGGCCAAGATATCCATGTCTCAAATAACTTGAAGGCAAAGAACAAACGTAAGGCAGATGTTAATGTTGTACAAGACGAGGGTAATCCTCCGGATCTTAACGACAAGATTGTGGATTTCTCGGTTGTAGTGGTAGAGGCTAATCTGGTAGAGAATCCAAGGCAATGGTGGATAGACACTGTTGACACCCAATTTTGTCCCATCTTTTATGATTTTATTCGTAATTTTTAATATTTTGACACTTTTAAAATAATTTTAAAATATAGGCATATATGTGTATATTCTCTTATTATTATTATTATTCGCATATTTTATATCATTTGCATTTTTTTTTTCATAATCATAAGTTTTGTCCGAAAATTCTATGTTATTTTATTCTCGCAAAATTGCATCGCATTTCCCTTCTTATTAAGCATTAAACATTTCGCAAATATTATATTTTTATCACATTGTTACGCTATTTTAAATAATTTACATCTTTTACAAAAAATATATATATAAATATGTTTTAATAATAAACCCCTTTTTATATTTTTAAATCCATAACCTTTTTTTTATTATTTCCTAACCCAAAATAATTTTTTAACCCATTTCATTTCCCAACCCAAAACAATTTCTAACCCATTTTCATTTTTCCAACCCAATACAAATTCTACCCAAACAAACAAGCCCAAACTCCCAATTAAATCCCCCAATTCCCAAGCCCAACCGAACTGGCCCACCCACAGCCCAAAACCCGACCCAACTCGTCTTCCCCTCTCTTTTAATCCCCAAACCATACCTAAAATCAAAAAAAAAAAAAAAAAAAACCAAAAACCCTAACCCCTCACAAATCGCCATTGCCTGTACCCCCATCCGACCAGTCACCTCGCCCACTGCCACCACCCACTCCCTGCCACCAACCCTGACACCACCACACCCCTCCCGTCACTTCGACCCACGCCCCTACCCCCCTAAAATTCGCTTCCAAAATTCAGAAATCTTTACCTTTAATTCGAATTTCAAACTCGTTCTTGGGGGGGAAATCCACCTATAAATACCCCATGTTGTTCTTCATTTTGGGGGGAGATTTTTCGGGGATAAAAACAGATTTTCGAAGGATTTTTTCGGAAGACTATTCCATATATACATAAAATATTTGTTGTGTTCTAGATTTTACATCATTCGCTGTCTTTGTTGTTCAAGATACAAGTCCGAAATAGACCCAAGATTCGAAAGAAAGGAGGTGAGTTTCGTTCTTGAACTTGGGTTTTAAAATGCCTCTATTCGGTTTCTGAAAAACCGAGTCCGAAAATCTGTTTTGCATTTTCTTGTTGTTCTTCACTGATTCGGGTCGGGTCACTGACCCGGGTCGGGTCGACCCGGTTTGTGGTATTATTTTTAGAATTCTTGCATTTTCATATTTATGTATGTTGGTTATCTGAATTTGGTGTTAAAATATGATTCGGGTTTGGACCACTGATTTCATTCGGGTCAATGACCGGGTCGGGTCGACCCGGTTTGAGCAACATTTTCAGAATTCTTGCATTTTCATATTCCCTGTATGTTGGTTATCTGAATTTGGTGAATATTTGATTTCGGGTTGAGTTTCCGATTCGGGTCGGGTCGACCCGGTTTGAGTAATATTTTCAGAATTCTTGCATTTCATATTTTTGTATGTTGGTTATCTGGAATTGATGGAATTATTTGATGTCGGGTTGAATCTCCAATTCGGGTCGGGTTACTGACCCGGGTCGGGTCGACCCGGTTTGAATTCCCAAATTTCTTGCATTTCATGTCTTGTATATTGGTTATCTGAAAAAATGAAAAAAAATCTGATTCGGGTCGGGTCACTGACCCGGATCGGGTCGACCCGGTTTTGGCGTATTTCCAGATTATGGCATTTTTTCATATCTGTTGCTGGTTATCTAAAAAGTCTGAATTTCTGATTTCATTCGGGTCACTGTTCATGATCCGGGTCGGATTTTCCATAATTACTTCTTAATCCTCTTTCGGTTCCAACATTTCAGATTTTGGGGTCGGATACTTTAATTGCTCACTGCTCATTTCTTTTACTGTTTTATTATTTTATTAATATTGCATTAAGGCCGATGAAATTAACTTCGAAGCCGCGCTTTTCTTTCGTTTCGTTTGCTCTGTTTTTTTAGCACTGTTTTAAGTATCCGGGCAATGGATATCTCACTGTTTTACTGTTTTTACTGTTTTGAATAAATATCGCGTCTTTTCGGGTACTGCTTTCTATTTCAGTTCACTGCTCGGTTCCAAATTATTGTTCTACTGTTTTACTGTTTTAAACTAAACACCGCGTCATTTTTGGAAACTTTTTTTTCTCTCTGCCTCTGTTTTCACCTTCTTGTCGCCTCACATTTCTTGTTTCATTTTAATTTTACTGATTTGAACACGATACTACACTGGCCGATGAAAAATATCCGTCGATTTTGAGGCCTCCACAGTCGTAAAGACGGAGAATATAACTTCTGGGCAATGATGAGGCTTAAACCTTTTTTCAAGATCAACATGTTTAGTAGGCGAGGTGACTAAAATAACCAACAAGTTATATATTCGCAGCCACGACGTGATTATAGTGATCTTTTCTATTTCACCCGAGAGACCAACACGTTTAGTAGGCGAGACAATCAAAATAACCACATTAGTCATATGTTTGCAGCCACGACGTGATTGGAATGTTCTTTTCAAAATTTAAGTTCGAGCCTCTCCGTGATCAAAACATTCACCGCTTTGAATACGGATATGAAATTATTTGTATTTAACTGTTTCTAACCGTTTGTTCTTGACACTTGAGGATTAAAGTAAATAACGTCGAATTATTCCTCGAAGGTCATTTAATTTAATTCTTTATTTAATTCACCTTTTATCCCGCTTTGTATTGTAATATTATTTATCGCACTTATGTAACTATTGAAATGCTTAGAATAGGCAAACTTAGGATTAATTCATAGGGTAGTTTAAGATTTGAAACCCGTCGCTAGCTTATTTATTTGTAGGCTCGGTTGAATTCAAACTTAGAAATCCTTCGCTAGTTTATTTATTTTAGGCTCGTCACGCGTATTCAAGATTTTCAAAACGACTTTTGTCATCTTTTATTTGCTTTATTAATCATACCGAATAAGTTTATCTTTTGTCAATTTACAATTCATTGATTCTCAAAATTTTACTTCTTTGGCATTATAAATAAATTGTTTTACTATCAATCGTCAAATACATATTTTTCCAACTCTACATGTATTTCTCTTTAAATATCATACAAATGCACATTTTGAAAAAATCTCTACATTTATCTATCTTTTAAAAAGCATCTCTTTTCATTAATTATTTACAAACATCTTTTAACTTCATGCTTCAAACATGCATTTTTCTAGCAATAATTAACCTGAGTTTGACCGGATAACCGCAAGTTAGCGGATCTTAAAGGATGCCTAACCCCTTCCCTTTAGGATAATAAAGAACCCTTACCTAGAATCTCGCTAGTTTCGCAGACCTTAAAATTGGAGTTTACATAGCAGCACTTAGTTTAATATTTAGGTGTCCTAATTCACCGTAAAAATAATTAGGTGGCGACTCCTCAACCCTTTTACCCAGGAATCACCGGACACGTCCGCGCTCCGCTTTGACCCGAGCCAGGTCGAAAAATGGGCGCGACAGCATGGCGACCCCGGTGGGGAGCATCAGGTTCTTAAACCATAACAAATTCGGATTAATTATTGCTTTACTTTTGTTCCTTATTTATTTAGTGCTTTGATGTGTTTCATTTATGAGATTTTTGCATAAACTGCTTTAATTGCTATATTGTCTTACTGCTTTTCTTAAATTGGCATTCCGCTCATATTTTTTCCACTCTGGAAAATTGACACTATCACACACTACACGCGAGGTGTGTTTCGCGCTCCCGCAAATTTCTTTCAATCTACCAAATTTTAGGAGAGTTGGCGTATGCGCGGAGTGATCGGACCATCCGGTGGCCGCGTAGCCTTCTCACTCGAGTAGTCCGCTCGGGAACCTTGTGTCTAGTCAGCCAAATCTTAGAAAATTTAAGATAGAGCTAGACCACCCTTTATTTTAAGTCATGCATGCATACATCTTAGGTGAGTTGATCCTTGGCATCAACTTCACAATTAAGAAAACCACCAAATTGTCGACGGGTCTCACAACCCAACGACCAATCAGCATATTATGTGTAGCAGGATATTGATGGACGGATCCAAGCCTAAACAGTATGCCAAAATCGGAAAATGTATATTCATTTATTTATTTTATTTATTTTGTTATAGATGGAGTCTGTGCCGCAAGTCAGGATGGTGAGTGGGATTAGAGCAAACTGAAAATATGGTGGACAAACTTTGACCTTGGCAGCCAAATGGCAATTAGGAGAAGATTAGGTTGCCTCGTTTCGTTGTTCGACATCTTCCCCGATCAACATTTGGTCAGAGTACTAATCCATTTTTGGGATCCGGATCGGGTTGTCTTCAGATTCGGAGATTTTGAGATGACTCCTACTTTGGAAGAAATCAACTATTTCACCAACTTGATCTACCAGGGTAGAGGACAAATTATCCCGCACTGTCAATCCGGAAAGAAATTTCTCCGCTACTTAGGGCTAAAGAACACTAAGAAACTCCTATGCTTTGAAAACAACTGGGTCTCGATGGATTATCTTTATGAGAGGTACGGTTGTCGAGACGGTTACAAGACATTCAAAAATGAATTTTCCTGCACCCCCGATCATTGGCGGACCAAACGACCCATTGCATTTACTGTCGCCTTTCTAGGGTCTCTGATACTCCCGCTTGAGTATGGAAAGATCAGTACCTGCATATGTTCCGTAGCACGGGCACTTTTCGAAGGAGCAAACGGAGCACAACTCACTTTGGCCCCTATGATCTTAGCAGAAATGTTTCGGGCTTTAGGGAAATGTAAAAGAGGTGAAACAGGTTTCTTCGAAGGCTGCAACCTTATTTTGCAGATGTGGGCAATGAAACACTTCTATCAGCGCCCGAATATGGTCGGCATATGCTTCAGCGAGTCGAACAAAATCGTCAGCTTTTACGACAGGACGAAGCAGTTCGTATCGCCTGTCGGCGTGAATGATTGGTATGGGTTTTTGGCGTCCCGCACCTGTGAACAGATCCAATGGAAATACCCTCTGCTCCCGAATGCCAAAAAAGCCTACATAAGATGCAAAAGACTTTATTATATTGAGCTTATCGGGTTGAAAGGCCTCCAACCTTACGCTCCACTCCGCGTACTCCGACAGTTGGGACAAGAGCAGATAATCCCCCTCCGAGCAAATATGAGGATTTCTGAAATTCCATTCGGGCCGAATTTCATTGTCCCCAGAGCTAGGCAAGTCTTCGATGAATGGAACGATATTGACACAATAGACATTGGAGGTAGTCAGGCAGGAGGTACCCCCGAATATCAAGCGTGGCTACGAGAGGATTGCAGTAGTACAGACCATAGTCCTGATGGCGAGCAAGGTTTTGAAGATATCGGCACGACAATTTGGGTAAGGAATTTCCGGCTCAGAGACACAGTCGTTACCCCCGAAATGTGGCAGCAAATGCAAAATATAGTGCAATATCTAGAGGACGCAGGAGTCGGACCCAGCAATGTTAGGGTTCCATCTTCATCTCGGTGATCAAAAGCAAGATTTAGAACTTGAGCATAAATATCTTATGTTATCAGCTTTATTATTGTACGCATTATTATTTCAGTAAAAGTCAACCTTTATTTCCGACAAAAGGCATCACAATCT
This sequence comes from Anisodus acutangulus, assembly GCA_029783415.1. NCBI lineage: Eukaryota > Viridiplantae > Streptophyta > Magnoliopsida > Solanales > Solanaceae > Anisodus > Anisodus acutangulus. The sequence goes on from CM056499.1 coordinate 2,772,657, forward strand.
TTGGCTTGGATCAATTTATCAGTATCTTGCATATTTTGCGTTTAAGCCCACCTCCGGCATAAAGGAGGCCCCATGCACATTAGGACGCGCATTTAATTTCCATATAATCTGTCTGCTACTTGTTTACTGTTTTCCACTCTATACATGTTATTCAAAGCAATAATTATTCGTCTCATACTAACTTGGTTTGTTTCATTTTTTAGAGAAGGTTTATTTTGCCTGCTTTATTTTCCAAAAGTTGATTCGCGTCGATTGAAACTGGCGGAATACCATTACTTCACGAGATCCAAGGCACAATCATTCGACAAAATAACTGATTCAGGGGCAGCCGAACAAACCGGTTTGGGACTTGTCGCTCTTCCGGGAGGTGAACCAGAGACATCGGAAAGGAGAAATACTTCCGTTGGATGAATACCTCGCCCAACTCTGCGGCAAATGGCAACTATGCAACCGAGATCGAACGGCTCGGAATCTTACCAATCTTTCCATCAGCATCAACACTCCTTTGCTGAACAAGAGACGAGCGCAATCGCACCACACACCTTTCCATCTCACGAACCATCATTCCCCGTAACCTTCCCCGAAATCCCTTACCAAGCGTAACCAATCCTCAACTCGCCACCCACAACGTACCAATCCGCATCCTATCAACCCGCAGCCACCCATAACAAAGCCCGCTACAAAATGACCCAAAGATCCTTCACACTCCATATATACATCAAGCTCCACTTACCCAAACTACCCCACTTGTCCAAAATATCCCTCCCACACTAAATTACCAGTAACCCAACAAATACCAATGGCACACATCACTAATAAGCAAAAGATGTGCCACCGGTATATGCAACGGAAGCCCAACCTTCCACTTCTACCATACCAAACATACATCATCAGGAGATAGACCAATATGAAGAGATGGAAATGCAAGCAAGGATTAGAAATGATGAAAGTATGGCAAGGGAAATTCATAGCCTAAAAGAAGCATTTAAAAACATTCAGACCAGCAAGGGGCATGAAGGACTCGAGTATGAAGATCTCTGCATGCATCCCGACGTTCAGTTGCCTATCGGGTATAAGGTGCCAAAATTTGACTTATTCTATGGAAAGGGAAATCCTCGCGCTCATTTGAGATCGTATTGTGACAAGCTGGTTGGAGTGGGTAAGGACCAGGCCATAATAATGAAGTTGTTCATAAGAAGTTTGACAGGAGAAGCGCTCGACTGGTACATAAGCCAGGACCCGCGAAAATGGCATAACTAGGGCACAATGGCACAGGATTTTGTGGACAGGTTCAGGTTTAACACCGACACAGTCTTGGATAGATTTTATTTAATGAAATTGGAAAAAAAATCTATAGAAACTTTCAGGGAATATGCCATGAGGTGGAGGGCGGAAGCAGCAAAGGTTCAACCTCCGATGGCAGAAAGTGAAATGACCATGCTCTTTGTGCAATCTATGAAGGATGCAACTTATTATGAAAAAATGATAAGCGTCATTGGACGGAATTTCTCTGAAGTGGTTAGGATGGGAGATTTCATAGAAGAAGGTATCAAAACAGGGAGAATCACGAACTTAGCAAAGATTGCGGCGACAAGTAAGGCCATTGATCGGACTCATTCTGGGAGCAATTAAGAAGAGGAGGGATGGAGCGTCCTGTCATGGCGATCCAGGACCATAGGTCCAACCAAATGCCAACCTACCAAAGCCCATCATCCCAGCCTCCCTACTATAATCAAAACACCCAAAATCATCAGCCCTCCTACTATAGCCAAAGCACACAAAGCCCTCAGCCTTATTATCAACACTCGCCGACTCCCTACCCTGTCTATCATACCCAGCCAATATATAGCCCACCACGAGCACCTACCTATCGAAATTCCCCACAGTATCAACCCACACATCCACCTCAGCCACAAGCCCATCCACCAAATACTCCCAGACCCCGGGCAAATTATGAAAGAAGGCCAGTCAAAATATATACACCTTTAGCCGAACCTCTAGCCCAACTATACGAAAGATTGAGGACCGCAGGAATACTCCAACCCATCCCAGGGCATATCCCCAATCCTATTCCCAGATCGTATGATGAAACTAAGCATTGTGCGTACCAGTCGCGGATCAGGACATGACACTGAGTTTACTTTGCCCTCAAAGACAAGATCGAGGCTTTGATCAAAGAGGGAATTATCCAACTGAAAGGACCTCCCCCTAATGTAAATAATAACCCTTTGCCAAATCATGACAATGCCAATATAAACATGATTACCGTTGATGAAGAAAACAGTTTGGAAGGGACCATTGTGCCGGTCCGAACAGAGGAAAGGGTTGAATCATCGGCTTTGATCACCCCTATAATTACAGTTCAAGTGAGGGCACCGTTTGAAGTGGAAGTACTTCCTCCGAAATCGCGGATGGTGACGCCGTCTGTTGATACCAAAACTGCCCCTTGGAGCTATTCGATTGGGGAAAGGAGCAGGGGAAAGGAGAAACAAATTGTAGAAGTTGTCGTCGCTGGTATGACAAGATCCGGACGATGTTATGCCCCTGCAGACAATCCAAAAAAGGTTGTAACAGAGACTGAAGTGGAAGAGTTCTGGAGGAAAATGCCAACCAAGGAGTATTCCGTTGTAGAACAATTGAAGAAAACACCGGCTCAAATTTCTTTGCTATCATTGTTGATGAATTCTCCGGACCACGGTCGCGCTTTATTGGAAGTACTCAAAGAAGCTTATGTTCCGAGAGAGACCACGGGCGAGAAACTCTCGGCCTTGGTCGGACAGATTTTAGAGGCCCATAAAGTCTCTTTTCATGACAAAGAATTGCCACCTGAGGGTTTGGGCCACAACAAAGCTTTGAACATAATAAGAAAGTGCATGAACAAGTTCATTTCTAAGGTATTGATTGATGGAGGCTCAGCCGTCAATATTTGTCCCGCGGCGACTCTCCGAGCCTTGGGATTTAGCATTGGAAAGATTCGCGAAAGTCATGTGAGAGTTAAAGGTTTTGATGGAGCCCAAAGGAGCGTTATGGGAGAAATGGATTTAACATTACAAGTGGGGCCCGTAGAGTTCGTCGTGGAATTCCAAGTGTTAGACATATCTACCGGCTATAACCTACTAATGGGAAGACCTTGGATCCATGTGGCTGGTGCAGTTCCTTCTACCCTACATCAGAGTTTGAAGTTTGTCTGGGATCATCACGAGGTCGTGGTACACGGAGAAGGGAGCAATTCAATATGTCCCGAAGGACAGATCCCTGCTGTTGAAAGCGTAGATACACTGGATGGGTCTGTCTTCCATGTCAGAGAAATTACATGTGCCTCCAAAGCTGAAATATTGAAGTTACCCCGGGTCCTCACAATGGTGGCCCAGGAAATGTTGAAGAATGGCTTTAAGCCCGGTCGAGGCCTCGGATTGAATTTAGAAGGTATGGTGGAGCCTGTTCACTTGCTCAGTAAGAAGGATACTTTCGGTCTCAGATACAAACCCACTTCTAAAGAAGTCTTATCAGTCAACCTCCGAAAGAAGAGGGACACTTCCTTGCCAAAGCCTGTTCCACCCTTGAATCAGTCATTTGTCAAAGCACATGCCGCTCAGGAGTCGATTGAAGATGATGCAGACGACCTCGCGGAAGGACTCAAAAGCCTTTTCATTGCAGAAGAAGAAATGGAATGCAATGTAATTCTGGATGATTTTGATGAAGGCCCAACTATTTGGGATGCAGAACGTGGAGATATTTTAAAAAATTGGACCTGTGCCCCGGCCCTGTTTCTCCGGGACGCTTGGTAGAAATTACCTTAGTACTTTTTGAAACAATGCGATTCTAATTAAGGCTTGAATTGCATCTATGCATTTTAATGTGTTTTGCCTCCATCTTTTGAAAGCTTAAATGACAAATCCACATTGCTTTTGCTATTTCAAAATTTGTTTTGTTTACTAATTTTCTTTTCTCTTTCAGCATGCAAACTAATAAATCTGTCGATAATGTGAATGTGACATGTAATGAAACAAACAAACAAAATCCAAACAATGAACAGGACTTCGAAGAGTATGAGGAAGACTCGCAACCAGAAGAATTGACAGAGGAATTGGAACATTTTGAGAATAAACCAAAGCCAAATTTAGAAGAAACTGAGGCAATAAATTTGGGGGATGCAGAAAATGTGAAAGAAACAAAAATCAGCGTCCATCTGAACGCCCCACAAAGGAAAGAACTGACGGATCTTTTGAGATAATATATCGACGTATTTGCTTGGTCTTATGACGAGATGCCAGGGTTGAGCACGGATATTGTTTCGCATAGATTGCCTATCGATCCATCCTACCCTCCGGTGAAACAAAAACCAAGGAAAATCAAGCCTGATTTGAGCTTAAGGGTCAAGGAAGAGGTGTCCAAGCAATTCGATGCAAAGGTCATTCGAGTCACAAGATACCCCACTTGGTTGGCCAACATTGTACCGGTGCCAAAGAAAGATGGAAAGATACGAGTGTGCGTGGATTATCGGGATCTCAACAAGGCCAGTCCGAAGGATGACTTCCCTCTTCCAAATATTCACATACTCATTGACAACTGTGCAAAGCATGAATTACAATCATTTGTTGATTGCTTTGCTGGTTACCACCAAATCTTGATGGATGAGGAAGATGCAGAGAAGACAGCGTTCACTACACCTTGGGGGGTATACTGTTATCGAGTAATGCCGTTCGGACTAAAGAATGCAGGTGCCACCTACATGAGGGCCATGACTACCATTTTTTATGATATGATCCACAAAGAAATAGAGGTCTACGTGGATGACGTTATTATTAAGTCGCGAAAGACTTCGGATCACTTGACAGATTTAGAGAAGTTCTTTGATCGGCTGAGGCGGTATAACCTAAAGTTAAACCCTGCAAAGTGTGCGTTTGGTGTCCCTGCTGGGAAGCTGCTAGGTTTCATCGTGAGTAGAAGAGGTATTGAATTAGACCCCTCGAAGGTAAAAACTATTCAAGACTTGCCTCCTCCAAAGAGTCGAAAAGACGTGATGAGTTTCCTTGGTCGCCTCAATTACATCAAAGAGTTCATAGCACAATCAACAGTGATATGTGAGCCGATATTCAAGTTCTTGAAGAAAGACGCGCTACCAAATGGACGACGGATTGCCAACAAGCTTTTGATAGAATCAAAGAATATCCGTCTAACCCACTGCTTTGGTACCTCCAGAGCCCGGAAGGCCTTTGTTATTATATCTGTCTGTGTTAGAAAATGCGTTTGGATGCGTGCTGGGACAACACGATGAAACAGGAAAGAAGGAGCAAGCCATATACTACTTAAGCAAGAAGTTCATGCCGTATGAAGCTCGGTATACTTTGCTGGAACGCACTTGTTGTGCCTTAACATGGATTGCGCAAAAGTTTAGGCATTATCTGTCTGCATATACCACTTATCTCATCTCAAGGATGGACCCGCTCAAATATATTTTTCAGAAGCCCATGCCTTCCGGGAAGCTAGCGAAGTGGCAAATCTTGTTAAGTGAATTCGACATCATATATGTCACCCAAAAGGCTATCAAAGGACAAGCACTAGCCGACCATCTTGCGGAAAACCCCGTGGATGAAGAATACATGCCTCTCCGGACTTATTTTCCGGACGAGGAGGTACTGTTTGTTGGAGAAGACATCTCGGAAGAGTACCCGGGTTGGAGAATGTTCTTCGACGGAGCTGCAAACTTCAAAGGGGTTGGTATTGGAGCAGTTTTGATTTCAGAATCAGGTCAACACTACCCAATTTCGGCAAAACTCCGATTTCCATGCACCAACAATATGGCGGAATATGAAGCTTGTATACTCGGACTTAGAATGGCCGTTGATATGAATATTCAAGAATTATTGGTTATAGGTGATTCAGACTTATTGATTCATCAGGTGCAAGGCGAATGGGCGACCAAGAACGGGAAGATACTTCCTTACCTGCATTGCGTGAAAGAATTATGCAAAAAATTCAGCGAGATAGAATTCAAGCATATCCCACGAACTCAAAACGAGTTCGCTGATGCTCTGGCAACACTGTCCTCCATGATTCAACATCCGGATAAGAACTACATTGATCCCATCAAGGTGAGCTTATCGGATCAGCCGGCATATTGTTTCAATATAGATGGAGAGTTGGATGGAAAGCCTTGGTACCACGACATTAAGAGATATCTCAAGATAGGTGAATATCCAGAAGGCATAACCAGGATACAAAAGAGGACACTTAGGAGGTTAGCAAACCATTTCTTCCTAAACGGAGGAATCGTGTATCGGAGGACTCGGATCTCGATTTGTTAAGATGTGTTGATGCTCGAGAGGCAAGCAGTTTAGTTGTAGAGATACACGGAGGCACGTGCGGGCCTCATATGAATGGCTTCACTTTGGCAAAGAAGATTCTGAGAGCAGGATACTTTTGGATGACCATGGAAACAGATTGCATCCACTTCGTGCAAAGATGCCATCGATGTCAGATTCATGGCGATCTAATCAAGGTGCCTCCTAACGAACTCAATGTGACGAGCTCTCCTTGGCCATTCGCAGCTTGGGGCATGGATGTCATTGGCCCTATTGAACCTGCCGCATCAAATGGACACAGATTTATTCTAGTGGCAATTGACTATTTCACAAAGTGGGTAGAAGCATCGTCCCACAAGTCAGTAACAAAGAAAGTGGTAGTTGATTTTGTCCGCAATAACATCATTTGTCGATTTGGAATCCCTGAGTCGATTATAACAGACAATGGAGCTAATCTCAACAGTAATCTGATGAATGAGATATGCGAAAAGTTTAAGATTACTCACCGCAATTCCACTCCATACCGACCTCAGATGAACGGAGCAGTCGAAGCAGCCAACAAAAACATCAAAAGAATACTACGAAAGATGATTGATAATTACAAGCACTGGCATGAGCATTTGTCCTTGGCACTTTTGGGATATCGCACTACAGTCAGGACTTCTACTGGGGCAACGCCGTATCTATTGGTCTATGGAACAGAAGCTGTGTTACCAGCAGAAGTGGAAATACCATCTTTGAGAATTATCCAAGAAGCTGAGCTGAACGAAGCGAAATGGATACAGAATCGGTACGAACAATTGATGCTGATTGATGAAAAGCGATTGAACGCAGTCTGCCACGGACAACTTTATCAAAGCAGAATGGCCAAAGCTTTCAACAGAAAAGTAAAACCAAGGACTTTCGAACCGGGGCAATTGGTGCTAAAACGCATATTCCCGCACCAAAATGAAGCTAAAGGAAAATTCGCACCTAACTGGCAAGGGCCTTATATGGTTCACCGGGTGTTGACTGGAGGAGCATTAATTCTAGCTGAAATGGACGGTGAAGTATGGCCAAAAGCTATCAACGCGGATGCAGTGAAAATATACTACATTTAGGATTTTTTCTATGTAATGCATTTCTTATGTTGTAAAAGTTGCGCTCCCTGGCTGGATACGCAAAGAACCCATGTCGGGTTCCGTTTCCTAGATTGCAAATTTCCCAGAAACACATTGCTTGTAACATGAACTACGTTATGACCTGATTCCCTCGGCGGGATACGTAGGCGGCCACATCGGCTTCAGTCCCATTTTAGAAAATCCATACAATCCCCTTTTGCTTGTAATGAACTACGTCACGACCTGATTCCCTCATGGGATACGTAGGCGGCCTAAATCGGCTTCGGTCCCACCATTAGGAAATATTTTCTCCTTTATCTCACAAAAGACAAAATGCACCCATCTGATCACCCTGATAGGGCAGGCAAGCAATCTACACAAGACTCGGTTGTCCGTTCAAAAGATCGTCATTCTCACATATCGTAAACCGGGCATTTTTAAGGGATCACTGCCAGAGGACGCCGATAAACATGGAAAAGCATCGGCAAACTAAGTCTTCAGCCAGAAGAATTTTGGATAGGACGTTTGCTTTGTTTCACCGCATGTCACTGCTCGACAGACATTTATATATATATATATATATATATATATATATATATATGCAGTATTTCTTATAAGCAAATTATTTTCAACAAACATTTTCATCAAAATTCGATAGAATTTTTATGTTACTATTTTTTAAGATGCATTTCTACGAATTGTTTTCGAATGTTTTCATTAACGGCTGGCCAAGACTGGGAAGCAGAGAGGGGCTACGGGTCCGAGTTAGCAGGACATGCGAATACCAAGGCCGAAGCTACAAAGTCAACGCGAATCAACTCCCCCCTCCCAAAACTCATAAATTTATTTGAGTACAGGTTCTTCAGGTCGAAAACAGCAGGGAAGCTGCAACATTTATGAGCAGATTCGCAAGGGCCTCCGCATCGCAACTCACTACAAGAATCACTTTCCTGTTTGGAGATTGTACAAAGACGTCATGCTAAACTACATGTTCCCAACCGTGTTGTGTCCACGCAAAGAACGGTATTTCGACTTACAGGGTCGCATTCTCATCTACTCAACTTTTGTATCGCTTATGTCCACACATTAACTATCATGGCATGGCAATAGGGCCCCACTTTACATTACGTCAACACGACGACATAAATCAGGCGCCCACCTTCTAATGCGGGTATGTTTTAAATTAAGCGCCCACCTTCTAATGCGGGTATGTTTTAAATCAGGCGCCCACCTTCTAATGCGGGTATGTTTTAAATTAGGCGCTCACCTTCTAATGCGGGTATGTTTTAAATCAGGCGCCCACCTTCTAATGCGGGTATGTTTAAATCAGGCGCCCACCTTCTAATGCGGGTATGTTTTAAATCAGGCGCCCACCTTCTAATGCGGGTATGTTTAAATCAGGCGCCCACCTTCTAATGCGGGTATGTTTTAAATTAGGCGCCCACCTTCTAATGCGGGTATGTTTTAAATCAGGCGCCCACCTTCTAATGCGGGTATGTTTTAAATTAGGCGCCCACCTTCTAATGCGGGTATGTTTTAAATCAGGCGCCCACCTTCTAATGCGGGTATGTTTTAAATCAGGCGCCCACCTTCTAATGCGGGTATGTTTTAAATCAGGCGCCCACCTTCTAATGCGGGTATGTTTTAAATCAGACGCCCACCTTCTAATGCGGGTATGTTTAAATCAGGCGCCCACCTTCTAATGCTGGGATGTTTTGAATCAGCGCCCACCTTCTAACGCGGTATGTTTTAAATTAGGCGCCCACCTTCTAACGCGGTATGTTTAAATCAAAGGCCCACCTCCTAACGCGGTATGTTTTAAATCAGCGCCCACCTCCTAATGCGGGTATGTTTTAAATCAGCGCCCACCTTCTAATGCGGTATGTTTTAAATCAAAGCGCCCACCTTCTAATGCGGGTATGTTTTAAATCAGGCGCCCACCTCCTAATGCGGGTATGTTTTAAATCAGGCGCCCACCTCCTAATGCGGGTATGTTTTAAATCAGGCGCCCACCTCCTAATGCGGGTATGTTTAAATCAGGCGCCCACCTTCTAATGCGGGTATGTTTTAAATCAGGCGCCCACCTTCTAATGCGGGTATGTTTAAATCAGGTGCCCACCTTCTAATGCGGGTATGTTTTAAATCAGGCGCCCACCTTCTAATGCGGGTATGTTTTAAATTAGGCGCCCACCTTCTAATGCGGGTATGTTTAAATCAGGCGCCCACCTTCTAATGCGGGTATGTTTTAAATCAGGCGCCCACCTCCTAATGCGGGTATGTTTTAAATCAGGCGCCCACCTTCTAATGCGGGTATGTTTTAAATCAGGCGCCCACCTCCTAATGCGGGTATGTTTTAAATCAGGCGCCCACCTTCTAATGCGGGTATGTTTTAAATCAGGCGCCCACCTTCTAATGCGGGTATGTTTTAAATCAGGCGCCCACCTCCTAATGCGGGTATTTAAATTTAAGTCAGGCGCCCACCTCCTAATGCGGGTATTTCAATTTAAGTCAGGCGCCCACCTCCTAATGCGGGTATTTTATTTTAAATCAGGCGCCCACCTTCTAATGCGGGTATTTTATTTTAAATCAGGCGCCCACCTTCTAGTGCGGGTACTTTATTTTAAAGTGTAAACAGGCGCCCGCCAACGACATCATCTGCACAACATTAAGCAACGACATCATTTCAACTTACAAAGTCATATTCTCACATACATATCTTATGCAACTGTTATACACTAACCTTTATCTTAGCTCTGGTCCACAGGAATTTGAATCGGCGGGAGTTTTCAGCACAGCGTGGAGCTATATCTTACGGCGAACCAAGGCAATTTGGTCAACGACCTGCTTCGAACGTCGATCCGCTCTTTCCCATTAGTTTCTCGCATCTGCGACCAGTGTCATCCTAAGTCAACACTGGGGCATTGTTTCTTGAATGTGCAACATCTTTTTGCAACTTCTATACCCCTCGGGATTCTATTTCTTACCATGCAGTTCCGATGATCGGGACAAAATTGGCTACTCAGTCAACTTCTTTCGCCGAAAACTCTTTCATCGTCTCCGTCCAAAGAGGGGCATCTGTTGACACCCAATTTTGTCCCATGTTTTATGATTTTATTCGTAATTTTTAATATTTTGACACTTTTAAAATAATTTTAAAACATAGGCATATATGTGTATATTCTCTTATTATTATTATTATTATTATTCACATATTTTATATCATTTGCATTTTTTTTTTTCATAATCATAAGTTTTGTCCGAAAATTCTATGTTATTTTATTCTCGCAAAATTGCATTGCATTTCCCTTTTTATTAAGCATTAAACATTTCGCAAATATTATATTTTTATCACATCGTTACGCTATTTTAAATAATTCACATCTTTTACAAAAAATATATATATATAAATATGTTTTAATAATAAACCCCTTTTTATATTTTTAAATCCATAACCTTTTTTTTTTATTATTTCCTAACCCAAAACAATTTTTTAACCCATTTCATTTCCCAACCCAAAACAATTTCTAACCCACTTTCATTTTCCCAACTCAATACAAATTCTACCCAAACAAACAAGCCCAAACTCCCAATTAAATCCCCAAATTCCCAAGCCCAACCGAACTGCCCACCCACACCCAAAACCCGACCCAACTCGTCTTCCCCTCTCTTTTAATCCCCAAACCATACCTAAAATCAAAAAAAAAACCAAAAACCCTAACCCCTCACAAATCGCCACGCCTCTGCACCCTCCATCCGACCGGTCACCTCGTCCACTGCCACCACCCACTCCCTGCCACCAACCCTGACACTACCACACCCCTCCCGTCACTTCGACCCACGCCCCTACCCCCCTAAAATCCGCTTTCAAAATTCAGAAATCTTTACCTTTAATTCGAATTTCAAACTCGTTCTTGGGGGGGAAATCCACCTATAAATACCCCATGTTGTTCTTCATTTTGGGGGGAGATTTTTCGGGGATAAAAACAGATTTTCGAAGGATTTTTTCGGAAGACTATTCCATATATACATAAAATATTTGTTGTGTTCTAGATTTTACATCATTCGCTGTCTTTGTTGTTCAAGATACAAGTCCGAAATAGGCCCAAGATTCGAAAGAAAGGAGGTGAGTTTCGTTCTTGAACTTGGGTTTTAAAATGCCTCTATTCGGTTTCTGAAAAATCGAGTCCGAAAATCTGTTTTGCATTTTCTTGTTGTTCTTCACTGATTCAGGTCGGGTCACTGATTCGGGTCGGGTCGACCCGGTTTGTGGTATTATTTTCAGAATTCTTCCATTTTCATATTTATGTATGTTGGTTATCTGAATTTGGTGTTAAAATCTGATTCGGGTTTGGACCACTGATTTCATTCGAACATCGACCGGGTCAGTCGATCCGGTTTGAGCCACATTTTCAGAATTCTTGCATTTTCATATTCCCTGTATGTTGTTTATCTGAATTTGGTGAATATTTGATTTCGGGTTGAGTTTCCGATTCGGGTCGGGTCGACCCGGTTTGAGTAATATTTTCAGAATTCTTGCATTTCATATTTTTGTATGTTGGATATCTGGAATTGATGGAATTATTTGATGTCGGGTTGAATCTCCAATTCGGGTCAGATTCTTGACCAGTCGGTCGACAGTTTGAATTCCCAAATTTCTTGCATTTCATGTCTTGTATATTGGTTATCTGAAAAAATGAAAAAATCTGATTCGGGTCGGGTCACTGACCCGGATCGGGTCGACCCGGTTTTGGCGTATTTCCAGATTATGGCATTTTTTCATATCTGTTGCTGGTTAGCTAAAAAGTCTGAATTTCTGATTTCATTCGGGTCACTGTTCATGATCCGGGTCGGATTTTCCATAATTACTTCTTAATCCTGTTTCGGTTCCAACATTTCAGAATTTGGGGTCGGATACTTTAATTGCTCACTGCTCGTTTCTTTTACTGTTTTATTGTTTTATTAATATTGCATTAAGGCCGATGAAGTTAACTTCGAAGCCGAGCTTTTCTTTCGTTTCGTTTGCTCTATTTTTTTAGCACTGTTTTAAGTATCCGGGCAATGGATATCTCACTGTTTTACTGTTTTTACTATTTTGAATAAATATCGCGTCTTTTTGGGTACTGCTTTCTATTTCAGTTCACTGCTCGGTTCCAAATTATTGTTCTACTGCTTTACTGTTTTAAACTAAACACCGCGTCATTTTCGGAAACTTTTTTTTCTCTCTGCCTCTGTTTTCACCTCGCTGCCCTCATTTCTTGTTTCATTTTAATTTTACTGATTCGAACACGATACTACACTGGCCGATGAAAAATATCCGTCGATTTTGAGGCCTCCACAGTCGTAAAGACGGAGAATATAACTTCTGGGCAATGATGAGGCTTAAACCTTTTTCCAAGATCAACATGTTTAGTAGGCGAGGTGACTAAAATAACCAACAAGTTATATATTCGCAGCCACGACGTGATTATAGTGATCTTTTCTATTTCACCCGAGAGACCAACACGTTTAGTAGGCGAGGCAATCAAAATAACCACATTAGTCATATGTTTGCAGCCACGACGTGATTGGAATGTTCTTTTCAAAATTTAAGTCTGAGCCCTCCGTGATCAAAACATTCACTGTTTTGAATACGGATATGAAATTATTTGTATTTAACTGTTTCTAACCGTTTGTTCTTGACAGCTTGCAGGGATTAAAGTAAATAACGGCGAATTATTCCTTGAAGTTCATTTATTTTATTTCTTTCTTTAATTCAGCTTTTATCCCGCTTTGTATTGTAATATTATTTATCGCACTTATGTAACTATTGAAATGCTTAGAATAGGCAAACTTAGGATTAATTCATAGGGTAGTTTAAGATTTGAAACCCGTCGCTAGCTTATTTATTTGTAGGCTCGGTTGAATTCAAACTTAGAAATCCTTCGCTAGTTTATTTATTTTAGGCTCGTCACGCGTATTCAAGATTTTCAAAATGACTTTTGTCATCTTTTATTTGCTTTATTAATCATACCGAATAAGTTTATCTTTTGTCAATTTACAATTCATTGATTCTCAAAATTTTACTTCTTTGGCATTATAAATAAATTGTTTTACTATCAATCGTCAAATACATATTTTTCCAACTCTACATGTATTTCTCTTTAAATATCATACAAATGCACATTTTGAAAAAATCTCTACATTTATCTATCTTTTAAAAAGCATCTCTTTTCATTAATTATTTACAAACATCTTTTAACTTCATGCTTCAAACATGCATTTTTCTAGCAATAATTAACCTGAGTTTGACCGGATAACCGCAAGTTAGCGGATCTTAAAGGATGCCTAACCCCTTCCCTTTAGGATAATAAAGAACCCTTACCTAGAATCTCGCTAGTTTCGCAGACCTTAAAATTGGAGTTTACATAGCAGCACTTAGTTTAATATTTAGGTGTCCTAATTCACCGTAAAAATAATTAGGTGGCGACTCCTCAACCCTTTTACCCAGGAATCACCGGACACGTCCGCGCTCCGCTTTGACCCGAGCCAGGTCGAAAAATGGGCGCGACAGACACGGGTACAACCCGTCACATCTGCTCAGATAAGAGTACATTCTCCTCTTACACCCATGTCATGGGCAAAAAACTATTCATGGGCAATGACGCCACCTCTGAAGTACAAGGGTTTGAAATGTTGTCCTCAAAATGACTTCAGGAAGAGAGCTTACTCTGAAGGAAGTGATGCACGTCCCTGACATCCGCAAGAACTTGGTTTCAGGGCCACTGGTTGTACAGGCTGGTTTTAGACTAGTTTTTTAGTCCAACAAGTTTGTAATAACTAAGAATGGTGTATTTGTAGGAAGAGGGTTTGCGTGTGACGACCTCTTCAAAATGAATGCCATGTCTGTAATCCGTTCATATAATGAAACGAAACATTCTACTTACATGTTTGAGTCTTCTAATCTATGACATCATAGATTAGGACATGTCAATTACAGATCCATTCAAAAGTTAGTAAAGTTGGAATTGTTGCCTTCCTTCAACATAAACCCTCAACATAAATATAAGGTGTGTGTATAGGCAAAATTAACCATGTCATCTATCCACTCAATCGAAAGAAACACCGCTCTTCTAGAACTTATTCACATGGACATATGTGATTTAAAGTTTGTACAAACTAGAGGGGGGAACAAGTACTTTGTGACTTTTATTGATGATAGTACAAGGTATTGTTATGTTTACTTGTTGAAAAGTAAAGATGAAGCCTTTGAAGCATTTAAACGCTACAAAGCAGAAGTTGAAAGTCAACTAAACCTACGGATTAAGGTAATTCGTAGTGATAGAGGGGGAGAATACGTAGCATCATTTGAAGAATATTGTGATCAATTCGGCATTGTTCATCAAACGATCGCTCATTACTCGCCTCAGTCTAACGGTGTTTGTCGAGCGCAAAAAATATACGTTAAAGGAAATGATGAATGTTTTATTTATCAATTCCGGTTTAGCCCAAAACATGTGGGGCGAAACGATTCTTACCGCTAATACATTTCTCAATAGAGTTCCACATAAGAGTACGGATAAAACTCCATATGAATCATAGAAAGGAAAGAAACCCACTTACAAATATTTGAAAGTGTGTGGCTGTTTGGCAAAGGTCGAAGTACCCAAACCAAAACATGTCAAAATTGGACATAAGACTGTAGATTGCATATTCATCGGATACACAAATAATAGTAGTGCTAATCGTTTCTTAGTGTATAAGTCAAAGATACCTGATATCCACTAGGGTACGATCATGGAATCAATGAATGCTGAATTCTTTGAAGAAATCTTTCCTAGAAAGGGAAAAGAGATAATTTCGCGCAAACAAAGTTATGAATAAAATGCTCAAAGTCAACAAGACCCGGGAGTTTCTGATTATCTAGAACTAGACGTTCCAGATCTACAGGACTTAGAAGTCACTAACTATCCAGAACTTAATGTTCCAGGCCTACAGAACGTAGGGGTTCCAGAGGTTGAACCAAGACTGAGCAAAAGGGCCAAAAAGGATAAAATCTTTGGTCCAGACTTTCTAACCTATATGGTTGAAAATGAACCGAGGATAATTAAAGAAGCATTGTCAACTCCAGAATCACCGTTTTGGAAAGATGTTATAGAAAGAGAAATAGATTACATCCTGCAAAACCATACTTGGAAAATGGTTGATCTTCATTTGGGAAGCAAACCTTTGGGTTGTAAGTGGATACTCAAAACAAAGTACCAAGCAGATGGAACTATTGACAAGTATAAGGTCAAATTATTAGTTAAAGGATACAAACAAAAAGAAGGCCTCGATTACTTCGACACATACTCCCTTGTGTCTAGATTAACATCCATAAGGGTATTCATAGCCATTGCAACTTTGCGTGACCTTGAGATACATCAAATGGATGTTAAGGCAGCCTTCCTAAACGGAGAATTGGAAGAGGAAATATACATGGAATAACCCGAGGGGTATGTGATTCCAGGATAAGAAAAGAAAGTATGTCGACTTGTTAAGTCTCTGTACAGACTCAAACAAGCTCTGGAACAATGGCATGTAAAAAATGATAATACTTTATTATCAAAAGGTTTCTCCATTAATGAATGTGATAAATGTATTTATATCAAAGGGAATTCTAACTCGTTTGTCATGATATGCCTTTACGTAGATGACATACTCATCACCAGAAGTAGTCTTAAGTTGATCCTGAAAACCAAGAATATGTTGAAATAGTATTTCTAGATGAAAGATATGGGTATTGCAAATGTGATCTTAGGAATTAAGATTTCTAAGACATCTGACGGGCCGGTCTTATCTCAATCTCATTACATTGAAGATGTTTTGAGGAAATTTGATGTATTTGACATTGCCCATATAAAGTCACCAATGGATATGAATCATAGAATTGATAAAAATCGTGGTGTACCCGTATCCCAAGAGCAATATGCACACGTCATTGGCAGTTTAATGTATATTACAAATTGCACCCAACCCGATATCGCTTATCCAGTCTATAAGTTAGCTAGGTTCACTTATAATCCTGGAAATGATCACTGGAAGGCGTTAAATCGGATACTACGATATCTGAAATATTCGTTGATCTACGGATTATACTATTCCAGATATCCAGTCGTATTGGAAGGATACAGTGATGGAAACTGGATATCGGACATAAAGAACACCAAATCCACCAGTAGGTATGTCTTTTCAATTGGTGGTGGGGCTGTGTCTTGAAAGTCCTCTAAGTAAACATATATCTCCTGATCCATGATAGAATCTGAGTTTATCGCTTTGGACAAAGCAGGAGAAGAAGCTGAATGGCTTCACGACTTCTTAGAGGATATCCGTTATTAGGATAAACCCGTGCCTTCGGTGATGATTCATTATGACAGTCAATCGACTTTAGAAAGGGCACGAAGTAATATGTACAACGGCAAATGTAGACATATTCATCGGAGGCATAATACCGTTAGGCAGTTGATCACTACGGGTGTCATTTTCATTGATTACATCAAATCAAAGGATAACTTAGCGGATCCATTAACTAAAGGCTTACCCAAAGATCAAATATTCTGCATGTCTAGGGGAATGGGCTTAAAACCCAAATAATAAGAATCTTTATGGTGGTAACTCAACTTTACTGACTGGAGATCCCAGGAATTTTGATGGGAAAACTAAGCTATAGAGGTTCAGTTTAGCGCTTCACTTGAAGTAAGAGCACTTCAGATTATCATTATTTAAATAACGATAACTCCAAAGTCGTTCCCACGATAGACAGTAAGTGCTACCTGCATGATGGCTAAATGATAAGTTCCTGGAACTTTTAATGATTCCTAACACTTGCTATTGGGGTAGAGCAATATACCTTATAGGATATCACCTATTTAAGTGCAAAGACAGGCCGTTTCAAATAAACGCACTTAAGAATCCAAGAGTTGTCCATGGCCACAACGGATAAAACAATAAGAAGAAATGAATAAGGAGAGTTATTGTGTTGATATCATTGTCTTGGTTTACACTAAAAACTAACGGTTCAAGACATCACGTTCACCGCGCAGTAACTAAATCCGATGATAATCGACTAAGGAAGGTTCAAATGTGAAAGCTACCTTTCCTGATGCAATATCATTTCTGCTGAAAGATTGCTGAACTTTGACACCCTGTGTGCACCAATTCTCTTTCAAGAGGGGATTGTTGGAAATTTTACTAATGTGGGATTGAGTTTATCCCATCTTTAAAGACTTAAATACGTGGGTCCATCATGTCGGAAACATCATTTCTTCGCACATGTCAAATCTACTAAGTGAGTAGATGATGTTAGTGCCAAGTATCGTCAAATTTCGTTGAGAAATAAAAGAGATATTGGTACACAAAGTAAGGTGTTTAAGACATGAAAAGATGGAGTGTTCCTGGCCAAAATGACAAATCTCCCTCATTGGTAAAAGAAGAATAGTTTATTCAATATAAAAACTCCAAGTTTGAGTAAGGGTTTGGGGTTTCAAGGGGTAACCCTTGTGTTTAGAAGGGAGAGGACCTAGGTGAGCTTGGGTTTCAGAGCTAAGCCCCACACGCGTGCCATCGTTGCCCACCCGTCCCATCCGATCCTGTCAAGGCTCAGGTTCGGGTCACGGGTCGTGGGTCGTGGGCTGTGGGATGTGGGTTGTTGGCCGTTGGGTTCTTTCAGAACTTTCTTTTTGGTCCCTGAAATATTACTATTTACATTTTGGTCTCTGAAGTTTAATGATTCTTGAAGACACCAACAGTCATGATTGTTCAAGAGAATAGAACACCAACATACATGACTGTTCGCCTTCATATGATTGTTTGTCTTCCTTCTCCACTCTTATAAATTCAATGTTTATGTTCAATTCAAGAAGAACGGCAGAAAAGCGAGAAAAGAACGAAACATGGAATTTAGAAAACACACAAAAATTACTCAAAAGTTTTTTTTCTGTTTTGTTCGACACACGAATGTAAAATGAAAAGACTCTTCTAATTTGTTCCAGGAAGAACAAAAGCATAAATCTTTCTTCAGCAATCTGTTCTTATTCATTTTCTTCGTTGGGATCAATTGTATTCGCTTTGTACAATTGATTAGTTGTTATTTTATCTTGAAAGACTATTTTCCAATACCCTAAATGCATTTATACGGGGCAATTTTGTCTTAAAGACAGAGAGCCATCTCTCGACTCAACGTTTCTCTTGTTTAACCTTTCGACTACACTTTAACCCCATTTTCGTTACCTACAACCGGTTTTTATACCTACAATGTTATCTTCAAGGTACAAAA
Organism: Anisodus acutangulus; assembly: GCA_029783415.1. NCBI lineage: Eukaryota > Viridiplantae > Streptophyta > Magnoliopsida > Solanales > Solanaceae > Anisodus > Anisodus acutangulus. Next base: position 2,791,352 of record CM056499.1, read on the forward strand.
GATTATATGCTCACCTATCACGCTTGTGATTCTCTTAAGGTATTAGGTTATTATGATTTAGACTTAATGAGTCGTATTGATACTTTGAAGTCCACATATGAATATATTTTTTATTGGCCAATAGGACTATCTCATAGAGGAGTATCAAGCAAACATTTAAAACAAGGTTGAATTTGTGGCATGTTATGAAATTAAATCACAAGCTCTTTAGCTTAAGATTCATAGCCTTCTAATGTGTTTGGTTGATTACATTTCATTGCCTCACATATGAACTTGTGTATTTGTATGCTTTTTTGCTTGTCTTACATACTCGGTACAATCTTTTTGTACTGAAGTCCTTTTTGTTGGATATGTTGCATTTGTTATATTTCATATTGCAGGTTCATTTATATAGGCTGACAGACTTTCTCACTAGATAGTGTAGATGATCAGCGGAAGGGTTGTAAGCTTCAATTCTACCTGGAGCTGAATCAGGTCTAGTGATCTCATTGATATTAGACATTATGGGTAGTTGGGGCCCTATACCGGCGCTTGTATCAGTTGTTCAGCAGTAAGTAAACAGTATTGGTGGGTTATTTGTATTCAGTTGTACCTCAATTGCATGTCTTAGGCCCATGGCCACATTTGCATCCAGAAGTCATTTACATTTCACATTTGTATTTCAAGTTACGTCATGTAATTTGTTACATAGTATCTGCATATAGTGTATGGTCCATTTCATTCAGATTTGGGGTGGGACAAAGTTGTATGGGCTTAAAATTTTAAATCCTATTTCAAGATCTAGTAAAGTTTTTTCTTATAGTTTTGCAACTGTCACCAAGTAAAGATTTTTCAGATAGTTCTGTCTTCTTTTCAAAGAATAATAAGTGTTCAAGAAAGTCAAAGCACGTTAAGATAAAAATCTTATTATTCGTGAAAGGGTTAGTAAGATGGTGTCATTAAAATCGGAAAAATGTTGGCAGGTTTCATAACTAAAGGATTAACACCTAAATTTTATGGGTCTAATCCATAACATTTTAGCAAGTGTATGTACATCTTATAGTTTCTTTGATGTTCCAAAGTGCGCATTACACGGAAAATAAAAAGATTAAAAAGATCTATTGTGTTTTGACATAAAGTTGGGCCTTGATTATGAACATTAAAGAGTTGTTCAATTGAACATAAAAAGTTTAACTAAACATGATAGTCAAAGTGGTTCATATTCTTCTTTATTATGAATTTTCTATAGAAATAGTCATATGGTGAGGCATAGAAGGGATTATATCTTTATAGATATAAAATCGCTATATGATTTGTATTATGGATTTAAATAAATATAGAAATTATTAAAATAAAAGTTATGGTCATTGTATTTCTATGAAATTCATAACAGATTTCAAGTCATGATCATTTGGACAAGTGGGAGAATGCAAGATTTAACTTGTATTTCTATGAAATTCATAACAGATTTCAAGTCATGATCATTTGGACAAGTGGGAGAATGCAAGATTTAACTTGTGGCTTGATGACCACATTAAGACACCCAGATAGGATATACTAAGAGACACATGCACTCATGATCTCCTCATAAATTACCCCAGTAATTAATAACTATCCTTTATTTGTATATGCTTTGTGTAGAAAATTACACCATGGATTGTAACTTGGGTAACTCCAAAAGCATAAAGGTCAAAGTTAATGTACAAGTTGAATTATGGATTCTTAATAGAGAAAAGCAAAGAACAAAATGTCTTGTTGCTGCGATACAATAAGGGTGTGTTCGGTATGGAGGAACGGAAAATATTTTCCTGAAAAATGAGTTCTTGAAAAACAAGTGAATTTTTACTTATTTTTTCATGTTCGTTTGGTTAGTGGAAAATAAGTGAATTTCTTACTTATTGTCTCATGTTCGATTGGTTAGTAAAAAATATTTTTGAAAAAATACTCACCCATGCCCCATTCAATCCACCACGCACCCCACTCACCACCCAACAAAATCCCATCCCCACCACCCTCGAACACACTTTTTGTTCACTCATCCCTATCCCATACCACCACACCCAACCCTACCCCACACCACCCTTCCACCTAAACCCCATCTAAATTTTCTATTTCATAAATTTTATTTCATTTTACAAAAATAAGAAATTTTTCTTACCCCCGCCCCTTCCCTCCCACCAATCACAACCCACACACACCAAATTTAACCACACAATTTTTCTTTTTATAAAAAAAATTATAAAAGTAAAATAAAATATATGAATTAAAAAATCCTGGAGGAGGTAGGGGGACGGGTGTAAAAACAAAAAAAAACTTTTTTAAAAAAATTATAATTTTTCGGAGAGTGTGGGGGTGGGGTGGGGCTCCGCAGCAGGGGTTTTACTGTAAAAAAAAGAATTTAAAAATTTTAAAAAAAATTGGGGGGAGGGGTTTGCGGGTTTACCGAAAGGTGAATATGACACACTCGCAACAATGATTCAACAAGCCGACCCTCTCCCAAGTTTCAACAAGGCACGTTCACAACTATTGTTGGAAGAAACTAGACGTGCTAAACAAGAGGAACATAATCAAAAGGTGTTAGCCGTTGACGGGATGGCAACACTGCGCCAAAGAAGAACGGCCAGTTCAAAGAAGAAGAACAGAGCGACGGAGGTCGTGGCGGTAGAGGACGCTACAACAAAGGCAAGGGCCGCGGAAAAGGCCAACGCAACCAGTGGATCGACAACAACACCATCGGACAGCAGCAGCGATGGTCCAACTAGCGTAATCGGGCCTCGCCGCATGCCCGCATTCGACCGCAGGGCCCGGGCCCAGCAGCCTTGGTCGATCGGGCCTGTTGGGCCCTCGCCTCACCACCAGGCAGCCCACCAGGCGAGCCCACCAAAGAAGAAGAAGAGCCCACTTGATTGCGATCCAAAGAAGAAGAAGAATCGCAGCAGCTCTTTGTCGCCCAAAGAAGAAGAAGACTGGCAACAGCCAGCCACTGGCCCCGATCGATTTGGGGCTGCATACACCACCGTGAACCTTCAACAGCCCGACGACAATTGGTACATGGACACCGGAGCCACATCTCACCTCACCCGGTCGTCAGGTAACCTATCTCAACTACGTCGGCTAAAGTTTCCTCAATTTAGTACTGTCGGCAATGGTAATCGCATTCCAATTGAAGGTTACGGTAACACACACACCAAATATCCACATCCACCTTTCTCCCTAAATCACGTCCTATACACACCTAACATCATTAAAAACTTAATCTCTGTTAGAAAATTCACTAGCAATAATTCTGTGTCTGTTGAATTTGACCCTTTTGGTTTTTCTGTGAAGGAACTCAATACGGGGAAAATTCTTACACGCTGCAATAGTGTGGGAGACCTCTACCCATTCACTCAATCTTCCGCTGTCAGACCGCAAGCACCTCTATCCCTTGCGGCGATCTCTCCCTCAACTTGGCACAACCGACTCGGACACCCCGGAGACCCAGTTTTTACTTTTCTTAGGACTTCTAAGCGTATTCAATGTAATAATGGGAAAATTGCCCAACACTGTTTTTCTTGTCCACTAGGCAAACATACTCGGCTTTCCTTTATGTCATCAAACAGTGTTACTTTTTCTCCCTTTGATATTGTTCATGCTGATTTATGGACATCTCCGATTGCTAGCTCTTTGGGTCATAAATTCTATCTAGTATTCTTGGATGATTTTTCACATTTTGTCTGGATTTACCCACTGAAATTCAAATCTGAAGTTTTTGCAAAATTCCTCGAGTTTCAAAAATTCATTAAGACACAATTTGAAAAACCTATTAAATCATTCTAATGTGATAATGGACGTGAATTTAATAACTCGGCATTTCAAAATTTATGTTCTATACAAGACATGGTTTTCCGTTTTTCTTGTCCCCATACTTCTTCCCAAAACGGAAAGGCTGAAAGAATTATACGTACCATCAATAACATGGTCTGCACACTTCTGTTTCATGCCTGCCTACCACCGCCTTTTTGGGTCTATGCTGTCAAAATGGTAGAATCCCTTCTAAATATTTTACCAACTAGCACACTCCAAAACAAAACCCCTACAGAAATCTTATACTGGAGGCAGCCATCATATGATCACCTACGTATTTTTGGATGCTTATGCTACCCCAACATAGCCTCCACTGCACCCCACAAACTTGCCCCTCGCACTCTTCCATGTGTCTTCCTTGGTCTATCTCCTAATCATCGGGGCTACTTGTGCTATGACATTGCTACTCACAAAATCATCATCTCCCGTCACGTTACCTTTAACGAGACAACCTTTCCTTTTTCAAATCTCCAGAAATTTCAGACCACCGATTACATCTTTCTCGATGAACCGAGTTTGTCTACGGTCATCCAAAATCTGTACCAGCAGCAGCTCATCGTTCGATGCCATCGCCGCCTCCAGCAAGTGTCATCGACCCTCCCGCAAAGAATGCTACCACCCAGTCCAGCTCCCACACCACCCATGCTGCACCCTGTTGAGTCTAATGCACCACCCACACTGCCTCCAGTCCAGCAAATCCAACAACCTGTCGAGTCTCCTGCTTCTGCAGCAACACTGCTGCCAACTAGTCCCGCAGCCCAGCTGCCTACCAGTCCAGCAACCAGTCCCTACCTCTCACTATAGCCCCCTCACCGCATGGAGACTCGTGCACAATACGGGATCTTCAAACCCAAGGTTCACTTCAATCTCTTCACACAAACCTTATCACACATTCCAAATAATCCAAAACTAGCTAAACTGGACCCCAATTGGAATGCGGCCATGTACGAAGAGTTTAACGCTTTAACCAAGCAGAACACTTGGGATTTGGTACCTAGACCAGCTGGTGTGAATGTTATCCGGTGTATGTGGCTATTTCGTCACAAGTTCAGAGACAGTGGTGACTTAGAGAGATATAAGGCAAGACTAGTTGCAAATGGCACTAATCAGCAGGAGGGTATTGATTATGGTGAGACATTCAGTCCGGTTGTTAAATCGGCCACTATTCGGACTGTTCTCAGTATTGCTATGGGCTTGCATTGGCCGATTCATCAGCGTGATGTCAAGAATGCGTTTCTTCATGGGGATTTGAAAGAGACTGTGTACATGCATCAGCCTCCTGGTTTTGTTCATCCGGCAGCTCCACAGTTTGTGTGTCATCTCAGGAAGTCATTGTATGGATTGAAACAGGCCCCCCGCGCTTGGTATGATCGGTTCGCCAGGTATCTTCTGTAAATTGGTTTTGTATGTAGCAAGTGTGATACCTCTCTCTTCACTTTTCACCGAGGTAGCAACACTGCATATTTGCTATTATATGTCGACGATATTGTTCTTACTGCCTCATCTGACGGGTTGATGAATGAAATCATTGCTCTACTTAAAATTGAATTTGCTATGACTGACTTGGCGAAGCTAAGTTATTTTTTGAGTATATCGGTGACTAGATCTGCTGCCAATATGTTCATATGTCAGCGAAAGTATGCAGAAGAGATAGTGTACAGGGCCAAGATGGCAAATTGTAAAATTATGCCAACTCCGGTGGACTCAAAATCCAAGCTTAGTGCCAATGACGGTGCGCCAGTTTCTGATCCCACTCTATATCGGAGTCTAGCAGATGCTCTTCAGTATCTTACATTCACTAGGCCTGATATTGCATATGTCGTTCAGCAGATGTGTCTGTTCATGCACGACCCCCGAGAGTCCCATTTTGCCGCCCTCAAACGTATTATCAGATATGTTAAGGGCACACTTGACTTTGGCTTACATCTATACCCCTCTGCCCTAACCAAATTGCTAGCCTACACGGATGCAGATTGGGCAGGATGCCCCGACACACGTCGCTCCACCTCCGGGTACTGTGTATTTCTTGGGGATAATCTTATCTCATGGTCCGCCAAGCGGCAGGCCACGCTGTCCCGTTCGAGTGCTGAAGCAGAATATCGCAAAGTTGCTAATGTCGTCGTTGAGATCTGTTGGCTCCGAAATCTTCTTTTGGAGCTCCAGTGTCCATTACGCAAGGCGTCTATACTTTATTGTGACAACATATCTGCTATCTATATGTCTCATAATCCAGTCCAACATCAGCGAACTAAGCATATTGAGATGGATATCCACTTTGTGCGAGAGAAGGTTGCTCGTGGTCAGGTCAAAATTTTACATGTGCCTTCCTCGTATCAGTATGCAGATATTTTCACAAAGGGACTACCGCGACAGCTCTTCACCGACTTCCGATCCAGCCTTAGCATTCGGCCTCCTCCCGCTCCGTCTGAGGGGGAGTATTAGCGAATATTCTCAGAATATTCATCGTATATTTTGTAATTATGATAAATGTATATTTAAGGTAACTTAGGATTCTAATTGTATTAGGAATCAACCTTTGTAAGGTAAGTTAGGATTCGTACCATATTAGGAATCAAACTTGTACAGCTATATATATTGTGAATAATGAAAGAAATTCGGAAGGGAAATTATTCTATCTTTCATTAATGACAGAGAGTCATCTCTCGACTCAACTTTTCTCTTGATTTTCCTTTCGAGTACACTTTAACCCCGTTACTTTACCTACAATCCAATTGTATACCTACAAGGATTTGAGTCCATAAAAAAGGAATAGCCTGATATATTCACTAAACTAAAAGAATAGCAACTTGTACAAAAAAAAAACGAGTTGTTGCCGTTTATAACTACTATACTACATAATCAGAAGATTTCTTGGAAAGGAAGCAACACTAGAAAAGTCAAAAATATAAAATAAAATCATCCATATATGACTTGTTAATAGGGTTAATTTCTCGGATGGTCACTCAAGCAATAATTATTATCTCAGAAAATCAATCTTTCTTCTTGACTCCAATTTCTTATAACAAAGAAAGTTTTGTTCTGAAATAATAACTATTAGTTAATTGATTATATGAGAAATCAACTCCTTGTTATATGAAGAAGAAGAATCAACAGATCCCGTCTCTGAATCTGTCTCTTGTTTTTTGTAATTTGGTAAGGGAACGAGACCAGCTTCGATAGCTTCAACGTCTTCAACAAGAAGCTGGTAATGTTGCTTTACTTGTTGAATGGTTTTGGTTGGAACTCTTAAAGCAATCTTCTCCCATTCTTGCTCTTCCCCAGATTTGAAAAACTCTGCAATGGCATTCTCAAATTCCTTGTCCTCTTCCCTTGTCCATGTTGTAATTGCTTCAGACATTGAGTAGACTCTTCAGGAAAAAAAATATTCAAACAAGGAAAAAACATAGTGTTTCATAGGTTAGTCACTTATATAATTTCACGTACTCGTCTATTTTTGTTTAGTACAAGTTATGGAACATATTCGTCTTAGAATTTATGGAGTGTACCATTCGATATATAAGGAAACTTCAGAATATGAAGAAGGAAAGAGAAGGGCTTAATTATTTTTACGAAAGATTTGTTTTCACACTTTAGACTTTGGTTCACAAGTGAAAATAGAATGTCCTAAGACAAAATAATAATGTTAGGCGAGTTAATACTCTGCTTAAGTAAATAAGAATTTATATTTGTACTTATTATTGGCGGTTTTTCTGAAATTCACATTTTGTTATTTTTAATTCTTCTTTTAGGTGTTTTTGTAATTTTAGGTCTTGACAAATTTTTAATCCCTCTTGTTGAGTTACACAGACTAATTCTCCGTATGTAAACTCATCGTAGGGTATTATTTGTTTTCCATAATTTTCTTTAATTTTATTCCTAACCTTTTCCCCTAGGTGGGTAGGTAATCCGGCTAAGAATTTTTCTTTCCAGAATGGTTGGCTGGAATCTTCTCTAACCATTATTCTAGTTAAGAAGGTATTTTTATACCATTGAAAATCACTTAATTTTTTACATTTTAGATTTGAAAGTAATTCAGCATTTTTATTTTTAAGATGTGTAGAATCACCTATGAAATTTAAAGATATTGTCAGTATCAAAGTTGATACTGCATCTTGTATAGGTTCTCTTAGTTCATCTAGTATTGGTACTCCTTCTTCATCGGTTTTTATGGAATTTAAGATGTCTTCTTTTTGTTGGTCAGTGAGATAATGATCCCACCATCCTTTTAGTTGACCAGAGAATCCTGCGATTAGCAGTTCTGCAGAGGTCTTATCAAGGACATCTTTTTTGTGTTTGGTAGGCATTTGCTGCCATTGTCATTTGTTGGAGGAAGAAAAGACCCCACTATTAATAATAGTATAACCACATTAACACATAAATCCGATAGTAGTGAACATTACGTAAAACCCCTCATAAATAATATGAATTGGGAACAACAACCCGTACAAGGGCTACAAATAGCCCAGGGTTACAAATAATCCCTGCTCCATACCTAGGAATAATAAAACCCCTAGCTCAATCCCGTTATAATGCTGCTTCCATTTATGATTGTAACCTAGATGAAATGATTGAATACAATATCCTCAGCTTCATCCAACAAATGACAATGGCAGCAAATGCCTACCAAACACAAAAAGATGTCCTTGATAAGACCTCTGCAGAACTGCTAATCGCATGATTCTCTGATCAACTAAAAGGATGGTGGGATCATTATCTCACTGACCAACAAAAAGAAGACATCTTAAATTCCATAAAAATCGATGAAAAAGGAGTACCAATACTAGATGAACTAAGAGAACCTATACAAGATGCAATATCAACTTTGATACTGACAATATATTTAAATTTCATAGGTGATTCTACACATCTTAAAAATAAAGGGTAGAGATAAAGAGAGAGATATGATATCTAGATCATGTGAAATCCCTGTTCGGATTCCCGGATAAATCTGCCTACGGGTGGACCTTCTGAGTTGGCTAAATCCTAGAATTCCGAGCGATCAGACCATAGGGTCACGGTAAGTCCTCGTGTGTAAGGCTGATAAGAACCCACATGTATACTGTCTCGGTGTGGATTGTAGGAAGGTAAGGGTTTCTGGACTAGGATTCCATATACATGGATCCGTTTATCGATAGAACTACTTCTTATGATTTTGGATCATCTTCTTCCATGGATTCAAAGAAGATAATAAATTCCGAAGAAATCGTTAAACAAGATTTTGAAAAATCAATAGATAATTGGGAAATACCAAAAGTAAATAGAGATCAAAATTACAAAAATTCCAAATACCAATTTTTCAAAACAGATTTCACTATTAAAACGGAAGAAAGAGATATCCAATTAACAAAACCCTTTGAAACAATTCAATTACTTTCTCAAAATTCCTTGAAAAAACATAGAGAAAGAAATTATAAATACATACATATTGGTTTAGTCCAAGTAGGGATAAAACCCCTTACTAAAGGATTAAACACCTCAATCCTTGCTATCTTAAGAGATGCAAGATTCACAAATTTCGAAGATTCCCTGTTAAGTTCGGTTGAGTCTAGTCTCTGCACAGGACCAATCTCTTTTGATTGTTACACGAATTTTTCAGTCTCTTTGAATGATAAAAATATCCAAAAATCCCTTGTCTTACAGATTAAGACACACAATTACCAAATGCTTGAAGGATCTATTCATGTAGCATTAATTTTCAGAATTCACTATAAAGCTATGACATCTGCTTTTGCCACAAAAGTTAGATACCACAACAAGAAAGGTGAAACCCTTCTTTTACAAACAGATCATTCCAGATCTAACACAGTAATACCAAGACCAATTAGGTGGAAAGATATTACCCTACCAGAAGAATGGATCCTGGAAGGTGTAGTTAAACTTGAACCCTTAGAATCTGAGCAACCAAATACCCATCATAGAGAAATAACTCAATACCAAGATGGTAGGGTCAGTCCCTCATTTTTATGAAGATCTATGAGTAATAGATACGAAGATACAAGTTCCGAAGAGACCCTAGATTCAGGAAGAGTCTCACAAATCCCTTCGATAATAAATACACCAGTCAAAATAAAACCTAGGTATTCTACATCAGATCTACCAAATCTAACAAATGTAGATTACACAAATCAAATACCCAGACCAGTATATATAAATTCCACGGTTAAAGAAAATATGGGCGACCAAGAAACTACAAGTCCAACATATTCTTCAATAACCCACAATGATTTAGCAAATGAAATTAAAGTTTTAGAAAAAGAATTCCAAGTAGATAAAAAACTACTACAAAAAGAATTCTATGAAAAACATAATTCAGAAAAAAGAATTTGGTTCTTTCAAAATTTCCTAAATACAAGAAAACAAATACAAGAAAACTTCTATGAATTTGTTCAAGAAAATAAAATTAATATTCCTTTTTTCGATTGGTTTGAGATATACTCCTCTCAAAACTCCATAGGATACCCTTTTCTTAAAACAAAAGACCCCACTATTAATAATAGTGTAACCACATTAACACATAAATCCGATAGCAGTGAACATTACGTAAAACCCCTCATAAATAATATAAATTGGGAACAACAACCCGTATAAGGGCTACAAATAGCCCCAGGGTTACAAATAATCCCTGCTCCAGACCTAGGAATTATAAAATCCCTAGCTCAATCCCGTTATAATGCTGCTTCCATTTATGATTGGAACCTAGATGGAATCACTGAATACAATATCCTCAGCTTCCTCCAACAAATGACAATGGCAGCAAATACCTACCAAACACAAAAAGATGTCCTTGATAAGACCTCTGCAGAACTGCTAATCACAGGATTCTCTGGTCAACTAAAAGGATGGTGGATCATTATCTCACTGACCAACAAAAAGAAGACATCTTAAATTCCATAAAAACTGATGAAGAAGGAGTACCAATACTAGATGAACTAAGAGAACCTATACAAGATGCAGTATCAACTTTGATACTGACAATATCTTTAAATTTCATAGGTGATTCTACACATCTTAAAAATAAAAATGTTGAATTACTTTCAAATCTCAAATGCAAAAAATTAAGTGATTTTCAATGGTATAAAAATACCTTCTTAACTAAAATAATGGTTAGAGAAGATTCCAGCCAACCATTCTGGAAATAAAAATTCTTAGCCGGATTGCCTACCCTCCTAGGGGAAAAGGTTAGGAATAAAATTAAAGAAAATTGTGGAAAACAAATAATACCCTACGATGAGTTTACATACGGAGAATTAGTCTGTGTAACTCAACAAGAGGGATTAAAAATTTGTCAAGACCTAAAATTACAAAAACACCTAAAAGAAGAAATAAAAAGAACAAAATGTGAATTAGGTACTTTTTGCAAACAGTTCGAACCAAATACCATAGGAAATTCCAAAACCTGCAAAGGAGACTGTAGCAAAACTTATAAATCCCACAAAAAACCAACAAAGGATTACAAATCTAACAATGATTATTATAAGAATCCTTATAAAAATAATCGTTACAAAAATAATAGAAATTCGAGAAATTATAATTCTAATTACAAGAACCTAACTTGTTACAAATGTAATAAGAAAGGACATACATCAAAATACTGTAGAATAAACAAAAAATTACAGGAATTAAATCTCGATAAAGATACTACAAAGAAAATCTCTAATCTACTAGCTGATTCCTCTAATTCAGAGTCAGACCCGTCAGACCCTGAATAATTCTCTCTTTCATCAGAAGATAATAAACCACTCCAAATAGATGAATTAGTCACGACTAGTTCACCCGAAAAACCTGAAAAGGTTAAAGGAAAATGAATATGTGTCTGGACCAAAGACCAAGAATTTATGATAGATATGATTAAACACATAGATGCTCAACACCAATAAGAATACTTAAATAAACTCCTAAAACCTTTTCAACAGAAAAGAAAGAGATCAAAAATGTCGGGCTACCAAATACTTCTAAGAAATACGACTTAACAAAAATCTTAGAAAAAGGCAAGAAAATAAAAGAAATAACAACTCAAGAATTACAAAAACAGGTAATTCAGATAAAATTAGAGATAAAAGAATTAAAATAAAAACAGCAAAAAGATTCTGAACTTATTAAAATTATACTTTCGAATAGTGCAAAACAAAACCCTGTTCCAAATCAGTTGGACTCAGAAAAATCTGATTCAGAAAATCCCGAAGATAATAATGTTGAAAACCAAATAGAAAATCTAGAAGAAATTCCAGAAGATTTTCTGACTGTGTTACGACAAATAACAACAAAGAAATATTTAATAAAAATAATACTATAATTTCCAAATAATTTTAGAATAACAACTGTTGCCCTCTTTGACACAGGGGCAGACTTAAACTGTATAAAAACCGGTATAATACCTAATAAATTCCTAGAAGAAACCCAGGATTCATTAGCAACAGCTAGTAATTCTAAGTTGAAAATTAGGTATAAAACCAAGGCATCAATCATAAATGATGAAACTTCGATAGCAACATTGTTTGTCCTAGTTGAGGAAATTCATAATACCGTAATTCTAGGAACACCATTTATGAACCTGATCACTCCTTATAAAGTAAAAAATAAATCTATATCTTTTGATATTAAAAACAAGAAATTAAAATTTCAGTTTTAACGACACCAAAAACGAAAGATCTCGATCTCATAAAAACGTGCTCAGTACATAATGCGAAACCATATTATTTACAACAATTAAAAAACAATTTTTCTAACCATTCATTAAATCCTGATTTCAAATTCCTTCAAAATAAATTTTCAAATCATGCATGTTTTCAATACACTGCATTAAAATTAATATTTTCTAAGCTAATCTTTAAAGAATTATTTCCAGGAATCCTTGTCGGTAATCTGTTCCAAAACAAAAGACACAAAATGTCCTACCATTGCCCAAATAACAGGTGTATAGCCTACAATCACAAAATATCGAGGAAGGATATGCGTGAATGCGGACAATATTGTGTGCAGGCAGTATGTGGAGCCTTGCTCCAGAAAAGAAAAGAAGAAACCCTTCCAACAATAAATACCCCAGCTGCTGCAACCGAACAACAGCAAACAAATTTCATGGCTCCTAAAAAACCCCAAAACACCAATCCCAAGCCAGTAAAAGAAGAAAAAGAAAAATCTCCGGCACCAATTTCAACAGAAAAAACCATGTCTTGGTACGACGCGGTAATAAAAGAAGAACAGGAAAATTCCAGCAGCACAGAAACTGTGCAGGAAAAAGCATCAGACCCCGTGCAAGAATTAACTGTTGAAACCCTTTTTCAGCTCCTTGCAAAATCCCCAGAGTTACAATAGGCACTAAGGCAACTACAAATTCCTAAAAAAGAGATTGTCCAAGAAAAATTAGAGAAAAGAATCTCTAATTTTTCCACAAAAATCGAGAAAGGAGAATCTTCAAAAACCCTTTCTCAAAATGAATTTTTAAGTACCGGACTCGAGAAAGAAGAATTTTCAAAAAACCTTTCTCAAAAACATTTTCCAAAAACCAACTTGTGACACAAGTGCCCAAAAAATCTGCTCCTAAATTTTTCGTAAAACCGTTTTTTCAAAATATTGTAACTCTTGAAAAAGGATATTTTAATAAAGACCCTTTTTTGGCACTACAAAATTATTTTGGATCAAAATGGTTTTATAAATCATGAGATAATTTAAAACCCCCATATTTTTATCAGGCTATCTTTGAAATAACAGGATCAGCAACAACAAAAATTATTTTTTTCAAAAACAATCCAGATCCCTCTTATTCGATTTGCAAAATACTCCAAGTAATTGCTCCCACTCATTGGGGGGATGACTTATCAAAACCCATAAAATTCCCAAACTCCCACAAAAATGAGCTCTTCTTTGTTATTCCTTTTAATTACTGGGATTACCAACAAGCTTGGTTCAATTCCTTTTTTATTCAAAATCCCAACCTAAGCCATACTTGGCTTTTCCATTTTGATACCTCATGTGACCCTTCACAATTTCCCACTTGGTGAAATTCATGGTGGGAACAATTCGGATTCACCCTAGATATACATAAACCCGAAGTCATTAAATCTTTTAGCCTCTTCAAATCCCAATTCAAACCCTCAGAAGAAGAAAAAAGATTTATACATTTGCACCTTTTTCATACAAAATTCCACTTACCATGGGTATTCACATGGTTTGTAGACTATTCATATGACAAAATACCAGTCATCAGAAGAAGGTTTAAAATTCGATGGTGGGACAGCTTTAAAATACCAAAAAGCCTCGCACCACCAAATGTCCAGGAATGGTTAGATGATAATAAACCCATTTCTTTACAGGCACCTCACCACAGAAGCCATTCCAATCGAAGGAACATACCCAGTTCCTCTCACAAAAATCCCAAATGGCTTCAATGCTTGCGGAGGCTAAAAATCCCGAGGAAATGCAGGCAATACTCAAGAAATTTGCACCGTCCCCAACTAAACAAAGCTCTTCAACAGAAGAGGAATAACATGGAATTGAAAATGAAAATATTCCAATTTTTGGCAACAGTGGATTCTAGAAGCTGCCAACAAAATGCCGAAAATCCCTGAGGAATAATTGACAAAAATTCCCGACAAAAATAAATTCTCAAATAGTAATTCTCACTTTGTAATTCTCTTATAAAAAGAGAACCCCTCTTCCTTAGTTTCACAAGTTTTCCTTTCCTTAGTTTAGAATTCTCTTCCTTCTCTCTAGAGTTTTGAAGTTCTTTCAAGTTATCCCCTTAGTAGATTAGTTAAATTCAAAATATTCCCTTCTTCATATGACCTCGGGGAGTCTATGAAGCAATACACCTCAAAATACCTTCCCCGAAATTTCTAAATTCCCAAAATACCTTCATATGTCCCATATGATCCATATGACCCATATGACTCATATCATATGAACATTACACCGTTCGAAATTAAACTCCTTGTAAGTATTTTAAAGTTTTGAATAATATGATTATGGATGGTACTACCTCCTAATCTTTTTAAATATTCATGATCTTTAAATTCTTGCATTTAAATTCATGTCTAATTATTAATTACTGCAATATGGTTGGTTCTACCACCTACTGCATTTAAATTCCCATTTTTAAAATTATTTATATTCCTACATCATGGTTGGTTCTACCACCTACTGCATTTAAATTCCTTTAAATTCATGCAGACCCTTATGATTCTGGTTTCCATAACTTGGAACCTTAATTTGTAAGTTAATCTTTCTTACTTACCTTATTATTTAATTATCTATTAATTATCCAATCCCTTATATACCAGTATCAAAGAAAAATTCTATGAATTTGTCGAAGATCTAAAAGGGATAATAAACAGAGAAGGAACTGGTATATAAGGGATTGAATAATTAATAAATAATTAAATAATACGGTAAGTAAGAAAGATTAACTTACAAATTAAGGTTCCAAGTTATGGAAACCAGAATCATAAGGGTCTGCAGGAATTTAAAGGAATTTAAATGCAGTAGGTGGTAGAACCAACCATGATGCAGGAATATAAATAATTTAAAACGGGAATTTAAATGCAGTAGGTGGTAGAACCAACCATATTGCAGTAATTAATAATTAAAAATGTGAATTTAAATGCAAGAATTTAAAGAACTTGAATATTTAAAAAGATTAGGAGGTAGTACCATCCATAATCATATTATTCAAAACTTTAAAATACTTACAAGGAGTTTAATTCCGAACAGTGTATTGTTCATATGATATGAGTCATATGGGTCATATAGATCATATGGGACATATGAAGGTATTTTGGGAATTTAGGAATTTCGGGTAAGGTATTTTGAGGAGGATTGCTTCATAGACTCCCCGAGGTCATATGAAGAAGGGAATATTTTGAATTTAACTAGTCTACTAAGGGGATAACTTGAAAGAACTTCAAAACTCTAGAGAGAAGGAAGAGAATTCTAAACTAAGGAAAGGAAAAACTTGTGGAACTAAGGGAGAGGGGTTCTCTTTTTATAAGAGAATTACAAAGTGGGAATTACTATTACAAATAATATTTAATTAATTAAACTATTCATTCGAGTGTAGCATGACGTCATGCATGACCTCATTGATTTTGTCTTCATCTCGAATCTTGCTTTCACTATTTGGGCATTTGTTTTTGTCGGGAATTTTTCTCAATTATTCCTCCGAGATTTTAGGCCTTTTCTTGGGAGCTTCTAGAATCCATTGTTACCAAAATTAGGACTATCTCCATTTTCAATTCCAGATTCTTCTGTCAAAGAGCTCTGTTTGGATGATCGAATTTATGCTTAATTTTTTTCAGGCATTTTCTTTTGTCGGTCAGAATCAACTAGTCTTCATTACGGTCTTTTGCGATTGTCATTCATAATTCATTATTGCCAAAAATTGGCCTGTCTTCGGTGTTAGTTTCATGTTCCTGTAATTTAAACATGGCGACTTGCGGGAATTTTGAAACTGCCTTATCATGTGATTTTAAATCCTCTATGAGCCATAAGAATATTTATGGCCAATGGAATTTTATGTGCAATAAGTGTAATGGCACAAGAAAGGAATAAACAAAATTTTGTTTGTAAAAAGGAATATTTTTGAAAAATAATTTGACAAAAATATGGGGGTTTTAAAATCCCATGATTTTGGGAAAACCCATTTTTGTCCAAAAATTTATTTTAAAGTAACTCGTATTTACTACAAGTTAGAATTTTAGAAATTG
The DNA here is from genome assembly GCA_029783415.1 of Anisodus acutangulus. Lineage (NCBI taxonomy): Eukaryota > Viridiplantae > Streptophyta > Magnoliopsida > Solanales > Solanaceae > Anisodus > Anisodus acutangulus. Next base: position 2,807,875 of record CM056499.1, read on the forward strand.
TTTTGAGAAAGGGTTTTGAAATTTCTTCCTCTATTTTTTAGAAAACATTTTTAGTTTAATCATCTTTTGTATTTTGGATGATCTTTGGATGATTCCTTGCTTATGAACGCGCAATTGTCCTTGGATGATCCTTTGTTTGTGAACCAGAAATTGTATCAACTTCTTTCCTTCAATTTGTGACTGTATCTACTCTTTCTGAATCTGTAATTGCTTGAACTTCTTTTTCTTCCGGGGGATTTGTGAATGAGTAAGAGGGGTTTTAGGTATTTTCTCTGTTTTGGAGGAATTCTCGGGTTAGGAAATCTGGAATGGAATTTGTTTCTCCTTTAATATATTCAATATCAAAATCAAAAATACTGAGAATTGCTTGCCATCGTGCAAAAATTTGTTTTGACGCAAGGTTTTTAACATCCTTCTGTAAAACCTCTTTAGCACTTTTGCAGTCTACTCTAAGTAAAAAAAATTGATTTAATAAATCACTTTGAAATTTTTGTATGCATAAGACGATGCTCAAAATTTCCTTTTTAATGGTAGAATAGTTTTTCTGGGTATCATTCCAATGGGAAGAGGTGTACTGGACTATAAATTCTTTTTCCCCTGATTTTTGTTTCAAGATCCCCCCGTATCCTAAGTCTGAGGCATCTGTCTCTACTATCTTAGGTAGCTGAGGGTCTGCTATATGAAGACACGGTATTTCTAGTACTTTCTTCTTGATTTTCTGGACGCAGATAGTATGGTTGTTAGTCCATGGAGTCGGATTTTTTCTTAGTCTATCATGGAGGAGTTTTGCCATTTTATTGATCTCCGGACAAAAATCTGAAACATAATTTAAGCTGCTTAAGAATCTTTGCAACTGAGTTTTGTCAAGGATTTTGTCAGGGAATTTGTTTGCGAATTCTAAGGACCTTTCTATGGGAGTGATTTTTCCTTGGGATAGATAATGTCCTAGAAATCTTATCTTTGTTTGAAACAGGCTCATTTTTTATTTGGATACTACTAATCCATTTTTCTTAGTAACAAAGAAGAATGTTTTAAGATGCTTGAAGTGTTCTTCTACGGAGTTTGAGAAGATTAACACATCATCATTATAGACTATGCATAATTTGGAATAATCATTAAAAATATCATTCATTATTCGTTGGAATTCTGAAGGCGCATTTTTTAGACCAAAAGGCATTACATTCCATTCGTATTGCCCAAAGGGTACCGTAAAGGCGGTTTTATAACGATCCTTGGTAGAGATTTGGATTTGCCAAAACTCTGATTTCATATCGAATTTTGAAAATATTAAGGCTGAATGTAATTTTTGTAACGGGTCTTTTTTGTTCGGAATTAGGTATCTAATTCATTTGAGGGCTGTGTTTAGGGGTTTATAGTTTATTACTAACCCGGGAATTCCTCTTTCTATTTCGGAATTTTTGTTTACGTAGAAAGCAGCGCAACTCCAAGGGGATCGAGATTTAGAAATTAGTTTCTTATTCTCAAGATCTTGGATTTCTTTTCTGCAATGTTGTTCAAGGTCACTATTCATTTGAATGGGTCTGGCCTTGGTTGGAATTTGTCTTTCGTCAAAATCTTTTTCATAAGGAAGATCTACTATGTGTTGTTTTCTGTTCCAAAAAGCATTTGGAATATCAGAACATATCTCTGCTTTGAAGGTTTTTTGGAGTTTAGAGATATGTTTTTTAACTTCGGGTATTTCTAATTGTTCATTTAATCTTTTAAATGAAACTTCTTTTTTCAGTTCTTGTAGGTGGTATGTTTTCCCTTGTATTTTTGCGTTTATACCATCCTCATGTATCGAACACGTTCTCTTTACGTTTAAATTTCTTGTTTTTGGTTTTGCTATAAAATGGAATTTTAATTTCTTTTTATTAAATTTAAAGGATACAAAATCGCTATCTATCTTATAAGAAGTAATGAGATTTATAAACAGTGTTCCTAAGATGACAAAACTGTGTATGTCATCTGTTAAAACAAATGGTGTTGCTATAGAAGCTCCGTTATTTTCAATCGTTGCATTGGTTTTTGAATTAATATTGATTTTAGTGTTATTAGCAGCTTTCACCTTTTCACGAGTTTTTTCTCTGAACTTTTCTGGTACTATGTCTATTTTTATTAGGTTTAAATCTGCACCTGTATCAAAAAGTGCAATCGTCTGAATTTTAAAGTTATTAGAGAATTTAAGAGTTATTTTTATTAGGTATCTTTTTGTCGTGATTTGTCTTAGGACACTAAGAAAGTCATCTAAGTTTTTTGAATCGGATTTGGAGTTTTGTGGTGTAGGTTTTGAAAGGATTACTTTTATTAATTTAGAATCTTGTTTTTGTTTTTCTTTTAATTCTTTTATCTCTAATTTTATTTCTTTTATTTCATTTTGTAATTCCTGTTTTGTTATTACTTTGTTATCCTTTATTATTTCTTTATTATTGTCTAATACACATATGTGTTTTTCTTTTTAAATTTTTTCAGATGAACTAGCTGTGGCTAATTCAGGTATTTGACGGGAAATATCAGGTTATGTCATGATGTCTGAATTGGGATAATTATGTAATTTTATTTTATAGTATTGTGATGTATGTTCGTTTTTAGATTTATCTCTTTCAGGATTTATTTTACTTCGGAATTATTGTAAAATATTATTGTTATTGGAGTTATATTTTAAAGTTTCTACGCTTTTTTCAGTAGATTGTGGTGTATCCGCGATAATAAATTATGTATTAGAACTGCCGGATGTTCCAATTTTACTTAATTGGTCTTGTATAGCCTGAACGAATTCAGACTTACTTTGTTTGATATCTTTAATACTATCCTTGGATATCTGAAAAGGTTTGAAGATTGGACTTTTTAATTTTGTTTCCTTTGGCGTTTCTATGGAGCCTATAGTGACTACAGGGTGGTTTTTTATGTAATTTTCGATTCTGTCTAGTTGTTTTCCTATGGTATTTAAATTGACATTAGTAAAGTTATTTTGTGCGATGATGTTTTTTGTATTTGTTCTTTCATCTTCTGAATGAGTTTTAAAGGGAAATGCGTCTATGAAGCTTCCATGGACGTTAAGTTTGATTCCTTGTAGAGGGGGGGGGGTGATTGGACTGGATTTTTCTAGAATCGGCTATAGTTTCCCACTCCTATGCCTTATTCCTAGTTGTAATGAGATTTATCGATTTAGGAAAAGGGAATTCTATAGAATTTTGGGAAGAGTATATTGCGAACCAATTAAAGAAAGGAATATTTGTTTCATTCTTTTTTATGAATTCGTAGAATTTTTGTTGTATTTGTTTTCGGGTATTTAAGAAGTTTTTAAAGAACCAAATCCTTTTCTCAAGGTTTTGTTCTTCATAGAATTCTTCATGAAGGAATTTTACATTAATCTGGAATCCCTCAGTATTATTGTGGGAGTTATTCATAACTAAAGTAACCTCTAGGAATATTTCTTTCTTTTGGTTTCTTATGGGAATTTGCTTTTCTATCTTAAAATTGAGCAGTAGATGTGTTGAGTATATTTGTACACCCGTTTATTTGTCTTTGTTGTTTGAAAATATTTGAAATGATGTTATTAAGTCTTCGATATAGATTAAAGATTTTATCTACAATTATCTTATAGCTATCCAACAACGCGGTTGGCATTAATTTTGAGTAATAGCCTATAAGATTTTTAACTTCAATTTTTTCTTTGAGTGAATTTCTTTTAATAATTGAATGTAACCATCTAGTTGAGTTAGCATGTCTTATGCTACGAAAAGAGGGGTGAATTTTCATCAATACTGAGCAGTGGACATATTAAGTGCATTAGAGCACCAGTCTATCTGCCTTTGCTGGACAATTATGTTTATGTTAATGTTTTTTAAACTGCTATATAGTTCTACAATTTTAGAGAGGATTACTTCCCTAACAATTTCCTTGCTATAGTTATCTAGTGACTCGGAGGGCACTAATTTTGAGTAATAACTTAGCAGACTAAGGGCTCGAGTTCTCCTTTTTGAGAATTTTCTTTTAATTTTCAAGTGTAGCCACTTGGATGAATTAACAAAATTTATCCTTTGGAAAGAAGGATGGGTTTTCATATAAGGAAACCTATTTTGGGGAATGGTAATTTGGATTTTGTAAATTTTATCTTTAATTACTTTTGGTATAATTAATTATCAATCTACTATTCAAAATCCTATATAACGATTTCTCCGGAATTTATTATCTTCTTTGAATCCATGGAAGAAGATGATCCAAAATCATAAGAAGTAGTTCTATCGAGAAACGGATCCATGTATATGGAATCCTAGTCCAGAAACCCTTACCTTCCTACAATCCACACCGAGACAGTATACCTGTGGGTTCTTATCAGCCTTACACACGAGGACTTACCGCGACCCTATGGTCTGGCCGCTCGGAATTCTAGGATTTAGCCAACTCAGAAGGTCCACCCGTAGGCAGATTTATCCGGGAATCTGAACAGGGATTTCACCTGATCTGGATATCATATCTCTTTATATCTCTACCCTTTATGGCTTTGATACCAAATTAGGCCGAGGATCTAAAGGGGATAATAAACAGGGAAGGAACTGGTATATAAGGGATTGAATAATTAATAAATAATTAAATAATACGGTAAGTAAGAAAGATTAACTGCATTAAAGCACCAGTCTATCTGCCTTTGCTGGACAATTATGTTTATGTTAAATTTTTTAAACTGCTATATAGTTCTACGATTTTAGAGAGGATTACTTCCCTAACAATTTCCTTGCTATAGTTATCTAGTGACTCGGAGGGCACTAATTTTTTGTAATAATTTAGCAGACTAAGGGCTCGAGTTCTCCTTTTTGAGAATTTTCTTTTAATTTTCAAGTGTAGCTACTTGGATGAATTAGCAAAATTTATCCTTTGGAAAGAAGGATGGGCTTTCATATAAGGAAACCTATTTTGGGGAATGGTATTTTGGATTTTGTAAATTTTATCTTTAATCACTTTAGGTATAATTAATTATCAATCTACTATTCAAAATCCTATATAACGATTTCTCCGGAATTTATTATCTTCTTTGAATCCATGGAAGAAGATGATCCAAAATCATAAGAAGTAGTTCTATCGAGAAACGGATCCATGTATATGGAATCCTAGTCCAGAAACCCTTACCTTCCTACAATCCACACCGAGACAGTATACATGTGGGTTCTTATCAGCCTTACACACGAGGACTTACCGTGACCCTATGGTCTGATCGCTCGAAATTCTAGAATTTAGCAAACTCAGAAGGTCCACCCGTAGGCAGATTTATCCGGGAATCCGAACAAGGATTTCACCTGATCTGGATATCATATCTCTCTATATCTCTACCATTTATGGCTCTGATACCAAATTAGGCCGAGGATCTAAAGGGGATAATAAACAGGGAAGGAACTGGTATATAAGGGATTGAATAATTAATATATAATTAAATAATACGGTAAGTAAGAAAGATTAACTTACAAATTAAGGTTCCAAGTTATGGAAACCAGAATAATAAGGGTCTGTAGGAAATTAAAGGAATTTAAATGCAGTAGGTGGTAGAACCAAACATGATGCAGGAATATAAATAATTTAAAAAACTGGAATTTAAATGCAGTAGGTGGTAGAACCAACCATATTGCAGTAATTAATAATTAGACGTGAATTTAAATGCAAGAATTTAAAGAACATGAATATTTAGAAAGATTAGGAGGTAGTACCATCCATAATCATATTATTCAAAGGAACTGCTACATAAGGGATTGAATAATTAATAAATAATTAAATAATACGGTAAGTAAGAAAGATTAACTTACAAATTAAGGTTCTAAGTTATGGAAACCAGAATCATAAGGGTCTGCAGGAATTTAAATGCAGTAGGTGGTAGAACCAACCATGATGCAGGAATATAAATAATTTAAAAACACGGGAATTTAAATGCAGTAGGTGGTAGAACCAACCATGATACAGTAATTAATAATTAGACGTGAATTTAAATGCAAGAATTTAAAGAACATGAATATTTAAAAAGATTAGGAGGTAGTACCATCCATAATCATATTATTCAAAACTTTAAAATACTTACAAGGAGTTTAATTCCGAATGGTGTATTGTTCATATGCTATGAGTCATATGGGTCATATGGATCATATGGGACATATGAAGGTATTTTGGGAATTTAGGAATTTCGGGTAAGGTATTTTGAGGAGTATTGCTTCATAGATTCCCCGAGGTCATATGAAGAAGGGAATATTTTAAATTTAACTAATCTACTAAGGGGATAACTTGAAAGAACTTCAAAACTCTAGAGAGAAGGAAGAGAATTCTAAACTAAGGAAAGGAAAACTTGTGAAACTAAGGGAGAGGGGTTCTCTTTTTATAAGAGAATTACAAAGTGGGAATTACTATTACAAATAATATTTAAATAATTAAACTATTCATCCGAGTGCAGAATGACGTCATGTATGACCTCATTGTTTTGTCTTCATCTCGAATTCTGCTTTTACTATTTGATCATTTAACTTTGTCGGGAATTTTCATCAATTATTCCTCCGGGATTTTCGGCATTTTATTAGCAGCTTATAGAATTCACTGTTGCCAAAAATAGGAATATTTTCATTTTCAATTCTGTGTTCTTCCTCTTCTGTTGAAGAGCTCTGTTTAGCTGAGGACGGTGCAAATTTCTGGAGTATTTCCTGCATTTCCTCGGGATTTTTAGCCGCCGCAAACATTGAAGCCATTTTGGATTTTTGTGAGAGGAACTGGGTATGTTCCCTTGATTAGAATGGCTTCTGTGGTGTCTGGGGAGGTGCCTGTAAAGGAATGGGTTTATTATCATCTAACCATTCCTGGACATTTTGTGGTGCGAGGCGTTTTGGTATTTTAAAGCTGTCCCACCATCGAATTTTAAACCTTCTTCGGATGACTGGTATTTTGTCTTCTGAATAGTCTACAAACCATGTGAATACCCATGGTAAGTGGAATTTTGTATGAAAAAGGTGCAAAGGTATAAATCTTTTTTCTTCTTCTGAGGGTTTGAATTGGGATTTGAAGAGGCTAAAAGATTTAATGACTTCGGGTTTTTGTATATCCAGGGTGGATCCGAATTGTTCCCACCATGAATTCCACCAAGTGGGAAATTGTGAAGGGTCATATGAGGTATCAAAATGGAAAATCCAAGTATGGCTTAGGTTGGGATTTTTAATAAAAAAGGAATTGAACCAAGCTTGTTGGTAATCCCAGTAATTAAAAGGCATAACAAAAAAGGGCTCATTTTTGTGGGAGTTTGGGAATTTTATGAGTTTTGATAAGTCATCCCCCCAATGAGTGGGAGCAATTACTCGGAGTATTTTGCAGATCGAATAAGAGGGATCTGGATTGTTTTTAAAAAAATTAATTTTTGTTGTTGCTAATCTTGTTATTTCAAGGATATCCTGATAAAAATATGGGGGTTTTAAAGTATCCCATAATTTATAAAACCATTTTGATCCAAAATAATTTTGTAGTGCCGAAAAAGTGTCTTTATTAAAATATCCTTTTTCAAGAGTTACAATGTTTTCAAAAAACGGTTTTACGAAAAATTTGGGAGCTGGTTTTTTGGGCACTTGTGGTGTCATAAGTTGGTTTTTGAAAAATTATTTTTGAGAAAGGTTTTTTGAAAATTCTTCTTTCTCGAGTTCGGTGCTTAAAAATTCATTTTGAGAAAGGGGTTTTGAAGATTTTCCTTTCTCGATTTTTGTGGGAAAATTAGAGATTGTTTTCTCTAATTTTTCTTGGACAATCTCTTTTTTAGGAATTTGTAGTTGTCTTAGTGCCTGTTGTAACTCTGGGGATTTTGCAAGGAGTTGAAAAAGGGTTTCATTAGTTAATTCTTGCGCGGGGTCTGATGCTATTTCCTGCACAGTTTCTGTGCTGCTGGAATTTTCCTGTTCTTCTTTTATTACCGCGTCGTACCAAGACATGGTTTTTTCTGTTGAAATTGGTGCCGGGGATTTTTCTTTTTCTTCTTTTACTGGCTTGGGATTGGTGTTTTGGGGTTTTTTAGGAGTCATGAAATTTGTTTGATGTTGTTCGGTTGCAGCAGCTGGGGTATTCATTGTTGGAAGTGTTTCTTCTTTTCTTTTATGGAGCAAGGCTCCACATACTGCCTGCACATAATATTGTCCGCATTCACGCATATCCTTCCTCGATATTTTGTGATCGTAGGCTATACACCTGTTATTTGGGCAATGATAGGACATTTTGTGTCTTTTATTTTGGAACAGATTACAGACAAGGATTCCTGGAAACAATTCTTTAAAGATTAGTTTAGAAAATATTAATTTTAATGCAGTGTTTTGAAAACATGCATGATTTGAAAATTTATTTTGAAGGAATTTGAAATCAGAATTTAATGGGTCAGAAAAATTGTTTTTTAATTGTTGTAAATAATATGGTTTCGCATTATGTATTGAGCACGTTTTTATGAGATCGAGATCTTTTGTTTTTGGTGTCTTTATAAACTGAAATTTTAATTTCTTGTTTTTAAAATCAAAAGATATAGATTTATTTTTTACTTTATAAGGAGTGATAAGGTTCATAAATGGTGTCCCTAGAATTACGGTATTGTGAATTTCTTCAACTAGGACAAACGATGTTGCTATCGAAGTTTCATCATTTATGATTGATGCCTTGGTTTTATACCTAATTTCCAACTTAGAATTATTAGCTGCTGCTAATGAATCCTGGGTTTTTTCTAGGAATGTTTTAGGTATTATACCGGTTTTTATCTGCTTTAAGTGCACTTTGTGGACGAAGAGGGCAACAGTTGTTATTCTAAAATTATCTGGAAATTTTAGTGTTATTTTTATTAAATATTTCTTTGTTGTTATTTGTCGTAACACAGCCAGAAATCTTCTGGAATTTCTTCTAGATTTTCTATTTGGTTTCCAACGTTATTATCTTCGGGATTTTCTGAATCAGATTTTTCTGAGTCCAAATTGTTTTGAACAGGGTTTTGTTTTGCACTATTCGAAAGTACAATTTTAATAAGTTCCGAATCTTTTTGTTGTTTTTCTTTTAATTCTTTTATCTCTAATTTTATCTGAATTATGTGTTTTTGTAATTCTTGAGTTGTTATTTCTTTTATTTTCTTGCCTGTTCTAAGATTTTTGTTAAGTCGTATTTCTTAGAAGTATTTGGTAGCACGGCATTTTTAATCTCTTTCTTTTCTGTTGAAAAGGTTTTTAGGAGTTTCTTTAAGTATTCTTTTTGGTGTTGAGCATCTATGTGTTTAATCATATCTATCATAAATTCTTGGTCTTTGGTCAAGACACATATCCGTTTTCCTTTAACCTTTTCAGGTTTTTCGGTTGAACTACTCGTGACTAATTCATCTATTTGGAGTGGTTTATTATCTTCTGATGAAAGAGAGAAATATTGTGGTCTGACTGGTGCGACTCAATCAGAGAAATCAGCTAGTAGATTAGAGATTTTCTTTGTAGTATCTTTATCGAGATTCAATTCCTCTAGTTTTTTGTTTATTCTACAGTATTTTGATGTATGTCCTTTCTTAATACATTTGTAACAAGTTAGGTTCTTGTAATTAGAATTATAATTTCTCGAATTTCTATTATTTTTGTAACGATTATTTTTATAAGGATTCTTATAATAATCATTGTTAGATTTGTAATCTTTGTTGGTTTTTGTGGGATTTATAAGTTTTGCTACAGTCTCCTTCGCATGTTTTGGAATTTCCTATGGTATTTGGTTCAACTGTTTGCAAAAGTACCTAATTCACATTTTGTTCTTTTTATTTCTTCTTTTAGGTGTTTTTGTAATTTTAGGTCTTGACAAATTTTTAATCCCTCTTGTTGAGTTACACAGACTAATTCTCCGTATGTAAACTCATCGTAGGGTATTATTTGTCTTCCATAATTTTCTTTAATTTTATTCCTAACCTTTTCCCCTAGGAGGGTAGGCAATCCGGCTAAGAATTTTTCTTTCCAGAATGGTTGGCTGGAATCTTCTCTAACCATTATTCTAGTTAAGAAGGTATTTTTATACCATTGAAAATCACTTAATTTTTTGCATTTGAGATTTGAAAGTAATTCATCATTTTTATTTTTAAGATGTGTAGAATCACCTATGAAATTTAAAGATATTGTCAGTATCAAAGTTGATATTGCATCTTTTATAGGTTCTCTTAGTTCATCTAGTATTGGTACTCCTTTTTCATCGGTTTTTATGGAATTTAAGATGTCTTCTTTTTGTTGGTCAGTGAGATAATGATCCCACCATCCTTTTAGTTGACCAGAGAATCCTGCGATTAGCAGTTCTGCAGAGGTCTTATCAAGGACATCTTTTTGTGTTTGGTAGGCATTTGTTGCCATTGTCATTTGTTGGAGGAAGCTGAGGTTATTGTATTCAGTCATTACATCTAGGTTCCAATCATAAATGGAAGCAGCATTATAACGGGATTGAGCTAGGGGTTTTATTATTCCTAGGTCTGGAGCAGGGATTATTTGTAACCCTGGGGCTATTTGTAGACCTTGTACGGGTTGTTGTTCCCAATTCATATTATTTATGAGGGGTTTTACGTAATGTTCACTGCTACCGGATTTATGTGTTATTGTGGTTATGCTATTATTAATAGTGGGGTCTTTTGTTTTAAGAAAGGGGTATCCTATGGAGTTTTGAGAGGAGTATATCTCAAACCAATCGAAAAAAGGAATATTAATTTTATTTTCTTGAACAAATTCATAGAATTTTTCTAGTATTTATTTTCTTGTATTTAGGAAATTTTGAAAGAACCAAATTCTTTTTTCTGAATTATGTTTTTCATAGAATTCTTTTTGTAGTAGTTTTTTATCTACTTGGAATTCTTTTTCTAAAACTTTAATTTCATTTGCTAAGTCATTGTGGGTTATTGAATAATATGTTGGACTTGTAGGTTCTTGGTCGCCCATATTTTCTTTAACCGTGGAATTTATATATACTGGTCTGGGTATTTGATTTGTGTAATCTACGTTTGTTAGATTTGGTAGATCTGATGTAGAATACCTAGGTTTTATTTTGACTGGTGTATTTATTATCGAAGGGATTTGTGAGACTCTTCCTGAATCTAGGGTCTCTTCGGAACTTGTATATTCGTATCTATTACTGATAGATCTTAAAAATGAGAGACTGACCCTACCATCTTAGTATTGAGTTATTTCTCTAAGATGGGTATTTGGTTGCTTAGATTCTAAGGGTTCAAGTTTAACTACACCTTCCAGGATCCATTCTTCTGGTAGGGTAATATCTTTCCACCTAATTGGTCTTGGTATTACTGTATTAGATCCGAAAAGATATGTTTGTAAAAGAAGGGTTTCACCTTTCTTGCTGTGGTAGCTAACTTTTGTGGCAAAAGCAGATGTCATTGCTTTATAGTGAATTCTGAAAATTAATGCTACAGGAATAGATTCTTCAAGCATTTGGTAATTGTGTGTCTTAATCTGTAACACAAGGGATTTTTGGATATTTTTATCATTCAAAGAAACTGAAAAATTCGGGTAACAATCAAAAGAGATTGGTCATGTGCAGAGACTAGACTCAACCGAACTTAACAGCTTCGAAGTTTGTGAATCTTGCATCTCTTAAGATAGCAAGGATTGAGGTGTTTAATCCTTCTTTAGTAAGGGGTTTTATCCCTACTTGGACTAAACCAATATGTATGTATTTATAATTTCTTTCTCTACGTTTCTTTAAGGAATTTTGAGAAAGTAATTGAATTGTTTCAAAGGGTTTTGTTAATTGGATATGTCTTTCTTCCGTTTTAATTGTGAAATCAGTTTTAAAAAATTGATATTTGGAATTTTTGTAAATTTGATCTCTATTTACTTTTGATATTTCCCAATTATCTATTGATTTTTCAAAATCTTGTATAACGATTTCTTCGGAATTTATTATCTTCTTTGAATCCATGGAAGAAGATGATCCAAAATCATAAGAAGTAGTTCTATCGAGAAACGGATCCATGTTTATGGAATCCTAATTCAGAAACCCTTACCTTCCTACAATCCACACCGAGACAGTATACATGTGGGTTCTTATCAGCCTTACACACGAGGACTTACCGTGACCCTATGGTCTGATCGCTCGAAATTCTAGAATTTAGCCAACTCAGAAGGTCCACCCGTAGGCAGATTTATCCAGGAATCCGAACAGGGATTTCACCTGATCTGGATATCATATCTCTCTATATCTCTACCCTTTATGGCTTTGATACCAAATTAGGCCGAGGATCTAAAGGGGATAATAAATAGGGAAGGAACTGGTATATTAGGGATTGAATAATTAATAAATAATTAAATAATACGGTAAGTAAGAAAGATTAACTTACAAATTAAGGTTCCAACCAAATTAGGCCGAGGATCTAAAGGGGATAATAAACAGGAAAGAAACTGGTATATAAGGGATTGAATAATTAATAAATAATTAAATAATACGGTAAGTAAGAAAGATTAACTTACAAATTATGGTTCCAAGTTATGGAAACCAGAATCATAAGGGTCTGCAGGAATTTAAAGGAATTTAAATACAGTAGGTGGTAGAACCAACCATATTGCAGTAATTAATAATTAAAAACATGAATTTAAATGCAAGAATTTAAAGAACTTGAATATTTAAAAAGATTAGGAGGTAGTACCATCCATAATCATATTATTCAAAACTTTAAAATACTTACAAGGAGTTTAATTCCGAACGGTGTATTGTTCATATGCTATGAGTCATATGGGTCATATGGATCATATGGGACATATGAAGGTATTTTGGGAATTTAGGAATTTCGGGTAAGGTATTTTGAGGAGTATTGCTTCATAGACTCCCCGAGGTCATATGAAGAAGGGAATATTTTTAATTTAACTAATCTACAAAGGGGATAACTTGAAAGAACTTCAAAACTCTAGAGAGAAGGAACAGAATTCTAAACTAAGGAAAGGAAAAACTTGTTAAACTAAGGAAGAGGGGTTCTCTTTTTATAAGAGAATTACAAAGTGAGAACTACTATTACAAATAATATTTAAATAATTAAACTATTCATCCGAGTGCATAATGACGTCATAGAACCCCTCTCCCTTAGTTTCACAAGTTTTCTCTTTCCTTAGTTTAGAATTCGCTTCCTTCTCTCTAGAGTTTTGAAGTTCTTTCAAGTTATCCCCTTAGTAGATTAGTTAAATTCAAAATATTCCTTTCTTCATATGACCTCGGGGAGTCTATGAAGCAATACTCCTCAAAATACCTTACCCGAAATTCCTAAATTCCTAAAATACCTTCATATGTCCCATATGATCCATATGACCCATATGACTCATATCATATGAACAATACACCGTTCGGAATTAAACTCCTTGTAAGTATTTTAAAGTTTTGAATAATATGATTATGGATGGTACTACCTCCTAATCTTTCTAAATATTCATGTTCTTTAAATTCTTGCATTTAAATTCACGTCTAATTATTAATTACTGCAATATGGTTGGTTCTACCACCTACTGCATTTAAATTCCCGTTTTTAAAATTATTTATATTCCTGCATCATGGTTGGTTCTACCACCTACTGCATTTAAATTCCTTTAAATTCCTGCAGACCCTTATGATTCTGGTTTCCATAACTTGGAACCTTAATTTGTAAGTTAATCTTTCTTACTTACCATATTATTTAATTATCTATTAATTATTCAATCACTTATATACCAGTTCCTTCCCTGTTTATTATCCCCTTTAGATCCTCGGCCTAATTTGGTATCAAAGCCATAAAGGGTAGAGATATAGAGAGATATGATATCCAGATCAGGTGAAATCCTTGTTCGGATTCCCGGATAAATCTGCCTACGGGTGGACCTTCTGAGTTGGCTAAATCCTAGAATTCTGAGCGATCAGACCATAGGGTCACGGTAAGTCCTCGTGTGTAAGGCTGATAAGAACCCATAGGTATACTGCCTCGGTGTGGATTGTAGGAAGGTAAGGGTTTCTGGACTAGGATTCCATATACATGGATCCGTTTCTCGATAGAACTACTTCTTATGATTTTGGATCATCTTCTTCCATGGATTCAAATAAGATAATAAATTCCGAAGAAATCGTTATACAAGATTTTGAAAAATCAATAGATAATTGGGAAATACCAAAAGTAAATAGAGATCAAATTTACAAAAATTCCAATTACCAATTTTTCAAAACAGATTTCACTATTAAAACGGAAGAAAGAGATATCCAATTCTCAAAATTCCTTGAAAAAATATAGAGAAAGAAATTATAAATACATACATATTGGTTTAGTCCAAATAGGGATAAAACCCCTTACTAAAGAAGGATTAAACACCTCAATCCTTGCTATCTTAAGAGATGCAAGATTCACAAATTTCGAAGATTTCCTGTTAAGTTCGGTTGAGTCTAGTCTCTGCACAGGACCAATCTCTTTTGATTGTTACCTGAATTTTTTAGTCTCTTTGAATGATAAAAATATCCAAAAATCCCTTGTCTTACAGATTAAGACACACAATTACCAAATGCTTGAAGGATCTATTCATGTAGCATTAATTTTCAGAATTCACTATAAAGCTATGACATCTGCTTTTGCCACAAAAGTTAGATACCACAGCAAGAAAGGTGAAACCCTTCTTTTACAAACAGATCTTTCCAGATCTAACACAGTAATACCAAGACCAATTAGGTGGAAAGATATTACCCTACCAGAAGAATGGATCCTGGAAGGTGTAGTTAAACCTAAACCCTTAGAATCTGAGCAACCAAATACCCATCTTAGAGAAATAACTCAATACCAAGATGGTAGGGTCAGTCTCTCATTTTTAAGAAGATCTATCAGTAATAGATACGAAGATACAAGTTTCGAAGAGACCCTAGATTCAGGAAGAGTCTCACAAATTCCTTCGATAATCAATACACCAGTCAAAATAAAACCTAGGTATTCTACATCAGATCTACCAAATCTAACAAACGTAGATTACACAAACAAAATACCCATACTAGTATATATAAATTCCACGGTTAAAGAAAATATGGGCGACCAAGAACCTACAAGTCCAACATATTCTTCAATAACCCACAATGATTTAGCAAATGAAATTAAAGTTTTAGAAAAAGAATTCCAAGTAGATAAAAAACTACTACAAAAAGAATTCTATGAAAAACATAATTCAAAAAAAAGAATTTGGTTCTTTCAAAATTTCCTAAATACAAGAAAATAAATACAAGAAAAATTCTATGAATTTGTTCAAGAAAATAAAATTAATATTCCTTTTTTCGATTGGCTTGAGATATACTCCTCTCAAAACTCCATAGGATACCCCTTTCTTAAAACAAAAGACCCCATTATTAATAATAGCATAACCACAATAACACATAAATCCGGTAGCAGTGAACATTACGTAAAACCCCTCATAAATAATATGAATTGGGAACAACAACCCGTACAAGGGCTACAAATAGCCCCAGGGTTACAAATAATCCCTGCTCCAGACCTGGGAATAATAAAACCCCTAGCTCAATCCCGTTATAATGCTGCTTCCATTTATGATTGGAACCTAGATGGAATGACTGAATACAATATCCTCAGCTTCCTCCAACAAATGACAATGGCAGCAAATGCCTACCAAACACAAAAAGATGTCCTTGATAAGACCTCTGCAGAACTGCTAATCGCAGGATTCTCTGGTCAACTAAAAGGATGGTGGGATCATTATCTCACTGACCAACAAAAAGAAGACATCTTAAATTCCATAAAAACCGATGAAAAAGGAGTACCAATACTAGATGAACTAAGAGAACCTATACAAGATGCAATATCAACTTTGATACTGACAATATCTTTAAATTTCATAGGTGATTCTACACATCTTAAAAATAAAAATGCTGAATTACTTTCAAATCTCAAATGCAAAAAATTAAGTGATTTTCAATGGTATAAAAATACCTTCTTAACTAGAATAATGGTTAGAGAAGATTCCAGCCAACCATTCTGGAAAGAAAAATTCTTAGCCGGATTGCCTACCCTCCTAGGGGAAAAGGTTAGGAATAAAATTAAAGAAAATTGTGGAAGACAAATAATACCCTACGATGAGTTTACATACGGAGAATTAGTCTGTGTAACTCAACAAGAGGGATTAAAAATTTGTCAAGACCTAAAATTACAAAAACACCTAAAAGAAGAAATAAAAAGAACAAAATGTGAATTAGGTACTTTTTGCAAACAGTTCGAACCAAATACCATAGGAAATTCCAAAACATGCGAAGGAGACTGTAGCAAAACTTATAAATCCCACAAAAAACCAACAAAAGATTACAAATCTAACAATGATTATTATAAGAATCCTTATAAAAATAATCGTTACAAAAATAATAGAAATTCGAGAAATTATAATTCTAATTACAAGAACCTAACTTGTTACAAATGTAATAAGAAAGGACATACATCAAAATACTGTAGAATAAACAAAAAACTAGAGGAATTGAATCTCGATAAAGATACTACAAAGAAAATCTCTAATCTACTAGCTGATTTCTCTGATTCAGAGTCAGACCAGTCAGACCCTGAATATTTCTCTCTTTCATCAGAAGATAATAAACCACTCCAAATAGATGAATTAGTCACGAGTAGTTCAACCGAAAAACCTGAAAAGGTTAAAGGAAAACGGATATGTGTCTTGACCAAAGACCAAGAATTTATGATAGATATGATTAAACACATAGATGCTCAACACCAAAAAGAATACTTAAAGAAACTCCTAAAAACCTTTTCAACAGAAAAGAAAGAGATTAAAAATGTCGTGCTACCAAATACTTCTAAGAAATACGACTTAACAAAAATCTTAGAAAAGGCAAGAAAATAAAAGAAATAACAACTCAAGAATTACAAAAACACGTAATTCAGATAAAATTAGAGATAAAAGAATTAAAAGAAAAACAACAAAAAGATTCGGAACTTATTAAAATTGTACTTTCGAATAGTGCAAAACAAAACCCTGTTCAAAACAATTTGGACTCAGAAAAATCTGATTCAGAAAATCCCGAAGATAATAACGTTGAAAACCAAATAGAAAATCTAGAAGAAATTCCAGAAGATTTTCTGGCTGTGTTACGACAAATAACAACAAAGAAATATTTAATAAAAATAACACTAAAATTTCCAGATAATTTTAGAATAACAACTGTTGCCCTCTTCGTCACAGGGGCAGACTTAAACTGTATAAAAACCGGTATAATACCTAAAACATTCCTAGAAAAAACCCAGGATTCATTAGCAGCAGCTAATAATTCTAAGTTGGAAATTAGGTATAAAACCAAGGCATCAATCATAAATGATGAAACTTCGATAGCAACATCGTTTGTCCTAGTTGAAGAAATTCACAATACCGTAATTATAGGGACACCATTTATGAACCTTATCACTCCTTATAAAGTAAAAAATAAATCTATATCTTTTGATTTTAAAAATAGGAAATTAAAATTTCAGTTTATAACGACACCAAAAACAAAAGATCTCGATCTCATAAAAACGTGCTCAATACATAATGCGAAACCATATTATTTACAACAATTAAAAAACAATTTTTCTGAGCATTCATTAAATTCTGATTTCAAATTCCTTCAAAATAAATTTTCAAATCATGCATGTTTTCAAAACACTGCATTAAAATTAATATTTTCTAAACTAATCTTTAAAGAATTGTTTCTAGGAATCCTTGTCTGTAATCTGTTCCAAAACAAAAGACACAAAATGTCCTACTATTGCCCAAATAACAGGTGTATAGCCTACGATCACAAAATATCGAGGAAGGATATGCGTGAATGCGGACAATATTGTGTGCAGGCAGTATGTGGAGCCTTGCTCCAGAAAAGAAAAGAAGAAACCCCTCCAACAATAAATACCCCAACTGCTGCAACCGAACAACAACAAACAAATTTCATGGCTCCTAAAAAACACCAAAACACCAATCCCAAGCCAGTAAAAGAAGAAAAAGAAAAATTCCCGACACCAATTTCAACAGAAAAAACCATGTCTTGGTACGACGCGGTAATAAAAGAAGAACATGAAAATTCCAGCAGCACAGAAACTGTGCAGGAAATAGCATCAGACCCCGCGCAAGAATTAACTGCTGAAACCCTTTTTCAGCTCCTTGCAAAATCTCAAGAGTTACAACAGGCACTAAGGCAACTACAAATTCCTAAAAAAGAGATTGTCCAAGAAAAATTAGAGAAAACAATCTCTAATTTTTCCACAAAAATCGAGAAAGGAGAATCTTCAAAAACCCTTTCTCAAAATGATTTTTTAAGTACCGAACTCGAGAAAGAAGAATTTTCAAAAAACCTTTCTCAAAAGCAATTTCCCAAAAACCAACTTGTGACACAAGTGCCCAAAAAACCCACTCCTAAATTTTTCGTAAACTCATTTTTTCAAAACATTGTAACTCTTGAAAAATGATATTTTAATAAAGACCCTTTTTTGGCACTACAAAATTATTTTGGATCAAAATAGTTTTATAAATCATGGGATAATTTAAAAACCCCATATTTTTATCAGGCTATCCTTGAAATAACGGGATCAGCAACAACAAAAATTATTTTTTTCAAAAACAATCCAGATCCCTCTTATTCGATCTGCAAAATACTCCAAGTAATTGCTCCCACTCATTGGGGGATGACTTATCAAAACTCATAAAATTCCCAAACTCCCACAAAAATTAGCCCTACTTTGATATTCCTTTTAATTACTGGGATTACCAACAAGCTTGGTTCAATTCTTTTTTTATTCAAAATCCCAACCTAAGCCATACTTGGCTTTTCCATTTTGATACCTCATGTGACCCTTCACAATTTCCCACTTGGTGGAATTCATGGTGGGAACAATTCGGATCCACCCTGGATATAAAAAAACCCAAAGTCATTAAATCTTTTAGCCTCTTCAAATCCCAATTCAAACCTTCAGAAGAAGAAAAAAGATTTATACCTTTGCACCTTTTTCATACAAAATTCCACTTACCATGGGTATTCACATGGGTTGTAGACTATTCAGATGACAAAATACCAGTCATCCGAAGAAGGTTTAAAATTCGATGGTGGGACAACTTTAAAATACCAAAAAGCCTCGCACCACCAAATGTCCAGGAATGGTTAGATGATAATAAACCCATTCCTTTACAGGCACCTCCCCAGACACCACAGAAGCCATTCCAATCGAAGGAACATACCCAGTTCCTCTCACAAAAATCCCAAATGGCTTCAATGCTTGCGGCGGCTAAAAATCCCGAGGAAATGCAGGCAATACTCCAGAAATTTGCACCGTCCCCAGCTAAACAGAGCTCTTCAACAGAAGAGGAAGAACATGGAATTGAAAATGAAAATATTCCTATTTTTGGCAACAGTGGATTCTAGAAGCTGCCAACAAAATGCCGAAAATCCCGGAGGAATAATTGACAAAAATTCCCGACAAAAATAAATGCCCAAATAGTGAAAGCAAGATTCGAGATGAAGACAGAAACAATGAGGTCATGCATGACGTCATTCTGCACTCGGATGAATAGTTTAATTATTTAAATATTATTTGTAATAGTAATGCCCACTTTGTAATTCTCTTATAAAAAGAGAACCCCTCTCCCTTAGTTTCACAAGTTTTTCCTTTCCTTAGTTTAGAATTCTCTTCCTTCTCTCTAGAGTTTTGAAGTTCTTTCAAGTTATCCCCTTAGTAGATTAGTTAGATTCAAAATATTCCCTTCTTCATATGACCTCGAGGAGTCTATGAAGCAATACTCCTCAAAATACCTTATCCGAAATTCCTACATTCCCAAAATACCTTCATATGTCTCATATGATCCATATGACTCATAGCATATGAACAATACACCGTTCGGAATTAAACTCCTTGTAAGTATTTTAAAATTTAAAAAATAGGAATAATAAAAAAGTAAGAAGATCTAAATAAAATTATTACGATCTTAGATGAAATTGAAATAATAGGAGAAAAACTCTTAAAACATTGGAAAAATAATAATATAGTTTGTCAGCTGGACATAATGATGTTAATCTTTTCCTAACACTTTTTTATTTAATCACACCCTGGCCATCGGTTAAATTGGTTACCCATTATAAAGCATTCTAGGCAATGAATTGGGTTTAACTTAACCAGTATCTCATTGGAATTTACAGGTTAATCCATCATAGTTGTTAAAAAATTGAAAAGTTAATCATATACTTAGAGTGATTTAAAGTTTAACTATATTTATATTAACATGCATTAAAATTTAAAAATAATAAAAATAAAGACATAACAACGAGGTAAATAATAGAAACATACTCTATAAATTAAAAACAACAACAAATCAAGACTTAGAAAATTTTAAGACACAAATTAAAGAATTGTTAGAATTAGGAGTAAATAAGATCTACATCAAGGCATAGATCAGCCGCATTTATGGTAAGAAATTATAGTGAAATAGTTAGATGTAAAATTAGGATGGTAATAAATTTAAAAAGGTTAAATGATTGGATACAAGTTACTAAATAAATTTGTATCTCCCGTGTGCTAGGTACTTTACTTTTCAGTAGCCAATCTTCCGAGCCCTCCCAAAGGAAAACATCTCTCGTGTAATCATGTAAGTTTGTAGTTTTTAACTTATAGACTATGTTTCTATTATTTACTAAATTGTTATATTTTTATTTTTATTATGTTTAAATTCCAATGCATGTTAATACAAATATAATTAAATTTTAAACCATATGTTTATTATGTTTAAACTTCAATGAATGTTAATACAAATATAGCTAAAATTTAAATCACTCTAAGTATATAATTAGCTTTCTAATTTCTTAACAATTACAATGGATTAACCTATAGCATAGATCAACAGCATTTGATCATAGTGAAACAGCTAGAGGTGAAGCTAGAATGGTAATAAATTACCAAAGATTAGACGCTAATACAAGAATGGATAGATACAAGTTACCAGATAAATCAGAATTGATAAATAGAATTCAAGAAAAAAACTTTTTCTATAAATTTGATTGTAAATCGGGATATTGGCAAGTAAAAATGCACCAAGACAGTATAGAATAGACATCATTTTCTATCATAGAAAGACATTTTGAATGATTAGTAATGTCATTTGGATTAAAAACAGCTCCACCAATTTTTCAAAGAAAAATGGATAACATATTTGGAGAATACAAGAGCTTTATTTTAGTATATGTAGATAATATACTAGTATTTAGTAAAGATACTAAAGAACACCTATTACACCTACACATAATTTTTAGATTATTTATACAAAATGAAATAATAATAAACAAAAAGAAAATAAAATTATGTAAAACTTATACTACCTTCTTAGGAGTAATTTTAGGAGAAGGAAAAATAAAATTACAACCTCAAATAATAAAGAAAGCCCTAAAAATCCCGGACAAATTAAATAATTTAAAGGAATTACAAAGTTTTTTAGAAATTATAAATTATGCTAAAAGTTTTATCAAAGATTTAGGAAAAATAGCAGGATCATTATATGCGATTTGACGGAGTTACATTCTTCAAATATCTTATATATATACCAGTACTACTACTAACAGACAAAATACCAATTAAAGCTAAATATTTAATACTACTAAATCATCAAAGTACGCCAGAGAAGCATGGTGGACAACTCTATCTATATTTATTATTTCGTCTAATTGTTGAATTTCTGGTCTATTGCTATTACTTAAAATTCTTGATAATAAGTTATTTCCTACGCTATTTTTTTAGAAGCTTGGTTTGGGTTGTTCTCCGACGGTGAGCTACCTGAAAAAACATTCATTTTGTGGTTTTCTTTGAGAAAATAACACTGTATGACAATTTGAAGAAAATATTTATCTGAATTAGCCCATATTTCTTAAATTACCCAAAAATCTAATTTTTAACTTTTCTTTCATCCACTCACTTCCTAACTTTCAAATCTCAAAAACCCTCTCTAGCCACTTTTCCTTCTTCTCCGATCACTGCTCCGGCGACGGAGCCATCTCTGGCGACGCTTCCACCAGGAACCTTCGCTCCCCCTTTTCCTTGCTCCGTTCATCCACCACCACGAAACTTTGTTCCCCTCTTTTCGTTATTGTCGTCGGCTCCACACCGGAGTCTGGCGAAGCACCAGCAGCTCCGGCGACGAGCCCAACACCATATTCCTTTGCTCCTTCCATTCTCACCCGCCACTGCATAGCGACGACGAACTGCTACCACGAACAACGGTCCTTTCTTTCCCCACCTACTCACTCCGTCTGTCCATCAACCTCGCCGGATCTGACCACCAGAGACTAGAAGGGTTCAGCCGGCCAAAACCAAACAACAATTAATGCCGCTCCTTTTCCCTGTGCTTCGCCGGTTCACGCCGAAAAATAATGCGGTTGTTTTAAAACTCAGATTTGGCCTAGGAAATTGGTACAAATTTGTATAATTTTGTATAACACTGTCAAAGTGTGTTTAAACATCTCTTATACACTATTATACACTTTTATACAAGGTTGATACATTATCTCTAGTAAGTGTATAAAATTGTATATTATTATATGTACACTTTTATACAAGATTGATACATGTCTACTTCAAGTGTATAAAATTGTATAATGTTGTATACCGTGAATATGTAGCCAGGTAAATGTAAATAAAAATTTGGCTATAAAATGTAATTTCTTATGTTAAATTGTACATTATTGAAATTTTCCCTTTTTTTCTCTTTCTTTTGTTCTGAAAGAGTTATTTGTAAACTTTTTAGTTGGTCAATTAATTTGTCTATCTCACCCGACTCTTTATGTACTTTTTTTTCTTTCTAATTTTGGTTTATTTCTAATAATAGTAGTATGATAGTGTTATTTTGTGTTATTACAACTTAATCTATTTTGCCTAGAGGATTATAGTCTGTTAATCCTTCCGAGTTGGTTGTAGTATTTTGTATACTTTTAAAGTCTTTCTGTATAATAAATCTTGTAATTGTTATAGGCTCATAAAAGAGAAATTTTCTTTACTTTTTCTACTATTTCTTTATTTAAACTTTCCACTTGTTCTATTATTTTTGTTGCTAATTGTATCATTTTTATTTTTAACTTTTAGGGTTTTTTGTAATAATTTTTATTAATTTTTCTATTTCTATTTTTGTAGGTATTTTTCAAGGTTAAATTTATTATTTAAAACTGTATTTTTATTTTTATTTCAGTATTTTATATTTTTAAGTAATCTAGATTTTGTTCAATTTTTTCTAAAGTTCTTTTTTTTTACTGTGAATTTTCTATAGCTTCAATATTCTTATTAGTTGTCTTCGTGTATTCTTAAAAGTTTTCAGTCAAGTTTATTAATAAATCAACTAACGTATTATATTGTGTATCTTTACTGTGTAGAATATGTTCTCTGTTGTTAAAATTATACTTTAATACTGTATTATCCTTTAATATTCTTTTCTTTTCTGATATTATTTTTAAGTCTAAAAGTTCTAGCTTCTTTAAGGTATCGATGTTGTATATTAATTCTTTTTCTTTTTCTACTCTTATTTCTATTAGTATATCTATTGTTCTTTTAGATACTTCAGTGAATCTTAAATAATTTATTTATTTAATCGATATCTAATTTTATAAATTTTATTTACTTTCTAATATATCTTTTCCACCTTAGTGAATCTATGATTATTATTCTTGAATTGGGCTTTTTACTATTTTCCGCAAAGCATGACTTTTTTGTGTATTATTAGCCTAGATTCTAGGAATGAGATTTGTGGACAGAAAATAATTCAGAGCCATTTTCAGTCAGAAGAAGATTGGGTATGCGAGATGCCATTTTTTTTTTGTAAAAATAATTTGGGTTATGACAGATGCAAACTAGATGAGTGGACAATATATATATATGAGTAACTATCCCTATTTTATTTTAAATATAGCAAATATTACATCTCTTATCATTTTTTTGATTTTTCTCTTCAAAAATAAATTCAAAGTATTTTCAGTTTGATATTAAATTTAATAAATTTAATCTTGACTTGTATATGCATTCGAGGGCCTTTGAGTGTGAATTTGAATTTAATAGCTTGAAGTTTGATTATCAATTATAATCTTGAACTTACATGTGGATTTGATTTATTTGTCTTGACACTTTGATGACCGTCACAAACAAGTAGGGCTGGCCAGTGAGCCGGGACGGCCCGACCCCGACCCGACCCCGTCCCGAGCCCGTCCCGGTCACGCCAAAAAAAATAAAATAAAATAACGGGGGCGGGCCCCGTCCCGACCCCAACCCCGACCCCGACCCCGCCCTTTTCCCCCCTTTGCAAATATGGTTGTTGTACCAACGACCATTTTAGGCCCCCCCTCCCCCAACCCCCCTACCCCTTAATATTTATTTTTAACCCATAAGTTATTATATTTACACTTTAGCCCAATTTTTCAACTATAAATAACTCATTTTCTCTTCATCTTTCTCACAAATCTTCCTACAATCTCTCTAATTTCTCAATATATCTCTCTACAAGTCTACATTGTTTGCTAAATATTCAATTTTATTTATTCATTTGGGAATTGAGAGTGAAGTTGGCAACTAGCTTGAGGATCTTCCATCGAGCAAAGTTTCAATTTTCAACCTCTCGATTACACGTCGACGTTACGTCGGCGTTTGGTACATTCGTTCCTTCATTAAATTATTATTGTCTGTTTATTTTATTTAGCGCACTTAATTTTATTGTCTTTAATTATTTATTATCATAATTAAAATGGAAGGATTAAAAGGTATGTTTAAGGGTAAGGGTAAGGGTGCTTCTTCTAGTAGGGGCAACCAGGGCAAGTGTACTTCTTCTAGTCATCTTATTCCTACACAGGATGATTTTGTTGATACTCAATATTTTCCTACAATACAATTAGATTTAGACCAGGAGCTATTTTCTGGAACTCAAGAAGACTTTAATTTAGACGATGATCTAGATGATATACCCACTAATGTTGATGACAACACACCCACTAGTGCACCTTCAACTGAAATACCTCCTATTCCCCCTAGTATGAGACGAGGTCCAGCAAAACGACCATTAAAATCAGATGCATGAACATTTTTTGATAGGGACGTAGAGAATCAAGTAGCCATATGTAAAATTTGTAAAAATGTTTTAAAATTTAAAATTGGAAAAGGTCACGGTGGGACGGGGGGTTTAATTAGACACGTAGTAAGTGCTCATCCAGCTAGGTATGCCCAATACCAGGCTTCAAAACCGGGTGCGCAAACGCCCACTCCATCGGGACAAGGTTCACATACTGATATTGTCCCGGATCAAGTACAGGGTCAAATTAACCCTATGACGGGGAGAATTGTAGGCTCTAAATACAATAAACATAGAGATAGGGAAGCAATATCAAAATTAGTTGCTGTGGAGGGTTTGCCTTTTTCATTTCCTTCATCTCCCGGTTTTATTCATTACATTAGAGATATATATAATCCTGTTTTTAACGGCTTTCCTAGATCAACTGTTAAGAGAGATGTATTTAAATTCGCGCATGAATATCAACAATATTTACGTTTTTCATTATATCATTTTAATGGCAAAGTATCTATCACGTCTGATATAGGTCGTAGTACTAAC
This sequence comes from Anisodus acutangulus, assembly GCA_029783415.1. Classification (NCBI taxonomy): domain Eukaryota; kingdom Viridiplantae; phylum Streptophyta; class Magnoliopsida; order Solanales; family Solanaceae; genus Anisodus; species Anisodus acutangulus. The sequence continues at coordinate 2,833,470 of CM056499.1, forward strand.
GGCCATGATTATTTAACTGTAACTTGTCATTGGATAGATTATAAATGGTCTATGCAAAAACGTATTTTAGCGTATAGATATATAGATGATAGGCACACTGGTACTTTTATTGCAGATAATATTTATCAAGCGTGCCATTATTACGGAATAACCGATAAAATTATGACTATTACATTAGATAACGCTTCTTCTAACAATTACGCAATTACAATTTTAAAAAATAGTTTAACTCCATCTTTTCCAGATCATTTTCATATAAAATACGCGTGCCATATATATAACTTAATTGTAAAGGATGATCTATCACTTTTTGAAGACATTCTTAGTAAAATACAATTTGGTATAAACTTTATTTTTAAAAGTAATAAAGTACAACGTAGAAAAGAATATAAAAAAACTTGTCACGATTGTGGACTACCTTATAGAAAAATTCCACAAGAAGTATCCACTAGGTGGAATTCTTTATACGAGCAACTACTTGTTGCTTATGACTATAGAATACCTATAACTTTATTTTTTAACTCTCATAATAAAAATCCAGCTGATATGATTTTAGATAGTGATTGGGAAAAAATTTCCGAACTTATTGTATTTTTAGAGAAATTTTTTCAAGCAACAAAAGAATTTTTCTGTATATATTATCCTACTATTTCAACTATGTTGTTTTATATAACTCTAATATTTTTATTACTTAGTGAATATATGGAAAAACCAGCTTATAAGGCAGCTATTAAAAAAATATTTGTCAAAATAAAAAAATATTTTATTCCTATTTCCTCTATTTATATTATTGGTTCTGTATTAAATCCTACTATTAAAATAGACGGTACTAAATCACTAATTGAAACTATTTACGATTGTATAGAGGTACTACCACCTCCAAGTCCCAAAAATCTAAATCACCCACCACCTATTGAACAAACTAAAGAAGAAGTGTTGTCTAGCGTAGAACACCAATGCAAAAATATATATAGATTTTATCAACAAGAAAATGCTAGTAACTTGCCGGCTTCCATACCATCTTCTTCATCTTCAACACAACCTCACAAGAGACATGTTGTTTATGCGGCTAGTATTGAAAGCCTCAGAAATAGAATGTGCGGCCGTACCTCTACTACTAACCAAATTAGCGAGTTGGATATTTTTGTTTTGCAGGGTTCTGTACTGTATCAAGAAGTTATCAATGAAGATGGACATGAAGACTTGATGAAATACTGGATGGGGAATGAGAAGACCTTTCCGACACTTTCATTGATGGCTCGAGATGTTTTGAACATTCAAGCGTCATCAACTGCGTCTGAAAGCGCTTTTTCTGCAGGCAGATATCAAATAGGAGACCACAGATACTCATTAGCCGGAGACAGCTTGTAAATTGCAGTATTATTCAGAGATTGAATACGAGCGGAGCGGAGAAGGTGCGGTCAACCGGAGATCAACGAAGAAGATGATGAAAACTACAACGAAATATTAACCGAAGGTAGTGGAAGCGACGTGGATCAATTTGACCAACAAATACCAATTCCAACCGAAGAACCACATGAAATCATCAAGCAATTAGAACATGTTTTTTTGAGAATGTAATTTTTTTAATTGCAATTTTATTATGTAATTTGCAACTTTTGGACAACACCACAAAGTTGCAATTTAGATTTTAGACAATTGTATTTGTATTACAAAAAAATCATATGTCTATTAAATAATATAAGACACACAAAAACAGCCTTGGGATGTTTTTATTACATTATCTTATTTTATTTATTGAATTTTTTTTATACATATGTTATTTTAAAAAAAAAAAACCCGCCGTACCCCGCCCCGCCCCGAGCCCGCCCCGACCCGATACCGACGGGATCGGGATCGGGATCGGGACGGGACTTGCTCCAGTCCCGCCAGAACCCGCCGACCCCGACCCCGACCCCTTCTCCCGTCCCGCCTCGACCCCGACCCGCCAGACCCGACCCCGGGCCACTGGCCACTCTTACAAACAAGTGCTAAAAGGGGTATTATTGAATTTTTTTTTATTGACAAGAAACTAGTCGTTTCGGGGGCGCATAAGATAAATCTAGCTCAAGTGTAGCGGCTAGCAAACTATAAATAAGAGGTGAATGAGACACAAATTTGGGAGATTATGTGCTCAATCAACCAATTTGTCTTGATTTGCCGTTGCATAATAATATATGAGAGAAAATGGTTATGAAGTTGGGTTAAATGGTGTAGTGAATCAAACAACTCTCGTCTATTTCTCCCATAAGTGTGCACTGTCCCTATTTTATATTAGCTGAATCGTCACTTCACTTGGTTTAAAGTGTATGGTATTGAATCAACACTGTTCCGATTTGATCAATGGTAAGTGATGTCACTTGTAATACAAATTACATTTACATGTTTCTTCATTTTCACATATCTCTCTGTTGTTTTTCTCCCTTCAAATAGTGGAATATAGGAGTGTCCTCAATGTTTGTTTTGATTCTTTTTTAGGTTGGACTTATTGCACATACCAGTCTTTTGCTTTTTTATAGTAGTTGGTTTTCAGTACTGAGTAAAACTCTTCAATTTCAATTATATGGTGAAAATACCGCTTTCTTCTTTCTAATTTGCTGTTGCACACAGTGGCCGTTCACATTCTCAGTCTTCATGCTCTACTTTATGCATTTTGATATCGACATTAGAACACCCTTGATCTCGTGGGTGAAATGAGGAAAATCTATTTAGAAGTTCATTAGCAAATTCCAAGGTAGCACTTTTTAAGGTTGGCTTCGTGTTACTGCTTCAGAAACAAATCTTTCAAGATTGTTTCTTTTGGTGGATAGCCAAACATAATAGTGTATCTTCTGATCGGGCTTGTAAAGTTTAACTAGCAGTATATGTTGTCTTTTGGAAAGATAAATATACATTACAACATTACTTTTCAATTGATACATATCATTGAGAGAACTTCACACAATTCTCCTTTCTGCTTGACTTGGTAGAAAAATCTGAAAACAACAGTTCCTAAGTAATTTTAGCCGCCTCTTGCAGCTTGAGTGCTTCCTTTAGACTTGTGATGATATCACTCATTGATGGACGTTTGTTACCCTCGTCGTGCAGGCAGTTAATTGCAGTTTTTACAAACAGCTCAAAGCAGTCAGGTGATATTCTTCCAACCAAGCATGGGTGAATCCAACGGGAAGTCACAGTCATAGAACATGTTTTAATCCATTGGGCTAGACTGACCTGTCCCTGATCCAGCCATTGATCCAATGCTTCATTGCCACATAGCATTTCAAACAACACCAAGCCCAATGAGTATACATATGATTTTTCTGTCAATCTTTCATCTCGTAAGTAGTCTGAATCCAGATATCCCCTTTCATGAATTGCCCCCGCCTTATTGATCCCTTTCGTTTTTGACCAGCTAACTTCTGAAACTTTGGCTACCCAATTTTCGTCCAACAAAATATAGGAAGAGTCGAAAATGCGGTGGAGAACTGTTATCTTCAGAATGGACCGAAGATAGTTCAAACCCTCTGCAGCACCAATGCAAATCTCAAGCCTCTGCTTCCATGGGAGAAGATTCTTATCAGGGTCACGGAGATAATTATGTAGGGTCCCTCTAGCTGCATAATCATAGACAAGGATCATCTCTGTAACATTTCTGCAAAACCCAATCAGAGACACCATGTTCACATGGCTAGGCAAGGGACTCATTTCTGTTTTAGCTTGCAACTCACTAGCCATGTTAAGTCTTGACTCTGCAGTATGTGACCGTCTGATGGCAACACTTCGACCTTTTATGAAGCCTACATATGCATTGTCAGCTCCTAGAAAACCTATTTTCAGACTCTCATGGAAATCTTTTGTAGCCTTTTGTATCTCATGGAGGGAGAAGTGGTGAAGTCCTTGTGGCTGTGTTGGTGAAGCTTTTGTCTTTGGTGGTACTTTTGGAAAAAGGCCAAGAAAATCCCACCATCTTAGTGAAGCAATTTGAAGACTTGTGTCCTTAGATTTTACCTTTGTCCTTGAACTTGCACTCCTTTTCGCTATATGACCGCCATTACGACCCTCTTTGATGGATGCCCTTTCTGCTTCAACCTTCGACTGAGGTGTTGATGTGTCATCAAATGAAATGATGCCATCAGCTGCACTCTGCTGAAATACTAATGCTAATTCCAGGCTTTTCACCACTATAAACATTGGAGGCCGTTCATGTGGATGATCATCCAAGCATTTCGCCGCAATTCCTACAAACGCCTTCAAACAAGTTGATGAGATAGGCCCTGCCAGATTCTGGTCAATAAGCTTATTAACTTCTCCTTCCTTGATGCATTCCTTGGCCCATCCTGCAAGTGCGTGTTGTTCCTCAGGAAGTCTTATATCGACTGCCGGTCTTCCTGAGAGAACTTCAAATAGTACTACTCCAAAAGCATACACATCAGTTTTCCATGTCAATCTATTAGTCAGGAAGTACTCTTGATCGAGGTATCCAAATGTGCCTTTGACTTGTGTACTAACATGAGTAGCTGATTCATTTTCAGGTCCCATTTTGGACAACCCAAAATCTGAAATCTTACTCACCCAATTTTCATCCAACAGTATATTTGAGCTTTTGACATCGCGATGTATAACCCTATCTTGAGATGTATGAAGGAAATCCAGTCCACGTGCAGCACCTATAGCAATTTTGAGCCTTTGTTCCACTGAGAGAGAGTGGATGTTATCATGACTACTCATGTCCATTTTAAAGAGGTGGTCAGCAAGTGATCCTCGAGGCATATAGTCATAAACTAATAACATCTCTTGACCTTCATAAGAGTAACCAACTAAGGATAGAAGGTTCTCATGGCAATGCGTAGATAACATTTTGATTTCGGTCCAAAACTCATTCTCCCCCTGCCTAGATCCTGATTTCAATCGCTTAACTGCTACAGTGGTCTCTCCGCCATCAATATCCCCTTTGTATACTGTGCCATATCCACCGCTGCCAATGACAAGCTGAGGATCAAAATTGTTGGTTGCTCTTACCATCTCATCTAGCGAGAATTGACGACACCGATGCTCTCCGGAAGATCGTCTATTGTTCGTCTTTCCAGAGTTCATCTCTGAAACACACCTAATGTAATAAACAGCAACATTGATCAAAGTGACTATCAATGTCAGTAGAGTTGCAATTTTATTCTTTATAGAAAACGGCACAGATTGCTCTGATTTCTCTGGTGTTGAACTAGTAACAGGATGCGCAGGGCTCACACTGCCAAGATTGTTGTCAGGGTTGCTTATTTTGAATACTTCTAACCCATTCAAGATGGCGTTACTGATTGTAGCAAACTTTGGCTGCAAAACTATAGAAAGTTTATGCTTACCTTCGCTTCTATCACCCTCCATAATGGCAACATAGTCCCTGTATACAGAAATTCCATGTCCCCCACTCCATTTGATCACATCAGCTTCATCTTCAGCATTCTGATTGTTTATGACAATAGTGAAATTCCTTTCACCTTCATTTGTCATTGCTGGTTCAATTTCACAAAAGTGGAGCCTAACAAGGTATCTGAATCCCAAATCAAGTGGAATGTTCCATGTGAGATTACAGACATTCGAATGGCAGTGTGCACCCACTGACCTGGCCGTTTGGTAAACTTCTTTTGGTGCAACTGAGGATGTATATCTGATTGCAACGGCTCTGTTGATTGAAAAGGCACCAACTTCTATCAGGTAATTAGAGTCATCTTCCCAGTCCCGGAACATTGTTGTATCTTCCAAGGATGAAATAGAGTTTCCGCCAACATTTAGTCGCTGAATTGTCTCCAGTGCTGTGGTGTTGTCAATGTAGAATCTGTGCTTTTGTCCAACAACACAGACTCCCTGATCGCCATCTGGTGTGAAATACAGACCAGCAGGCATGGAAACAATCTCGATTGCATTGACAAAAGCATAAGTTTCTTCCAAAAAACTTGGTTTTCGAGATGGTACGAATGTTATGCTTAATGTTTCACTTTCTCGTACATTGATGCAAAATTCCTTTTTGAAATAGTTTATGCCCAGAGTATCAGCAGCAAGGGTAGGGATGAAGTCACTGAGAAGGGTATGCTGACCAGTTTTGACAGTAAAAATGGCTTTGGACTTCTTGAAACCTTTGTATGAAGCTGGCTTGAAGTGCAGACGTATGAACTTCTGCCCCGGTTTCACCGAGAATTGGTAGGTAAACTCATGGCGAGATGTTCGAGCTGACTTATAAGGAACTGGATCCGACAAGCCAGCTAGGTGGGGGACTCTTGACTTTATAGATTTCCCCCTTAACTGTAGCAATGAAGAACTGAAACTTGCATCTCCAACCCATACTCGTCCATCTGGTGCAGGGGAATTGCCAGAAGCACCACATGAAATGGCAATGTTTTCATGAATGTTAGTGGCAGAGATGATCACTGGATGGATAAACATAAAGATTGAGAGAATGAATAGCTGAGAGAGCAACATGTTCAGTTGTGGCTGAAAGAGGCACTGATTGTTCGAATGAGAAGTGGCATAAATAGACAACTTGAGGCAGAATAGTCTACCGTCCAAGAAATTGCAGCGAAGCTGGACGGTAAAAGCCCAATAGCACTCAGTCTAAAGTCAAAGCTCCTTCACTTGAAGTCTTGGAGTAGGCCATGTTCAGTTATTATTCTTGTCACTTTGTTCTCTCAGAGATTAGTCAAAGAGCATCAGAAACTTCTTTAGTCCATCATTTCCTTTTCATATTAATCATATCCGTTCGAGTTAGGGTTAACTGTTACAAGAGCTGCCAAACTAGCTTCCTATACTTCACATGCAAATACTTTTAGCATTTCGGAATGTTCTGAAATTCACCTTTCCTAAACTTTATTATAACTCCTCCACTGATTCAACATAGACAATGTAGATGCAGTTTAAGTTAGTTTTGTGTATGAACCAAATCAACTAAGTTGGTTTCTTAGCGTATAAATATGAACATAAAACTAAAGATGTGACGAGTTTTACCAATATTAGATCCATAAGCCAAAAAGGGATTGAACCCTGGCCTCTTGTAAGGTTACTATAAATTAAGGGTGGCCAATGGGCCGGGTCGGCCCGACCCCGCCCTGATCCCCCTAAAAAAGAATTGACGGTGTCGGGACTCAAAATAGGGATGGGACATGAGTTCGTCCCGCCCGGGCCTGTCCCGTTTCGTCCCCCCCACCCCCACCCCCACCCCACCCCACCCATAAACCCTCCTACGCCTTAATATTTATTTTTAACCTCTAAGTTAGTATATTTACAATTTAACCCAATTTTTCAACTATAAATACATTATTTTCTCTTCATTTTATCTCACAAATCTTCCTATAATCCCTCTAATCTCTCAATCTATCTCTCTACAAGTCTATATTGCCTACTAAATATTTTATTTTATTTGCTCATTTGTATAATTGTATCAAAGATAAAAAATATTGGGACTGAAGTTGGCAACTAGCTTGAGGATCATCCATCAAACAAAGTTTCAATTTTCAACCTCGATTACACGTCGACGTTATGTCGGCATTTGGAATTCGTTCCTTCTTTAAATTATTATTGTTTATCTTTAATTATTTATTTGCATAATTAAAATGAAAGGATTTTGACGTACGATTATGGGTAAGGGTGCTTCTTCTAGTTGGGGTAACAAGAGCAGAGATACTTCTTCTAGTGATCCTATTCCTAGACATGATGATTTGATTGATTACACTCATATAGATGAAACTAATTTTTTTTATGATATACCATTAGATGATGAGACATATTCTGCAACGGAACCAGTCTTTAATTTAGACGATAATATAGATGACACACTCACTATTGCACCTCAACAACCTCAACCTCAGACTGAGTCTCAGCCTCAAACTGAAACTGGAAGGCATTCTATTCCCCCTAGTATGAGACGAGAACCCACACAACGAAAATTAAAATCAGATGCATGAGATTATTTTGACAGGGACCAAGAAAATCGAGTAGTTAGATGTAAAATTTGTAAAAATGTTTATAAATTTAAAATGGGAAAAGGTCAGGATGGGACGGGAGGTTTATTGAGACATGTGCAAGGCTTTCACAAATCTAGGTGGGATGAATACGAGGCTACAAAGTCGGGTGCACCAATGTGCTCTCAGTCGGGACAAGGTTCACATAGTGTCCCAGACCAAGTACATGGTCAAATTAACCCGACGACGGGAAGAATTGTAGGTCCTAAATACGATAAACAAATAGATAGGGAAACAATAGAAAAATTAGTTGCGGTGGAGGGTTTGCCTTTTGCATTTCCTTCCTCTTCTGGTTTTATTCATTACATTAGAGAAATGTATAATCCTGTTTTTAACGGTTTTTCTAGATCAACAGTTATGAGAGACGTTTTAAAATTTGCACATGAATATCAACAATATTTACATTATTCATTATATTATTTTTCTGGCAAAGTATTTATTACTTCTGATATAGGTCGTAGTACTAACGACAATGATTATTTAATTGTAATATGTCATTGGATATATCATAATTGGTCTATGCAAAAACGTATTTTAGCATTTAGATATATTGATGATAGGAATACTGAAAATTTTATTGCACAAAATATTCATGAAGTTTGCGATTATTATGGTATAACTGACAAAATAATGACTGTTACGTTAGATAATGATTCTTCTAATAATTATGTTGTGAAACTTTTAAAAGATCTATTTACTCCATCTTTTACTAATTATTTTCATATAAAATGTCCGTGTCATATTTATAACTTAGTTGTAAAGGATGGTCTATCGCTTTTTGAAGACATTCTTAATAAAGTACAATTTGCTATAAACTTTATTTTTAGAAGTAATAGAATACAAAGAAAAAAAGAATATAAAAAACTTGTCACGATTGTAGATTACATTTTTTGAAAAATTGCTGAAAAGTAGCGATTAGATGGAATTCTCTATATTAACAACTACTTGTTGCTTACGATTATAGAAGACCTATAACTTTATTTTTTAACGCCCATATTAGAAATCCAATTGATATGCTTGTAAATAATGATTGAGAAAAAATTTCAGAACTTATTGGATTTATAGAGAAATATTTTCAAGCAACTAAAGAATTTTTTGATATATATTATCCTACTATTTCACATATGTTATTTTATATAGCTCTAATATTTTTGTTACTTAGTGAATATATGAAAAAACCATCTTATAAGGCACCTATTAAAAAATATTTTTTTCCTATTCCCACTATTTATATTATTGGTATTGTATTAAATCTGATTATTAAAATAGACGGTTGTAAAACACTTATTGAAACTATTTGCGATTGAATAGCAGTACTTCCACCTCCAAAATCAAAAAATCCAAATGAACAAGTACATCCACCTAAGGAACCAACTAAAGAAGAAGTTTTGTGTAGCATACACGATGAATGCAAAAGAGTATGTATGCATTACCAACAAAAAAGTGCTAGCAACCAACCGGCTTCTACACCATCTTCTTCTTCTTCAATACAACCTTATAAAAGACATGATGTTTATGCGGCTAGTATTAAAAGCCTTAAAAATAGAATATTCCTATAATCCCTCTTATCTCTCAATCTATCTCTCTACAAGTCTACACTGCCTACTAAATATTTTATTTTATTTGCTCATTTGTATAATTGTATCAAAGATAAAAAAAATTGGGACTGAAGTTGGCAACTAGCTTGAGGATCATCCATCAAACAAAGTTTCAATTTTCAACCTCGATTACACGTCGACGTTATGTCGGCATTTGGAATTCGTTCCTTCTTTAAATTATTATTGTTTATCTTTAATTATTTATTTGCATAATTAGAATGGAAGGATTTTGACGACGATTATGGGTAAGGGTGTTTCTTCTAATTGGGGTAACAAGAGCAGGGATACATCTTCTAGTGATCATATTCCTAGACATGATGAGTTGATTGATTACACTCATATAAATGAAACTAATTTTTTATGATATACCGTTAGATGATGAGACATATTCTCAGAACGGAACCAGTCTTTAATTTAGACGATAATATAGATGACACACTCACTATTGCACCTCAACAACCTCAACCTCGGATGAATCTCACCTCAAACCTAAATCGAACACCTTCTATTCCCCTAGTATAAGACGAGAACCCACACAACTAAAAATTAAAATCGATGCATGAGATTATTTTGATAGGGACCAAGAAAATCGAGTAGTTAGATGTAAAATTTGTAAAAATGTTTATAAATTTAAAATGGGAAAAGGTCGAGGATGGGACGGAGGTTTATTGAGACATGTGCAAGGCTTTCACAAATCTAGGTGGGATGAATACGAGGCTACAAAGTCGGGTGCACCAATGTGCTCTCAGTCGGGACAAGGTTCACATAGTGTCCCAGACCAAGTACATGGTCAAATTAACCCGACGACGGGAAGAATTGTAGGTCCTAAATACGATAAACAAATAGATAGGGAAACAATAGCAAAATTAGTTGCGGTGGAGGGCTTGCCTTTTGCATTTCCTTCATCTTCTGGTTTTATTCATTACATTAGAGAAATGTATAATCCTGTTTTTAACGGTTTTTCTAGATCAATGATTATGAGAGACGTTTTAAAATTTGCACATGAATATCAACAATATTTACATTATTCATTATATTATTTTTCTGGCAAAGTATTTATTACTTCTGATATAGGTCGTAGTACTAACGACAATGATTATTTAATTGTAATATGTCATTGGATATATCATAATTGGTCTATGCAAAAATGTATTTTAGCATTTAGATATATTGATGATAGGAACACTGAAAATTTTATTGCACAAAATATTCATGAAGTTTGCGATTATTATGGTATAACTGACAAAATAATGACTGTTACGTTAGATAATGATTCTTCTAATAATTATGTTGTGAAACTTTTAAAAGATCTATTTACTCCATCTTTTACTAATTATTTTCATATAAAATGTCCGTGTCATATTTATAACTTAGTTGTAAAGGATGGTCTATCGCTTTTTGAAGACATTCTTAATAAAGTACAATTTGCTATAAACTTTATTTTTAGAAGTAATAGAATACAAAGAAAAAAAGAATATAAAAAACTTGTCACGATTGTAGATTACATTTTTTGAAAAATTGCTGAAAAGTAGCGATTAGATGGAATTCTCTATATTAACAACTACTTGTTGCTTACGATTATAGAAGACCTATAACTTTATTTTTTAACGCCCATATTAGAAATCCAATTGATATGCTTGTAAATAATGATTGAGAAAAAATTTCAGAACTTATTGGATTTATAGAGAAATATTTTCAAGCAACTAAAGAATTTTTTGATATATATTATCCTACTATTTCACATATGTTATTTTATATAGCTCTAATATTTTTGTTACTTAGTGAATATATGAAAAAACCATCTTATAAGGCACCTATTAAAAAATATTTTTTTCCTATTCCCACTATTTATATTATTGGTATTGTATTAAATCTGATTATTAAAATAGACGGTTGTAAAACACTTATTGAAACTATTTGCGATTGAATAGCAGGACTTCCACCTCCAAAATCAAAAAATCCAAATGAACAAGTACATCCACCTAAGGAACCAACTAAAGAAGAAGTTTTGTGTAGCATACACGATGAATGCAAAAGAGTATGTATGCATTACCAACAAAAAAGTGCTAGCAACCAACCGGCTTCTACACCATCTTCTTCTTCTTCAATACAACCTTATAAAAGACATGATGTTTATGCGGCTAGTATTAAAAGCCTTAAAAATAGAATATTCCTATAATCCCTCTTATCTCTCAATCTATCTCTCTACAAGTCTACACTGCCTACTAAATATTTTATTTTATTTGCTCATTTGTATAATTGTATCAAAGATAAAAAAAATTGGGACTGAAGTTGGCAACTAGCTTGAGGATCATCCATCAAACAAAGTTTCAATTTTCAACCTCGATTACACGTCGACGTTATGTCGGCATTTGGAATTCGTTCCTTCTTTAAATTATTATTGTTTATCTTTAATTATTTATTTGCATAATTAGAATGGAAGGATTTTGACGTACGATTATGGGTAAGGGTGTTTCTTCTAATTGGGGTAACAAGAGCAGGGATACTTCTTCTAGTGATCATATTCCTAGACATGATGATTTGATTGATTACACTCATATAGATGAAACTAATTTTTTTATGATATACCGTTAGATGATGAGACATATTCTGCAACGGAACCAGTCTTTAATTTAGACGATAATATAGATGACACACTCACTATTGCACCTCAACAACCTCAACCTCAGACTGAATCTCAGCCTCAAACTGAAACTGGAACACCTTCTATTCCCCCTAGTATAAGACGAGAACCCACACAACGAAAATTAAAATCAGATGCATGAGATTATTTTGATAGGGACCAAGAAAATCGAGTAGTTAGATGTAAAATTTGTAAAAATGTTTATAAATTTAAAATGGGAAAAGGTCAGGATGGGACGGGAGGTTTATTGAGACATGTGCAAGGCTTTCACAAATCTAGGTGGGATGAATACGAGGCTACAAAGTCGGGTGCACCAATGTGCTCTCAGTCGGGACAAGGTTCACATAGTGTCCCAGACCAAGTACATGGTCAAATTAACCCGACGACGGGAAGAATTGTAGGTCCTAAATACGATAAACAAATAGATAGGGAAACAATAGCAAAATTAGTTGCGGTGGAGGGCTTGCCTTTTGCATTTCCTTCATCTTCTGGTTTTATTCATTACATTAGAGAAATGTATAATCCTGTTTTTAACGGTTTTTCTAGATCAATGATTATGAGAGACGTTTTAAAATTTGCACATGAATATCAACAATATTTACATTATTCATTATATTATTTTTAAGCAAAGTATTTATTACTTCTGATATAGGTCGTAGTACTAACGACAATGATTATTTAATTGTAATATGTCATTGGATATATCATAATTGGTCTATGCAAAAACGTATTTTAGCATTTAGATATATTGATGATAGGAACACTGAAAATTTTATTGCACAAAATATTCATGAAGTTTGCGATTATTATGGTATAACTGACAAAATAATGACTGTTACGTTAGATAATGATTCTTCTAATAATTATGTTGTGAGACTTTTAAAAGATCTATTTACTCCATCTTTTACTAATTATTTTCATATAAAATGTCTGTGTCATATTTATAACTTAGTTGTAAAGGATGGTCTATCGCTTTTTGAAGACATTCTTAATAAAGTACAATTTGCTATAAACTTTATTTTTAGAAGTAATAGAATACAAAGAAAAAAAGAATATAAAAAACTTGTCACGATTGTAGATTACATTTTTTGAAAAATTGCTGAAAAGTAGCGATTAGATGGAATTCTCTATATTAACAACTACTTGTTGCTTACGATTATAGAAGACCTATAACTTTATTTTTTAACGCCCATATTAGAAATCCAATTGATATGCTTGTAAATAATGATTGAGAAAAAATTTCAGAACTTATTGGATTTATAGAGAAATATTTTCAAGCAACTAAAGAATTTTTTGATATATATTATCCTACTATTTCACATATGTTATTTTATATAGCTCTAATATTTTTGTTACTTAGTGAATATATGAAAAAACCATCTTATAAGGCACCTATTAAAAAATATTTTTTTCCTATTCCCACTATTTATATTATTGGTATTGTATTAAATCTGATTATTAAAATAGACGGTTGTAAAACACTTATTGAAACTATTTGCGATTGAATAGCGATTTCCACCTCCAAAATCAAAAAATCCAAATGAACAAGTACATCCACCTAAGGAACCAACTAAAGAAGAAGTTTTGTGTAGCATACACGATGAATGCAAAAGAGTATGTATGCATTACCAACAAAAAAGTGCTAGCAACCAACCGGCTTCTACACCATCTTCTTCTTCTTCAATACAACCTTATAAAAGACATGATGTTTATGCGGCTAGTATTAAAAGCCTTAAAAATAGAATATTCCTATAATCCCTCTTATCTCTCAATCTATCTCTCTACAAGTCTACACTGCCTACTAAATATTTTATTTTATTTGCTCATTTGTATAATTGTATCAAAGATAAAAAAAATTGGGACTGAAGTTGGCAACTAGCTTGAGGATCATCCATCAAACAAAGTTTCAATTTTCAACCTCGATTACACGTCGACGTTATGTCGGCATTTGGAATTCGTTCCTTCTTTAAATTATTATTGTTTATCTTTAATTATTTATTTGCATAATTAGAATGGAAGGATTTTGACGTACGATTATGGGTAAGGGTGTTTCTTCTAATTGGGGTAACAAGAGCAGGGATACTTCTTCTAGTGATCATATTCCTAGACATGATGATTTGATTGATTACACTCATATAGATGAAACTAATTTTTTTATGATATACCGTTAGATGATGAGACATATTCTGCAACGGAACCAGTCTTTAATTTAGACGATAATATAGATGACACACTCACTATTGCACCTCAACAACCTCAACCTCAGACTGAATCTCAGCCTCAAACTGAAACTGGAACACCTTCTATTCCCCCTAGTATAAGACGAGAACCCACACAACGAAAATTAAAATCAGATGCATGAGATTATTTTGATAGGGACCAAGAAAATCGAGTAGTTAGATGTAAAATTTGTAAAAATGTTTATAAATTTAAAATGGGAAAAGGTCAGGATGGGACGGGAGGTTTATTGAGACATGTGCAAGGCTTTCACAAATCTAGGTGGGATGAATACGAGGCTACAAAGTCGGGTGCACCAATGTGCTCTCAGTCGGGACAAGGTTCACATAGTGTCCCAGACCAAGTACATGGTCAAATTAACCCGACGACGGGAAGAATTGTAGGTCCTAAATACGATAAACAAATAGATAGGGAAACAATAGCAAAATTAGTTGCGGTGGAGGGCTTGCCTTTTGCATTTCCTTCATCTTCTGGTTTTATTCATTACATTAGAGAAATGTATAATCCTGTTTTTAACGGTTTTTCTAGATCAACAGTTATGAGAGACGTTTTAAAATTTGCACATGAATATCAACAATATTTACATTATTCATTATATTATTTTTCTGGCAAAGTATTTATTACTTCTGATATAGGTCGTAGTACTAACGACAATGATTATTTAATTGTAATATGTCATTGGATATATCATAATTGGTCTATGCAAAAACGTATTTTAGCATTTAGATATATTGATGATAGGAACACTGAAAATTTTATTGCACAAAATATTCATGAAGTTTGCGATTATTATGGTATAACTGACAAAATAATGACTGTTACGTTAGATAATGATTCTTCTAATAATTATGTTGTGAGACTTTTAAAAGATCTATTTACTCCATCTTTTACTAATTATTTTCATATAAAATGTCTGTGTCATATTTATAACTTAGTTGTAAAGGATGGTCTATCGCTTTTTGAAGACATTCTTAATAAAGTACAATTTGCTATAAACTTTATTTTTAGAAGTAATAGAATACAAAGAAAAAAGAATATAAAAAACTTGTCACGATTGTAGATTACATTTTTTGAAAAATTGCTGAAAAGTAGCGATTAGATGGAATTCTCTATATTAACAACTACTTGTTGCTTACGATTATAGAAGACCTATAACTTTATTTTTTAACGCCCATATTAGAAATCCAATTGATATGCTTGTAAATAATGATTGAGAAAAAATTTCAGAACTTATTGAATTTATAGAGAAATATTTTCAAGCAACTAAAGAATTTTTTGATATATATTATCCTACTATTTCACATATGTTATTTTATATAGCTCTAATATTTTTGTTACTTAGTGAATATATGAAAAAACCATCTTATAAGGCACCTATTAAAAAATATTTTTTTCCTATTCCCACTATTTATATTATTGGTATTGTATTAAATCTGATTATTAAAATAGACGGTTGTAAAACACTTATTGAAACTATTTGCGATTGAATAGCAGTACTTCCACCTCCAAAATCAAAAAATCCAAATGAACAAGTACATCCACCTAAGGAACCAACTAAAGAAGAAGTTTTGTGTAGCATACACGATGAATGCAAAAGAGTATGTATGCATTACCAACAAAAAAGTGCTAGCAACCAACCTGGCTTCTACACCATCTTCTTCTTCTTCAATACAACCTTATAAAAGACATGATGTTTATGCGGCTAGTATTAAAAGCCTTAAAAATAGAATATTCCTATAATCCCTCTTATCTCTCAATCTATCTCTCTACAAGTCTACACTGCCTACTAAATCTTTTATTTTATTTGCTCATTTGTATAATTGTATCAAAGATAAAAAAAATTGGGACTGAAGTTGGCAACTAGCTTGAGGATCATCCATCAAACAAAGTTTCAATTTTCAACCTCGATTACACGTCGACGTTATGTCGGCATTTGGAATTCGTTCCTTCTTTAAATTATTATTGTTTATCTTTAATTATTTATTTGCATAATTAGAATGGAAGGATTTTGACGTACGATTATGGGTAAGGGTGTTTCTTCTAATTGGGGTAACAAGAGCAGGGATACTTCTTCTAGTGATCATATTCCTAGACATGATGATTTGATTGATTACACTCATATAGATGAAACTAATTTTTTTATGATATACCGTTAGATGATGAGACATATTCTGCAACGGAACCAGTCTTTAATTTAGACGATAATATAGATGACACACTCACTATTGCACCTCAACAACCTCAACCTCAGACTGAATCTCAGCCTCAAATCAAATCGAACACCTTCTATTCCCCCTAGTATAAGACGAGAACCCACACAACGAAAATTAAAATCAGATGCATGAGATTATTTTGATAGGGACCAAGAAAATCGAGTAGTTAGATGTAAAATTTGTAAAAATGTTTATAAATTTAAAATGGGAAAAGGTCAGGATGGGACGGGAGGTTTATTGAGACATGTGCAAGGCTTTCACAAATCTAGGTGGGATGAATACGAGGCTACAAAGTCGGGTGCACCAATGTGCTCTCAGTCGGGACAAGGTTCACATAGTGTCCCAGACCAAGTACATGGTCAAATTAACCCGACGATGGGAAGAATTGTAGGTCCTAAATACGATAAACAAATAGATAGGGAAACAATAGCAAAATTAGTTGCGGTGGAGGGTTTGCCTTTTGCATTTGCTTCATCTTCTGGTTTTATTCATTACATTAGAGAAATGTATAATCCTGTTTTTAACGGTTTTTCTAGATCAACAGTTATGAGAGACGTTTTAAAATTTGCACATGAATATCAACAATATTTACATTATTCATTATATTATTTTTCTGGCAAAGTATTTATTATTTCTGATATAGGTCGTACTACTAACGACAATGATTATTTAATTGTAATATGTCATTGGATATATCATAATTGGTCTATGCAAAAACGTATTTTAGCATTTAGATATATTGATGATAGGAATACTGAAAATTTTATTGCACAAAATATTCATGAAGTTTGCGATTATTATGGTATAACTGACAAAATAATGACTGTTACGTTAGATAATGATTCTTCTAATAATTATGTTGTGAGACTTTTAAAAGATCTATTTACTCCATCTTTTACTAATTATTTTCATATAAAATGTCCGTGTCATATTTATAACTTAGTTGTAAAGGATGGTCTATCGCTTTTTGAAGACATTCTTAATAAAGTACAATTTGCTATAAACTTTATTTTTAGAAGTAATAGAATACAAAGAAAAAAAGAATATAAAAAACTTTTCACGATTGTAGATTACCTTTTTTGAAAAATTGCTGAAAAGTAGCGACTAGATGGAATTCTCTATATTAACAACTACTTGTTGCTTACGATTATAGAAGACCTATAACTTTATTTTTTAATGCCCATAATCGAAATCCAACTGATATGCTTGTAAATAATGATTGAGAAAAAATTTCAGAACTTATTGGATTTATAGAGAAATATTTTTTGTTACTTAGTGAATATATGAAAAAACCATCTTATAAGGCACCTATTAAAAAATATTTTTTTCCTATTCCCACTATTTATATTATTGGTATTGTATTAAATCTGATTATTAAAATAGACGGTTGAAAAACACTTATTGAAACTATTTGCGATTGAATAGCAGTACTTCCACCTCCAAAATCAAAAAATCCAAATGAACAAGTACATCCACCTAAGGAACCAACTAAAGAAGAAGTTTTGTGTAGCATACACGATGAATGCAAAAGAGTATGTATGCATTACCAACAAAAAAGTGCTAGCAACCAACCGGCTTCTACACCATCTTCTTCTTCTTCAATACAACCTTATAAAAGACATGATGTTTATGCGGCTAGTATTAAAAGCCTTAGAAATAGAATATTCCTATAATCCCTCTAATCTCTCAATCTATCTCTCTACAAGTCTACACTGCCTACTAAATATTTCATTTTATTTGCTCATTTGTATAATTGTATCAAAGAGGAAAAAAATTGCGATTGAAGTTGGCAACTAGCTTGAGGATCATCCATCAAACAAAGTTTCAATTTTCAACCTCGATTACACGTCGACGTTATGTCGGCATTTGGTACCTTCGTTCCTTCTTTAAATTATTATTGTTTATCTTTAATTATTTATTTGCATAATTAAAATGGAAGGATTTTGACGTACGATTATGGGTAAGGGTGCTTCTTCTAGTTGGGGTAACAAGAGCAGGGATACTTCTTCTAGTGACCCTATTCCTAGACAGGATGATTTGATTAATTACACTCATATATATGAAACTAATTTGTTTTATGATATACAATTAGATGATGAGACATATTCTGCAACGGAACCAGTCTTTACTTTAGACGATAATATAGATGACACACTCACTATTGCACCTCAACAACCTCAACCTCAGACTGAGTCTCAGCCTCAAACTGAAACTGGAACGCCTTGTATTCCCCCTAGTATGAGACGAGAACCCACAAAACGAAAATTAAAATCAGATGCATGAGATTATTTTGATAGGGACCAAGAAAATCGAGTAGTTAGATGTAAAATTTGTAAAGATGTTTATAAATTTAAAATGGGAAAAGGTCAGGATTGGACATGAGGTTTATTGAGACATGTGCAAGGCTTTCACAAATCTAGGTGGGATGAATACGAGGCTACAAAGTCGGGTGCACCAATGTGCTCTCAGTCGGGACAAGGTTCACATAGTGTCCCAGACCAAGTACATGGTCAAATTAACCCGACGACGGGAAGAATTGTAGGTCCTAAATACGATAAACAAATAGATAGGGAAACAATAGCAAAATTAGTTGCGGTGGAGGGGTTGCCTTTTGCATTTCCTTCCTCTTCTGGTTTTATTCATTACATTAGATAAATGTATAATCCTGTTTTTAACGGTTTTTCTAGATCAACTGTTATGAGAGACGTTTTAAAATTTGCACATGAATATCAACAATAATTACATTATTCATTATATTATTTTTCTGGCAAAGTATTTATTACTTCTGATATAGGTCGTAGTACTAACGACAATGATTATTTAATTGTAACATGTCATTGGAT
The DNA here is from genome assembly GCA_029783415.1 of Anisodus acutangulus. NCBI lineage: Eukaryota > Viridiplantae > Streptophyta > Magnoliopsida > Solanales > Solanaceae > Anisodus > Anisodus acutangulus. Next base: position 2,852,994 of record CM056499.1, read on the forward strand.
ATATCATAATTGGTCTATGCAAAAATGTATTTTAGCATTTAGATATATTGATGATAGGCACACTGAAAATTTTATTGCACAAAATATTCATGAAGCTTGCGATTATTATGGTATAACTGAAAAAATAATGATTGTGACGTTAGATAATGATTCTTCTAATAATTATGTTGTGAGACTTTTAAAAGATCTATTAACTCCATATTTTACTAATTATTTTCATATAAAATGTCCGTGTCATATTTATAACTTAGTTGTAAAGGATGGTCTATCGCTTTTTGAAGACATTCTTAATAAATTACAATTTGCAATAAACTTTATTTTTAGAAGTAATAGAATACAAAGAAAAAAAGAATATAAAAAACTTGTCACGATTGTAGATTACCTTTTTTGAAAAATTGCTGGAAAGTAGCGACTAGATGGAATTCTCTATATTAACAACTACTTGTTGCTTACGATTATAGAAGACCTATAACTTTATTTTTTAACGCCCATAATCGAAATCCAACTGATATGCTTGTAAATAATGATTGAGAAAAAATTTCAGAACTTATTGGATTTTTAGAGAAATATTTTTTGTTACTTAGTGAATATATGAAAAACCCATCTTATAAGGCACCTATTAAAAAAATATTTTTTTCCTATTCCCACTATTTATATTATTGGTATTGTATTAAATCTGATTATTAAAATAGACGGTTGTAAAGCACTTATTGAAACTATTTACGATTGTATAGCGATTTCCACCTCCAAAATCAAAAAATCCAAATTAACAAGTACATCCACCTAAGGAACCAACTAAAGAAAAAGTTTTGTATAGCATACACGATGAATGCAAAAGAGTATGTATGCATTACCAACAAAAAAGTGCTAGCAACCAACCGGCTTCTACACCATCTTCTTCTTCTTCAATACAACCTTATAAAAGACATGATGTTTATGCGGCTAGTATTAAAAGCCTTAGAAATAGAATATTCCTATAATCCCTCTAATCTCTCAATCTATCTCTCTACAAGTCTACACTGCCTACTAAATATTTTATTTTATTTGCTCATTTGTATAATTGTATCAAGGACAAAAGAAAATTGGGGTGAAGTTGGCACCTAGCTTGAGGATCATCCATCAAACAAAGTTTCAATTTTCAACTTCGATTACACGTCGACGTTATGTCGGCATTTGGTACCTTCGTTCCTTCTTTAAATTATTATTGTTTATCTTTAATTATTTATTTGCATAATTAAAATGGAAGGATTTTGACGCATTTATTATGGGTAAGGGTGCTTCTTCTAGTTGGGGTAACAAGAGCAGGGATACTTCATCTAGTGATTCTATTCCTAGACATGATGATTTGATTGATTACACTCATATAGATGAAACTAATTTTTTTATGATATACCATTAGATGATGAGACATATTCTGCAACGGAACCAGTCTTTAATTTAGACGATAATATAGATGACACACTCACTATTGCACCTCAACAACCTCAACCTCAGACTGAGTCTCAGCCTCAAACTGAAACTGGAACGCCTTGTATTCCCCCTAGTATGAGACGAGAACCCACACAACGAAAATTAAAATCAAATGCATGAGATTATTTTGATAGGGACCAAGAAAATCGAGCAGTTAGATGTAAAATTTTTAAAAATGTATATAAATTTAAAATGGGAAAAGGTCAGGATGGGACGGGAGGTTTATTGAGACATGTGCAAGGCTTTCACAAATCTAGGTGGGATGAATACGAGGCTACAAAATCGGGTGCACCAATGTGCTCTCAGTCGGGACAAGGATCACATAGTGTCCCGGGACAACCCGACGACGGGAAGAATTGTAGGTCCTAAATACGATAAACAAATAGATAGGGAAACAATAGCAAAATTAGTTGCGGTGGAGGGGTTGCCTTTTGCATTTCCTTCCTCTTCTGGTTTTATTCATTACATTAGATAAATGTATAATCCTGTTTTTAACGGTTTTTCTAGATCAACTGTTATGAGAGACGTTTTAAAATTTGCACATGAATATCAACAATAATTACATTATTCATTATATTATTTTTCTGGCAAAGTATTTATTACTTCTGATATAGGTCGTAGTACTAACGACAATGATTATTTAATTGTAACATGTCATTGGATATATCATAATTGGTCTATGCAAAAATGTATTTTAGCATTTAGATATATTGATGATAGGCACACTGAAAATTTTATTGCACAAAATATTCATGAAGCTTGCGATTATTATGGTATAACTGAAAAAATAATGATTGTGACGTTAGATAATGATTCTTCTAATAATTATGTTGTGAGACTTTTAAAAGATCTATTAACTCCATATTTTACTAATTATTTTCATATAAAATGTCCGTGTCATATTTATAACTTAGTTGTAAAGGATGGTCTATCGCTTTTTGAAGACATTCTTAATAAATTACAATTTGCAATAAACTTTATTTTTAGAAGTAATAGAATACAAAGAAAAAAAGAATATAAAAAACTTGTCACGATTGTAGATTACCTTTTTTGAAAAATTGCTGGAAAGTAGCGACTAGATGGAATTCTCTATATTAACAACTACTTGTTGCTTACGATTATAGAAGACCTATAACTTTATTTTTTAACGCCCATAATCGAAATCCAACTGATATGCTTGTAAATAATGATTGAGAAAAAATTTCAGAACTTATTGGATTTTTAGAGAAATATTTTTTGTTACTTAGTGAATATATGAAAAACCCATCTTATAAGGCACCTATTAAAAAAATATTTTTTTCCTATTCCCACTATTTATATTATTGGTATTGTATTAAATCTGATTATTAAAATAGACGGTTGTAAAGCACTTATTGAAACTATTTACGATTGTATAGCAGTACTTCCACCTCCAAAATCAAAAAATCCAAATTAACAAGTACATCCACCTAAGGAACCAACTAAAGAAAAAGTTTTGTATAGCATACACGATGAATGCAAAAGAGTATGTATGCATTACCAACAAAAAAGTGCTAGCAACCAACCGGCTTCTACACCATCTTCTTCTTCTTCAATACAACCTTATAAAAGACATGATGTTTATGCGGCTAGTATTAAAAGCCTTAGAAATAGAATATTCCTATAATCCCTCTAATCTCTCAATCTATCTCTCTACAAGTCTACACTGCCTACTAAATATTTTATTTTATTTGCTCATTTGTATAATTGTATCAAGGACAAAAGAAAATTGGGACTGAAGTTGGCAACTAGCTTGAGGATCATCCATCAAACAAAGTTTCAATTTTCAACTTCGATTACACGTCGACGTTATGTCGGCATTTGGTACCTTCGTTCCTTCTTTAAATTATTATTGTTTATCTTTAATTATTTATTTGCATAATTAAAATGGAAGGATTTTGACGTACGATTATGGGTAAGGGTGCTTCTTCTAGTTGGGGTAACAAGAGCAGGGATACTTCTTCTAGTGACCCTATTCCTAGACAGGATGATTTGATTGATTACACTCATATATATGAAACTAATTTGTTTTATGATATACAATTAGATGATGAGACATATTCTGCAACGGAACCAGTCTTTACTTTAGACGATAATATAGATGACACACTCACTATTGCACCTCAACAACCTCAACTTCGGACTGAGTCTCAGCCTCAAACTGAAACTGAAACGCCTTCTATTCCCCCTAGTATGAGACGAGAGCCCACACAACGAAAATTAAAATCAGATGCATGAGATTATTTTGATAGGGACCAAGAAAATCGAGTAGTTAGATATAAAATTTGTAAAAATATTTATAAATTTAAAATGGGAAAAGGTCAGGATGGGACGGGAGGTTTATTGAGACATGTGCAAGGCTTTCACAAATCTAGGTGGGATGAATACGAGGCTACAAAATCGGGTGCACCAATGTGCTCTCAGTCGGGACAAGGATCACATAGTGTCCCGGGACAACCCGACGACGGGAAGAATTGTAGGTCCTAAATACGATAAACAAATAGATAGGGAAACAATAGCAAAATTAGTTGCGGTGGAGGGGTTGCCTTTTGCATTTCCTTCCTCTTCTGGTTTTATTCATTACATTAGATAAATGTATAATCCTGTTTTTAACGGTTTTTCTAGATCAACTGTTATGAGAGACGTTTTAAAATTTGCACATGAATATCAACAATAATTACATTATTCATTATATTATTTTTCTGGCAAAGTATTTATTACTTCTGATATAGGTCGTAGTACTAACGACAATGATTATTTAATTGTAACATGTCATTGGATATATCATAATTGGTCTATGCAAAAATGTATTTTAGCATTTAGATATATTGATGATAGGCACACTGAAAATTTTATTGCACAAAATATTCAAGAAGTTTGTGATTATTATGGTATAACTGAAAAAATAATGATTGTGACGTTAGATAATGATTCTTCTAATAATTATGTTGTGAGACTTTTAAAAGATCTATTAACTCCATATTTTACTAATTATTTTCATATAAAATGTCCGTGTCATATTTATAACTTAGTTGTAAAGGATGGTCTATCGCTTTTTGAAGACATTCTTAATAAATTACAATTTGCAATAAACTTTATTTTTAGAAGTAATAGAATACAAAGAAAAAAAGAATATAAAAAACTTGTCACGATTGTAGATTACCTTTTTTGAAAAATTGCTGGAAAGTAGCGACTAGATGGAATTCTCTATATTAACAACTACTTGTTGCTTACGATTATAGAAGACCTATAACTTTATTTTTTAACGCCCATAATCGAAATCCAACTGATATGCTTGTAAATAATGATTGAGAAAAATTTCAGAACTTATTGGATTTTTAGAGAAATATTTTTTGTTACTTAGTGAATATATGAAAAACCCATCTTATAAGGCACCTATTAAAAATATTTTTTCCTATTCCCACTATTTATATTATTGGTATTGTATTAAATCTGATTATTAAAATAGACGGTTGTAAAGCACTTATTGAAACTATTTACGATTGTATAGCAGATTTCCACCTCCAAAATCAAAAATCCAAATTAACAAGTACATCCACCTAAGGAACCAACTAAAGAAAAAGTTTTGTATAGCATACACGATGAATGCAAAAGAGTATGTATGCATTACCAACAAAAAGTGCTAGCAACCAACCGGCTTCTACACCATCTTCTTCTTCTTCAATACAACCTTATAAAAGACATGATGTTTATGCGGCTAGTATTAAAAGCCTTAGAAATAGAATATTCCTATAATCCTCTAATCTCTCAATCTATCTCTCTACAAGTCTACACCGCCTACTAAATATTTTATTTTATTTGCTCATTTGTATAATTGTATCAAGGACAAAAGAAAATTGGGGTGAAGTTGGCAACTAGCTTGAGGATCATCCATCAAACAAAGTTTCAATTTTCAACTTCGATTACATCGCCGACGTTATGTCGGCATTTGGTACCTTCGTTCCTTCTTTAAATTATTATTGTTTATCTTTAATTATTTATTTGCATAATTAAAATGGAAGGATTTTGACGTACGATTATGGGTAAGGGTGCTTCTTCTAGTTGGGGTAACAAGAGCAGGGATACTTCTTCTAGTGACCCTATTCCTAGACAGGATGATTTGATTGATTACACTCATATATATGAAACTAATTTGTTTTATGATATACAATTAGATGATGAGACATATTCTGCAACGGAACCAGTCTTTACTTTAGACGATAATATAGATGACACACTCACTATTGCACCTCAACAACCTCAACTTCGGACTGAGTCTCAAATTTCAAATCAAATCAAACGCCTTTCTATTCCCCCTAGTATGAGACGAGAGCCCACACAACGAAAATTAAAATCAGATGCATGAGATTATTTTGATAGGGACCAAGAAAATCGAGTAGTTAGATATAAAATTTGTAAAAATATTTATAAATTTAAAATGGGAAAAGGTCAGGATGGGACGGGAGGTTTATTGAGACATGTGCAAGGCTTTCACAAATCTAGGTGGGATGAATACGAGGCTACAAAATCGGGTGCACCAATGTGCTCTCAGTCGGGACAAGGATCACATAGTGTCCCGGGACAACCCGACGACGGGAAGAATTGTAGGTCCTAAATACGATAAACAAATAGATAGGGAAACAATAGCAAAATTAGTTGCGGTGGAGGGGTTGCCTTTTGCATTTCCTTCCTCTTCTGGTTTTATTCATTACATTAGATAAATGTATAATCCTGTTTTTAACGGTTTTTCTAGATCAACTGTTATGAGAGACGTTTTAAAATTTGCACATGAATATCAACAATAATTACATTATTCATTATATTATTTTTCTGGCAAAGTATTTATTACTTCTGATATAGGTCGTAGTACTAACGACAATGATTATTTAATTGTAACATGTCATTGGATATATCATAATTGGTCTATGCAAAAATGTATTTTAGCATTTAGATATATTGATGATAGACACACTGAAAATTTTATTGCACAAAATATTCATGAAGCTTGCGATTATTATGGTATAACTGAAAAAATAATGATTGTGACGTTAGATAATGATTCTTCTAATAATTATGTTGTGAGACTTTTAAAAGATCTATTAACTCCATATTTTACTAATTATTTTCATATAAAATGTCCGTGTCATATTTATAACTTAGTTGTAAAGGATGGTCTATCGCTTTTGAAGACATTCTTAATAAATTACAATTTGCAATAAACTTTATTTTTAGAAGTAATAGAATACAAAGAAAAAAGAATATAAAAACTTGTCACGATTGTAGATTACCTTTTTTGAAAAATTCTTTGGAAAGTAGCGACTAGATGGAATTCTCTATATTAACAACTACTTGTTGCTTACGATTATAGAAGACCTATAACTTTATTTTTAACGCCCATAATCGAAATCCAACTGATATGCTTGTAAATAATGATTGAGAAAAATTTCAGAACTTATTGGATTTTTAGAGAAATATTTTTGTTACTTAGTGAATATATGAAAAACCCATCTTATAAGGCACCTATTAAAAATATTTTTTCCTATTCCCACTATTTATATTATTGGTATTGTATTAAATCTGATTATTAAAATAGACGGTTGTAAAGCACTTATTGAAACTATTTACGATTGTATAGCAAAGATTTCCACCTCCAAAATCAAAAATCCAAATTAACAAGTACATCCACCTAAGGAACCAACTAAAGAAAAAGTTTTGTATAGCATACACGATGAATGCAAAAGAGTATGTATGCATTACCAACAAAAAAGTGCTAGCAACCAACCGGCTTCTACACCATCTTCTTCTTCTTCAATACAACCTTATAAAAGACATGATGTTTATGCGGCTAGTATTAAAAGCCTTAGAAATAGAATATTCCTATAATCCCTCTAATCTCTCAATCTATCTCTCTACAAGTCTACACTGCCTACTAAATATTTTATTTTATTTGCTCATTTGTATAATTGTATCAAGGACAAAAGAAAATTGGGACTGAAGTTGGCAACTAGCTTGAGGATCATCCATCAAACAAAGTTTCAATTTTCAACTTCGATTACACGTCGACGTTATGTCGGCATTTGGTACCTTCTGTTCCTTCTTTAAATTATTATTGTTTATCTTTAATTATTTATTTGCATAATTAAAATGGAAGGATTTTGACGTACGATTATGGGTAAGGGTGCTTCTTCTAGTTGGGGTAACAAGAGCAGGGATACTTCTTCTAGTGACCCTATTCCTAGACAGGATGATTTGATTGATTACACTCATATATATGAAACTAATTTGTTTTATGATATACAATTAGATGATGAGACATATTCTGCAACGGAACCAGTCTTTACTTTAGACGATAATATAGATGACACACTCACTATTGCACCTCAACAACCTCAACTTCGGACTGAGTCTCAGCCTCAAACTGAAACTGAAACGCCTTCTATTCCCCCTAGTATGAGACGAGAGCCCACACAACGAAAATTAAAATCAGATGCATGAGATTATTTTGATAGGGACCAAGAAAATCGAGTAGTTAGATATAAAATTTGTAAAAATATTTATAAATTTAAAATGGGAAAAGGTCAGGATGGGACGGGAGGTTTATTGAGACATGTGCAAGGCTTTCACAAATCTAGGTGGGATGAATACGAGGCTACAAAATCGGGTGCACCAATGTGCTCTCAGTCGGGACAAGGATCACATAGTGTCCCGGGACAACCCGACGACGGAAGATTTGTAGGTCCAAAATACGATAAACAAATAGATAGGGAAACTATAGCAATATTAGTTGCGGTGGAGGGGTTGCCTTTTGCATTTCCTTCCTCTTCTGGTTTTATTCATTACATTAGATAAATGTATAATCCTGTTTTTAACGGTTTTTATAGATCAATCAAGTTATGAGAGACGTTTTAAAATTTGCACATGAATATCAACAATAATTACATTATTCATTATATTATTTTTCTGGCAAAGTATTTATTACTTCTGATATAGGTCGTAGTACTAACGACAATGATTATTTAATTGTAACATGTCATTGGATATATCATAATTGGTCTATGCAAAAATGTATTTTAGCATTTAGATATATTGATGATAGACACACTGAAAATTTTATTGCACAAAATATTCATGAAGCTTGCGATTATTATGGTATAACTGAAAAAATAATGATTGTGACGTTAGATAATGATTCTTCTAATAATTATGTTGTGAGACTTTTAAAAGATCTATTAACTCCATATTTTACTAATTATTTTCATATAAAATGTCCGTGTCATATTTATAACTTAGTTGTAAAGGATGGTCTATCGCTTTTTGAAGACATTCTTAATAAATTACAATTTGCAATAAACTTTATTTTTAGAAGTAATAGAATACAAAGAAAAAAAGAATATAAAAAACTTGTCACGATTGTAGATTACCTTTTTTGAAAAATTGCTGGAAAGTAGCGACTAGATGGAATTCTCTATATTAACAACTACTTGTTGCTTACGATTATAGAAGACCTATAACTTTATTTTTTAACGCCCATAATCGAAATCCAACTGATATGCTTGTAAATAATGATTGAGAAAAAATTTCAGAACTTATTGGATTTTTAGAGAAATATTTTTTGTTACTTAGTGAATATATGAAAAACCCATCTTATAAGGCACCTATTAAAAAAATATTTTTTTCCTATTCCCACTATTTATATTATTGGTATTGTATTAAATCTGATTATTAAAATAGACGGTTGTAAAGCACTTATTGAAACTATTTACGATTGTATAGCAGTACTTCCACCTCCAAAATCAAAAAATCCAAATTAACAAGTACATCCACCTAAGGAACCAACTAAAGAAAAAGTTTTGTATAGCATACACGATGAATGCAAAAGAGTATGTATGCATTACCAACAAAAAAGTGCTAGCAACCAACCGGCTTCTACACCATCTTCTTCTTCTTCAATACAACCTTATAAAAGACATGATGTTTATGCGGCTAGTATTAAAAGCCTTAGAAATAGAATATTCCTATAATCCCTCTAATCTCTCAATCTATCTCTCTACAAGTCTACACTGCCTACTAAATATTTTATTTTATTTGCTCATTTGTATAATTGTATCAAGGACAAAAGAAAATTGGGACTGAAGTTGGCAACTAGCTTGAGGATCATCCATCAAACAAAGTTTCAATTTTCAATTTCGATTACACGTCGACGTTATGTCGGCATTTGGTACCTTCGTTCCTTCTTTAAATTATTATTGTTTATCTTTAATTATTTATTTGCATAATTAAAATGGAAGGATTTTGACGTACGATTATGGGTAAGGGTGCTTCTTCTAGTTGGGGTAACAAGAGCAGGGATACTTCTTCTAGTGACCCTATTCCTAGACAGGATGATTTGATTGATTACACTCATATATATGAAACTAATTTGTTTTATGATATACAATTAGATGATGAGACATATTCTGCAACGGAACCAGTCTTTACTTTAGACGATAATATAGATGACACACTCACTATTGCACCTCAACAACCTCAACTTCGGACTGAGTCTCAGCCTCAAACTTAAACTGAAACGCCTTCTATTCCCCCTAGTATGAGACGAGAGCCCACACAACGAAAATTAAAATCAGATGCATGAGATTATTTTGATAGGGACCAAGAAAATCGAGTAGTTAGATATAAAATTTGTAAAAATATTTATAAATTTAAAATGGGAAAAGGTCAGGATGGGACGGGAGGTTTATTGAGACATGTGCAAGGCTTTCACAAATCTAGGTGGGATGAATACGAGGCTACAAAATCGGGTGCACCAATGTGCTCTCAGTCGGGACAAGGATCACATAGTGTCCCGGGACAACCCGACGACGGGAAGAATTGTAGGTCCTAAATACGATAAACAAATAGATAGGGAAACAATAGCAAAATTAGTTGCGGTGGAGGGTTGCCTTTTGCATTTCCTTCGTCTTGTGGTTTTATTCATTACATTAGATAAATGTATAATCCTGCTTTTAACGGTTTTTGTAGATCAACTGTTATGAGAGACGTTTTAAAATTTGCACATGAATATCAACAATAATTACATTATTCATTATATTATTTTTCTGGCAAAGTATTTATTACTTCTGATATAGGTCGTAGTACTAACGACAATGATTATTTAATTGTAACATGTCATTGGATATATCATAATTGGTCTATGCAAAAATGTATTTTAGCATTTAGATATATTGATGATAGGCACACTGAAAATTTTATTGCACAAAATATTCATGAAGCTTGCGATTATTATGGTATAACTGAAAAAATAATGATTGTGACGTTAGATAATGATTCTTCTAATAATTATGTTGTGAGACTTTTAAAAGATCTATTAACTCCATATTTTACTAATTATTTTCATATAAAATGTCCGTGTCATATTTATAACTTAGTTGTAAAGGATGGTCTATCGCTTTTTGAAGACATTCTTAATAAATTACAATTTGCAATAAACTTTATTTTTAGAAGTAATAGAATACAAAGAAAAAAAGAATATAAAAAACTTGTCACGATTGTAGATTACCTTTTGAAAAATTGCTTGGAAAGTAGCGACTAGATGGAATTCTCTATATTAACAACTACTTGTTGCTTACGATTATAGAAGACCTATAACTTTATTTTTTAACGCCCATAATCGAAATCCAAGCGATATGCTTGTAAATAATGATTGAGAAAAAATTTCAGAACTTATTGGATTTTTAGAGAAATATTTTTGTTACTTAGTGAATATATGAAAAACCCATCTTATAAGGCACCTATTAAAAAATATTTTTTCCTATTCCCACTATTTATATTATTGGTATTGTATTAAATCGATTATTAAAATAGACGGTTGTAAAGCACTTATTGAAACTATTTACGATTGTATAGCAGTACTTCCACCTCCAAAATCAAAAAATCCAAATTAACAAGTACATCCACCTAAGGAACCAACTAAAGAAAAAGTTTTGTATAGCATACACGATGAATGCAAAAGAGTATGTATGCATTACCAACAAAAAAGTGCTAGCAACCAACCGGCTTCTACACCATCTTCTTCTTCTTCAATACAACCTTATAAAAGACATGATGTTTATGCGGCTAGTATTAAAAGCCTTAGAAATAGAATATTCCTATAATCCCTCTAATCTCTCAATCTATCTCTCTACAAGTCTACACTGCCTACTAAATATTTTATTTTATTTGCTCATTTGTATAATTGTATCAAGGACAAAAGAAAATTGGGACTGAAGTTGGCAACTAGCTTGAGGATCATCCATCAAACAAAGTTTCAATTTTCAACTTCGATTACACGTCGACGTTATGTCGGCATTTGGTACCTTCGTTCCTTCTTTAAATTATTATTGTTTATCTTTAATTATTTATTTGCATAATTAAAATGGAAGGATTTTGACGTACGATTATGGGTAAGGGTGCTTCTTCTAGTTGGGGTAACAAGAGCAGGGATACTTCATCTAGTGATTCTATTCCTAGACATGATGATTTGATTGATTACACTCATATAGATGAAACTAATTTTTTTTATGATATACCATTAGATGATGAGACATATTCTGCAACGGAACCAGTCTTTAATTTAGACGATAATATAGATGACACACTCACTATTGCACCTCAACAACCTCAACCTCAGACTGAGTCTCAGCCTCAAACTGAAACTGGAACGCCTTGTATTCCCCCTAGTATGAGACGAGAACCCACACAACGAAAATTAAAATCAAATGCATGAGATTATTTTGATAGGGACCAAGAAAATCGAGCAGTTAGATGTAAAATTTTTAAAAATGTATATAAATTTAAAATGGGAAAAGGTCAGGATGGGACGGGAGGTTTATTGAGACATGTGCAAGGCTTTCACAAATCTAGGTGGGATGAATACGAGGCTACAAAATCGGGTGCACCAATGTGCTCTCAGTCGGGACAAGGATCACATAGTGTCCCGGGACAACCCGACGACGGGAAGAATTGTAGGTCCTAAATACGATAAACAAATAGATAGGGAAACAATAGCAAAATTAGTTGCGGTGGAGGGTTGCCTTTTGCATTTCCTTCCTCTTACGGTTTTATTCATTACATTAGATAAATGTATAATCGCTTTTAACGGTTTTTCTAGATCAACTGTTATGAGAGACGTTTTAAAATTTGCACATGAATATCAACAATAATTACATTATTCATTATATTATTTTTCTGGCAAAGTATTTATTACTTCTGATATAGGTCGTAGTACTAACGACAATGATTATTTAATTGTAACATGTCATTGGATATATCATAATTGGTCTATGCAAAAATGTATTTTAGCATTTAGATATATTGATGATAGGCACACTGAAAATTTTATTGCACAAAATATTCATGAAGCTTGCGATTATTATGGTATAACTGAAAAAATAATGATTGTGACGTTAGATAATGATTCTTCTAATAATTATGTTGTGAGACTTTTAAAAGATCTATTAACTCCATATTTTACTAATTATTTTCATATAAAATGTCCGTGTCATATTTATAACTTAGTTGTAAAGGATGGTCTATCGCTTTTGAAGACATTCTTAATAAATTACAATTTGCAATAAACTTTATTTTTAGAAGTAATAGAATACAAAGAAAAAAGAATATAAAAACTTGTCACGATTGTAGATTACCTTTTGAAAAATTGCTGGAAAGTAGCGACTAGATGGAATTCTCTATATTAACAACTACTTGTTGCTTACGATTATAGAAGACCTATAACTTTATTTTTTAACGCCCATAATCGAAATCCAACTGATATGCTTGTAAATAATGATTGAGAAAAAATTTCAGAACTTATTGGATTTTTAGAGAAATATTTTTTGTTACTTAGTGAATATATGAAAAACCCATCTTATAAGGCACCTATTAAAAAAATATTTTTTTCCTATTCCCACTATTTATATTATTGGTATTGTATTAAATCTGATTATTAAAATAGACGGTTGTAAAGCACTTATTGAAACTATTTACGATTGTATAGCAGTACTTCCACCTCCAAAATCAAAAAATCCAAATGAACAAGTACATCCACCTAAGGAACCAACTAAAGAAAAAGTTTTGTATAGCATACACGATGAATGCAAAAGAGTATGTATGCATTACCAACAAAAAAGTGCTAGCAACCAACCGGCTTCTACACCATCTTCTTCTTCTTCAATACAACCTTATAAAAGACATGATGTTTATGCGGCTAGTATTAAAAGCCTTAGAAATAGAATATTCCTATAATCCCTCTAATCTCTCAATCTATCTCTCTACAAGTCTACACTGCCTACTAAATATTTTATTTTATTTGCTCATTTGTATAATTGTATCAAGGACAAAAGAAAATTGGGACTGAAGTTGGCAACTAGCTTGAGGATCATCCATCAAACAAAGTTTCAATTTTCAACTTCGATTACACGTCGACGTTATGTCGGCATTTGGTACCTTCGTTCCTTCTTTAAATTATTATTGTTTATCTTTAATTATTTATTTGCATAATTAAAATGGAAGGATTTTGACGTACGATTATGGGTAAGGGTGCTTCTTCTAGTTGGGGTAACAAGAGCAGGGATACTTCTTCTAGTGATTCTATTCCTAGACATGATGATTTGATTGATTACACTCATATAGATGAAACTAATTTTTTTATGATATACCATTAGATGATGAGACATATTCTGCAACGGAACTAGTCTTTAATTTAGACGATAATATAGATGACACACTCACTATTGCACCTCAACAACCTCAACCTCAGACTGAGTCTCAGCCTCAAACTGAAACTGGAACGCCTTGTATTCCCCCTAGTATGAGACGAGAGCCCACACAACGAAAATTAAAATCAAATGCATGAGATTATTTTGATAGGGACCAAGAAAATCGAGCAGTTAGATGTAAAATTTTTAAAAATGTATATAAATTTAAAATGGGAAAAGGTCAGGATGGGACGGGAGGTTTATTGAGACATGTGCAAGGCTTTCACAAATCTTGGTGGGATGAATACGAGGCTACAAAATCGGGTGCACCAATGTGCTCTAAGTCGGGAAAAGGTTCACATAGTGTCCCAGACCAAGTACAGGGTCAAATTAACCCAACGACGGGAAGAATTGTAGGTCCTAAATACGATAAACAAATAGATAGGGAAACAATAGCAAAATTAGTTGCGGTGGAGGGTTTTCCCTTTGCATTTCATTCCTCTTCTGGTTTTATTCATTACATTAGAGAAATGTATAATCCTATTTTTAACGGTTTTTCTAGATCAACTGTTATGAGAGACGTTTTAAAATTTGCACATGAATATCAACAATATTTACAATATTCATTATATTATTTTTCTGGCAAAGTATTTATTACTTCTGATATAGGTCTTAGTACTAACGGCAATGATTATTTAATTGTAACATGTCATTGGATATATCATAATTGGTCTATGCAAAAACGTATTTTAGCATTTAGATATATTGATGATAGGCACACTGAAAATATTATTGCACAAAATATTCATGAAGTTTGCGATTATTATGGTATAACTGACAAAATAATGACTGTTACGTTAGATAATAATTCTTCTAATAATTATGTTGTGAGACTTTTAAAAGATCTATTAACTCCATCTTTTACTAATTATTTTCATATAAAATGTCCGTGTCATATTTATAACTTAGTTGTAATGGATGATATATCACTTTATGAAGACATTCTTAATAAAGTACAATTTGCAATAAACTTTATTTTTAGAAGTAATAGAATACAAAGAAAAAAAGAATATAAAAAACTTGTCACGATTGTAGATTACCTTTTTTGAAAAATTGCTGAAAAGTAGCGACTAGATGGAATTCTCTATATTAACAACTACTTGTTGCTTACGAATATATAGAAGACCTATAACTTTATTTTTTAACGCCCATAATCAAAATCCAACTGATATGCTTGTAAATAATGATTGAGAAAAAATTTCAGAACTTATTGGATTTTTAGAGAAATATTTTTTGTTACTTAGTGAATATATGAAAAAACCATCTTATAAGGCACCTATTAAAAAATATTTTTTTCCTATTCCCACTATTTATATTATTGGTATTGTATTAAATCTGATTATTAAAATAGACGGTTGTAAAGCACTTATTGAAACTATTTACGATTGTATAGCAGTACTTCCACCTCCAAAATCAAAAAATCCAAATGAACAAGTACAACCACCTAAGGAACCAACTAAAGAAGAAGTTTTATATAGCATACACGATGAATGCAAAAGAGTATGTATGAATTACCAACAAAAAAGTGTTAGCAACCAACCGGCTTCTACACCATCTTCTTCTTCTTCAATACAACCTTATAAAAGACATGATGTTTATGCGGCTAGTATTAAAAGCCTTAGAAATAGAATATTCCTATAATCCCTCTAATCTCTCAATCTATCTCTCTACAAGTCTACACTGCCTACTAAATATTTTATTTTATTTGCTCATTTGTATAATTGTATCAAGGACAAAAGAAAATTGGGACTGAAGTTGGCAACTAGCTTGAGGATCATCCATCAAACAAAGTTTCAATTTTCAACTTCGATTACACGTCGACGTTATGTCGGCATTTGGTACCTTCGTTCCTTCTTTAAATTATTATTGTTTATCTTTAATTATTTATTTGCATAATTAAAATGGAAGGATTTTGACGTACGATTATGGGTAAGGGTGCTTCTTCTAGTTGGGGTAACAAGAGCATGGATACTTCTTCTAGTGATCCTATTCCTAGACAGGATGATTTGATTGATTACACTCATATAGATGAAACTAATTTTTTTATGATATACCATTAGATGATGAGACATATTCTGCAACGGAACCAGTCTTTAATTTAGACGATAATATAGATGACACACTCACTATTGCACCTCAACAACCTCAACCTCAGACTGAGTCTCAGCCTCAAACTGAAACTGGAACGCCTTTTATTCCCCCTAGTATGAGACGAGAGCCCACACAACGAAAATTAAAATCAGATGCATGAGATTATTTTGATAGGGACCAAGAAAATCGAGCAGTTAGATGTAAAATTTGTAAAAATGTTTATAAATTTAAAATGGGAAAAGGTCAGGATGGAACGGGAGGTTTATTGAGACATGTGCAAGGCTTTCACAAATCTAGGTAGGATGAATACGAGGCTACAAATTCGGGTGCACCAATGTGCTCTCAGTCGGGACAAGGTTCACATAGTGTCCCAGACCAAGTACAGGGTCAAATTAACCCGACGACGGGAAGAATTGTAGGTCCTAAATACGATAAACAAATAGATAGGGAAACAATAGCAAAATTAGTTGCGGTGGAGGGTTTGCCTTTTGCATTTCCTTCCTCTTCTGGTTTTATTCATTACATTAGAGAAATGTATAATCCTATTTTTAACGGTTTTTCTAGATCAACTGTTATGAGAGACGTTTTAAAATTTGCACATGAATATCAACAATATTTACATTATTCATTATATTATTTTTCTGGCAAAGTATTTAATACTTCTGATATAGGTCGTAGTACTAACGACAATGATTATTTAATTGTAACATGTCATTGGATATATCATAATTGGTCTATGCAAAAACGTATTTTAGCATTTAGATAAATTGATGATAGGCACACTGAAAATTTTATTGCACAAAATATTCATGAAGTTTGCGATTATTATGGTATAACTGACAAAATAATGACTGTTACGTTAGATAATGATTCTTCTAATAATTATGTTGTGAGACTTTTAAAAGATCTATTAACTCCATCTTTTACTAATTATTTTCATATAAAATGTCAGTGTCATATTTATAACATAGTTGTAAAGGATGATCTATCACTTTTTGAAGACATTCTTAATAAAGTACAATTTGCAATAAACTTTATTTTTAGAAGTAATAGAATACAAAGAAAAAAAGAATATAAAAAACTTGTCACGATTGTAGATTACCTTTTTTGAAAAATTGCTGAAAAGTAGCGACTAGATGGAATTCTCTATATTAACAACTACTTGTTGCTTACGATTATAGAAGACCTATAACTTTATTTTTTAACGCCCATAATCGAAATCCAACTGATATGCTTGTAAATAATGATTGAGAAAAAATTTCAGAACTTATTGGATTTTTAGAGAAATATTTTTTGTTACTTAGTGAATATATGAAAAAACCGTCTTATAAGGCACCTATTAAAAAAATATTTTTTTCGTATTCCCACTATTTATATTATTGGTATTGTATTAAATCTGATTATTAAAATAGACGGTTGTAAAGCACTTATTGAAACTATTTACGATTGAATAGCAATACTTCCACCTCCAAAATCAAAAAATCCAAATGAACAAGTACAGCCACCTAAGGAACCAACTAAAGAAGAAGTTTTATCTAGCATACACGATGAATGCAAAAGAGTATGTACGCATTACCAACAAAACTGTGCTAGCAACCAACCGGCTTCTACACCTTCTTCTTCTTCTTCTTCTTCAATACAACCTTATAAAAGACATGATGTTTATGCGGCTAGTATTAAAAGCCTTAGAAATAGAATATTCCTATAATCTCTCTAATCTCTCAATCTATCTCTCTACAAGTCTACACTGCCTACTAAATATTTTATTTTATTTGCTCATTTGTATAATTGTATCAAAGATAAAAAAAATTGGGACTGAAGTTGGCAACTAGCTTGAGGATCATCCATCAAACAAAGTTTAAATTTTCAACCTCGATTACACGTCGACGTTATGTTGGCATTTGTTACCTTCGTTCCTTCTTTAAATTATTATTGTTTATCTTTAATTATTTATTTGCATAATTAGAATGGAAGGATTTTGACGTACAATTATGGGTAAGGGTGTTTCTTCCAGTTGGGGTAACAAGAGCAGGGATACTTCTTCTAGTGATCCTATTCCTAGACATGATGATTTGATTGATTACACTCATATAGATGAAACTAATTTTTTTTATGATATACCATTAGATGATGAGACATATTCTGCAACGGAAC
This sequence comes from Anisodus acutangulus, assembly GCA_029783415.1. NCBI lineage: Eukaryota > Viridiplantae > Streptophyta > Magnoliopsida > Solanales > Solanaceae > Anisodus > Anisodus acutangulus. Next base: position 2,871,518 of record CM056499.1, read on the forward strand.
CAGTCTTTAATTTAGACGATAATATAGATGACACACTCACTATTGCACCTCAACAACCTCAACCTCAGACTAAGTCTCAGCCTCAAACTGAAACTGGAACGCCTTCTATTCCCCCTAGTATGAGAATAGAACCCACACAACCAAAATTAAAATCAGATGCATGAGATTATTTTGATAGGGACCAAGAAAATCGAGTAGTTAGATGTAAAATTTGTAAAAATGTTTATAAATTTAAAATGGGAAAAGGTCAGGATGGGACGGGAGGTTTATTGAGACATGTGCAAGGCTTTCACAAATCTAGGTGGGATGAATACGAGGCTACAAAGTCGGGTGCACCAATGTGCTCTCAGTCGGGACAAGGTTCACATAGTGTCCCAGACCAAGTACAGGGTCAAATTAACTCGACGACGGAAAGAATTGTAGGTCCTAAATACGATAAACAAATAGATAGGGAAACAATAGCAAAATTAGTTGCGGTGGAGGGTTTGCCTTTTGCATTTTATTCCTCTTCTGATTTTATTCATTACATTAGAGAAATGTATAATCCTATTTTTAACGGTTTTTCTAGATCAACTGTTATGAGAGACGTTTTAAAATTTGCACATGAATATCAACAATATTTACATTATTCATTATATTATTTTTCTGGCAAAGTATTTATTACTTCTGATATAGGTCGTAGTACTAACGACAATGATTATTTAATTATAACATGTCATTGGATATATCATAATTGGTCTGTGCAAAAACTTATTTTAGCATTTAGATATATTGATGATAGGCACACTGAAAATTTTATTGCACAAAATATTCATGAAGTTTGCGATTATTATGGTATAACTGACAAAATAATGACTGTTACGTTAGATAATGATTCTTCTAATAATTATGTTGTGAGACTTTTAAAAGATCTATTAACTCCATCTTTTACTAATTATTTTCATATAAAATATCCGTGTCATATTTATAACTTAATGTAAAGGATAGTCTATCGCTTTTTGAAGACATTCTTAATAAAGTACAATTTGCAATAAACTTTATTTTTAGAAGTAATAGAATACAAAGAAAAAAAGAATATAAAAAACTTGTCACGATTGTAGATTACCTTTTTTGAAAAATTGCTGAAAAGTAGCGACTAGATGGAATTCTCTATATTAACAACTACTTGTTGCTTACGATTATAGAAGACCTATAACTTTATTTTTAACGCCCATAATCGAAATCCAACTGATATGCTTGTAAATAATGATTGAGAAAAAATTTCAGAACTTATTGGATTTTTAGAGAAATATTTTTTGTTACTTAGTGAATATATGAAAAAACCATCGTATAAGGCACCTATTAAAAAAATATTTTTACCTATTCCCACTATTTATATTATTGGTATTGTATTAAATCTGATTATTAAAATAGACGATTGTAAAGCACTTATTGAAACTATTTACGATTGTATAGCAGTACTTCCACCTCCAAAATCAAAAAATCCAAATGAACAAGTACAGCCACCTAAGGAACCAACTAAAGAAGGAGTTTTGTATAGCATACACGGTGAATGCAAAAGAGTATGTATGCATTACCAACAAAAAGGTGCTAGCAACCAACCGGCTTCTACACCATATTCTTCTTCTTCAATACAACCTTATAAAAGACATGATGTTTATGCGGCTAGTATTAAAAGCCTTAGAAATAGAATATTCCTGTAATCCCTCTAATCTCTCAATCTATCTCTCTACAAGTCTACACTGCCTACTAAATATTTTATTTTACTTGCTCATTTGTATAATTGTATCAAAGATAAAAAAAATTGGGACTGAAGTTGGCAACTAGCTTGAAGATCATCCATCAAACAAAGTTTCAATTTTCAACATCGATTACACGTCGACGTTATGTCGCCATTTAAACCTTCGTTCCTTTTTAAATTATTATTGTTTATCTTTAATTATTTATTTGCATAATTAGAATGGAAGGATTTTGACGTACGATTGTGGGTAAGGGTGCTTCTTCTAGATGGGGTAACAAGAGCAGGGATACTTCTTCTAGTGATCCTATTCCTAGACATGATGATTTGATTGATTACACTCATATAGATGAAACTAATTTTTTTATGATATACCATTAGATGATGAGACATATTCTGCAACGGAACCAGTCTTTAATTTAGACGATAATATAGATGACACACTCACTATTGCACCTCAACAACCTCAACCTCAGACTGAGTCTCAAATTTCAACCGAATCGAACGCCTTTCTATTCCCCCTAGTATGAGAATAGAACCCACACAACCAAAATTAAAATCAGATGCATGAGATTATTTTGATAGGGACCAAGAAAATCGAGTAGTTAGATGTAAAATTTGTAAAAATGTTTATAAATTTAAAATGGGAAAAGGTCAGGATGGGACGGGAGGTTTATTGAGACATGTGCAAGGCTTTCACAAATCTAGGTGGGATGAATACGAGGCTACAAAGTCGGGTGCACCAATGTGCTCTCAGTCGGGACAAGGTTCACATAGTGTCCCAGACCAAGTACAGGGTCAAATTAACTCGACGACGGAAAGAATTGTAGGTCCTAAATACGATAAACAAATAGATAGGGAAACAATAGCAAAATTAGTTGCGGTGGAGGGTTTGCCTTTTGCATTTTATTCCTCTTCTGGTTTTATTCATTACATTAGAGAAATGTATAATCCTGTTTTTAACGGTTTTTCTAGATCAACTGTTATGAGAGACGTTTTAAAATTTGCACATGAATATCAACAATATTTACATTATTCATTATATTATTTTTCTGGCAAAGTATTTATTACTTCTGATATAGGTCGTAGTACTAACGACAATGATTATTTAATTGTAACATGTCATTGGATATATCATAATTGGTCTGTGCAAAAACTTATTTTAGCATTTAGATATATTGATGATAGGCACACTGAAAATTTTATTGCACAAAATATTCATGAAGTTTGCGATTATTATGGTATAACTGACAAAATAATGACTGTTACGTTAGATAATGATTCTTCTAATAATTATGTTGTGAGACTTTTAAAAGATCTATTAACTCCATCTTTTACTAATTATTTTCATATAAAATGTCAGTGTCATATTTATAACATAGTTGTAAAGGATGATCTATCACTTTTTGAAGACATTCTTAATAAAGTACAATTTGCAATAAACTTTATTTTTAGAAGTAATAGAATACAAAGAAAAAAAGAATATAAAAAACTTGTCACGATTGTAGATTACCTTTTTTGAAAAATTGCTGAAAAGTAGCGACTAGATGGAATTCTCTATATTAACAACTACTTGTTGCTTACGATTATAGAAGACCTATAACTTTATTTTTAACGCCCATAATCGAAATCCAACTGATATGCTTGTAAATAATGATTGAGAAAAAATTTCAGAACTTATTGGATTTTTAGAGAAATATTTTTTGTTACTTAGTGAATATATGAAAAAACCGTCTTATAAGGCACCTATTAAAAAAATATTTTTTTCCTATTCCCACTATTTATATTATTGGTATTGTATTAAATCTGATTATTAAAATAGACGGTTGTAAAGCACTTATTGAAACTATTTACGATTGAATAGCAATACTTCCACCTCCAAAATCAAAAAATCCAAATGAACAAGTACAGCCACCTAAGGAACCAACTAAAGAAGAAGTTTTATCTAGCATACACGATGAATGCAAAAGAGTATGTACGCATTACCAACAAAACTGTGCTAGCAACCAACCGGCTTCTACACCTTCTTCTTCTTCTTCTTCTTCAATACAACCTTATAAAAGACATGATGTTTATGCGGCTAGTATTAAAAGCCTTAGAAATAGAATATTCCTATAATCCCTCTAATCTCTCAATCTATCTCTCTACAAGTCTACACTGCCTACTAAATATTTTATTTTATTTGCTCATTTGTATAATTGTATCAAAGATAAAAAAAATTGGGACTGAAGTTGGCAACTAGCTTGAGGATCATCCATCAAACAAAGTTTAAATTTTCAACCTCGATTACACGTCGACGTTATGTTGGCATTTGTTACCTTCGTTCCTTCTTTAAATTATTATTGTTTATCTTTAATTATTTATTTGCATAATTAGAATGGAAGGATTTTGACGTACAATTATGGGTAAGGGTGTTTCTAACAGTTGGGGTAACAAGAGCAGGGATACTTCTTCTAGTGATCCTATTCCTAGACATGATGATTTGATTGATTACACTCATATAGATGAAACTAATTTTTTTTATGATATACCATTAGATGATGAGACATATTCTGCAACGGAACCAGTCTTTAATTTAGACGATAATATAGATGACACACTCACTATTGCACCTCAACAACCTCAACCTCAGACTGAGTCTCAGCCTCAAACTGAAACTGGAACGCCTTCTATTCCCCCTAGTATGAGAATAGAACCCACACAACCAAAATTAAAATCAGATGCATGAGATTATTTTGATAGGGACCAAGAAAATCGAGTAGTTAGATGTAAAATTTGTAAAAATGTTTATAAATTTAAAATGGGAAAAGGTCAGGATGGGACGGGAGGTTTATTGAGACATGTGCAAGGCTTTCACAAATCTAGGTGGGATGAATACGAGGCTACAAAGTCGGGTGCACCAATGTGCTCTCAGTCGGGACAAGGTTCACATAGTGTCCCAGACCAAGTACAGGGTCAAATTAACTCGACGACGGAAAGAATTGTAGGTCCTAAATACGATAAACAAATAGATAGGGAAACAATAGCAAAATTAGTTGCGGTGGAGGGTTTGCCTTTTGCATTTTATTCATCTTCTGGTTTTATTCATTACATTAGAGCAATGTATAATCCTGTTTTTAACGGTTTTTCTAGATCAACTGTTATGAGAGACGTTTTAAAATTTGCACATGAATATCAACAATATTTACATTATTCATTATATTATTTTTCTGGCAAAGTATTTATTACTTCTGATATAGGTCGTAGTACTAACGACAATGAATATTTAATTGTAACATGTCATTGGATATATCATAATTGGTCTGTGCAAAAACTTATTTTAGCATTTAGATATATTGATGATAGGCACACTGAAAATTTTATTGCACAAAATATTCATGAAGTTTGCGATTATTACGGTATAACTAACAAAATAATGACTGTTACGTTAGATAATGATTCTTCTAATAATTATGTTGTGAGACTTTTAAAAGATCTATTAACTCCATCTTTTACTAATTATTTTCATATAAAATATCCGTGTCATATTTATAACTTAATGTAAAGGATAGTCTATCGCTTTTTGAAGACATTCTTAATAAAGTACAATTTGCAATAAACTTTATTTTTAGAAGTAATAGAATACAAAGAAAAAAAGAATATAAAAAACTTGTCACGATTGTAGATTACCTCTTTTGAAAAATTGCTGAAAAGTAGCGACTAGATGGAATTCTCTATATTAACAACTACTTGTTGCTTACGATTATAGAAGACCTATAACTTTATTTTTAACGCCCATAATCGAAATCCAACTGATATGCTTGTAAATAATGATTGAGAAAAAATTTCAGAACTTATTGGATTTTTAGAGAAATATTTTTTGTTACTTAGTGTATATATGAAAAAACCATCGTATAAGGCACCTATTAAAAAAATATTTTTACCTATTCCCACTATTTATATTATTGATATTGTATTAAATCTGATTATTAAAATAGACGGTTGTAAAGCACTTATTGAAACTATTTACGATTGTATAGCAGTACTTCCACCTCCAAAATCAAAAAATCCAAATGAACAAGTACAGCCACCTAAGGAACCAACTAAAGAAGGAGTTTTGTATAGCATACACGGTGAATGCAAAAGAGTATGTATGCATTACCAACAAAAAAGTGCTAGCAACCAACCGGCTTCTACACCATCTTCTTCTTCTTCAATACAACCTTATAAAAGACATGATGTTTATGCGGCTAGTATTAAAAGCCTTAGAAATAGAATATTCCTATAATCCCTCTAATCTCTCAATCTATCTCTCTACAAGTCTACACTGCCTACTAAATATTTTATTTTACTTGCTCATTTGTATAACTGTATCAAAGATAAAAAAAATTGGGACTGAAGTTGGCAACTAGCTTGAAGATCATCCATCAAACAAAGTTTCAATTTTCAACATCGATTACACGTCGACGTTATGTCGGGATTTAAACCTTCGTTCCTTTTTAAATTATTATTATTTATCTTTAATTATTTATTTGCATAATTAGAATGGAAGGATTTTGACGTACGATTGTGGGTAAGGGTGCTTCTTCTAGAAGGGGTAACAAGAGCAGGGATACTTCTTCTAGTGATCCTATTCCTAGACATGATGATTTGATTGATTACACTCATATAGATGAAACTAATTTTTTTATGATATACCATTAGATGATGAGACATATTCTGCAACTGAACCAGTCTTTAATTTAGACGATAATATAGATGACACACTCACTATTGCACCTCAACAACCTCAACCTCAGACTGAGTCTCAGCCTCAAACTGAAACTGGAACGCCTTGTATTCCCCCTAGTATGAGACGAGAACCCACACAACAAAAATTAAAATCAAATGCATGAGATTATTTTGATAGGGACCAAGAAAATCGAGCAGTTAGATGTAAAATTTTTAAAAATGTATATAAATTTAAAATGGGAAAAGGTCAGGATGGGACGGGAGGTTTATTGAGACATGTGCAAGGCTTTCACAAATCTTGGTGGGATGAATACGAGGCTATAAAATCGGGTGCACCAATGTGCTCTCAGTCGGGAAAAGGTTCACATAGTGTCCCAGATCAAGTACAGGGTCAAATTAACCCAACGACGGGAAGAATTGTAGGTCCTAAATACGATAAACAAATAGATAGGGAAACAATAGCAAAATTAGTTGCGGTGGAGGGTTTGCCTTTTGCATTTCCTTCCTCTTCTGGTTTTATTCATTACATTAGAGAAATGTATAATCCTATTTTTAACGGTTTTTCTAGATCAACTGTTATGAGAGACGTTTTAAAATTTGCACATGAATATCAACAATATTTACATTATTCATTATATTATTTTTCTTGCAAAGTATTTAATACTTCTGATATAGGTCGTAGTACTAACGACAATGATTATTTAATTGTAACATGTCATTGGATATATCATAATTGGTCTATGCAAAAACGTATTTTAGCATTTAGATATATTGATGATAGGCACACTGAAAATTTTATTGCACAAAATATTCATGAAGTTTGCGATTATTATGGTATAACTGACAAAATAATGACTGTTACGTTAGATAATGATTCTTCTAATAATTATGTTGTGAGACTTTTAAAAGATCTATTAACTCCATCTTTTACTAATTATTTTCATATAAAATGTCAGTGTCATATTTATAACTTAGTTGTAAAGGATGGTCTATCGCTTTTTGAAGACATTCTTAATAAAGTACAATTTGCTATAAACTTTATTTTTAGAAGTAATAGAATACAAAGAAAAAAAGAATATAAAAAACTTGTCACGATTGTAGATTACCTTTTTTGAAAAATTGCTGAAAAGTAGCGACTAGATGGAATTCTCTATATTAACAACTACTTGTTGCTTACGATTATAGAAGACCTATAACTTTATTTTTTAACGCCCATAATCGAAATCCAACTGATATGCTTGTAAATAATGATTGAGAAAAATTTTCAGAACTTATTGGATTTATAGAGAAATATTTTTGTTACTTAGTGAATATATGAAAAACCATCTTATAAGGCACCTATTAAAAAAATATTTTTTTCCTATTCCCACTATTTATATTATTGGTATTGTATTAAATCTGATTATTAAAATAGACGGTTGTAAAGCACTTATTGAAACTATTTACGATTGTATAGAAGTACTTCCACCTCCAAAATCAAAAAATCGAAATGAACAAATACAACCACCTAAGGAACCAACTAAAGAAGAAGTTTTGTCTAGCATACACGATGAATGCAAAAGAGTATGTACGCATTACCAACAAAACAGTGCTAGCAACCAACCGGCTTCTACACCTTCTTCTTCTTCTTCTTCTTCAATACAACCTTATAAAAGACATGATGTTTATGCGGCTAGTATTAAAAGCCTTAGAAATAGAATATTCCTATAATCCCTCTAATCTCTCAATCTATCTCTCTACAAGTCTACACTGCCTACTAAATATTCTATTTTATTTGCTCATTTTTATAATTGTATCAAAGATAAAAAAAATTGGGACTGAAGTTGGCAACTAGCTTGAGGATCATCCATCAAACAAAGTTTCAATTTTCAACCTCGATTACACGTCGATGTTATGTCGGCATTTGGTACCTTCATTCCTTCTTTAAATTATTATTGTTTATCTTTAATTATTTATTTCCATATTTAGAATGGAAGGATTTTGACGTACGATTATGGGTAAGGGTGCTTCTTCAAGTTGGGGTAACAAGAGCAGGGATATTTTTTCTAGTGATCCTATTCCTAGACAGGATGATTTGATTGATTACACTCATATAGATGAAACTAATTTTTTTTATGATATACCATTAGATGATGAGACATATTCTGCAACGGAACCAGTCTTTAATTTAGACGATAATATAGATGACACACTCACTATTGCACCTCAACAACCTCAACCTCAGACTGAGTCTCAGCCTCAAACTGAAACTGGAACGCCTTCTATTCCCCCTAATATGAGAATAGAACCCACACAACCAAAATTAAAATCAGATGCATGAGATTATTTTGATAGGGACCAAGAAAATCGAGTAGTTAGATGTAAAATTTGTAAAAATGTTTATAAATTTAAAATGGGAAAAGGTCAGGATGGGACGGGTGGTTTATTGAGACATGTGCAAGGCTTTCACAAATCTAGGTGGGATGAATACGAGGCTACAAAGTCGGGTGCACCAATGTGCTCTCAGTCGGGACAAGGTTCACATAGTGTCCCAGACCAAGTACAGGGTCAAATTAACTCGACGACGGAAAGAATTGTAGGTCCTAAATACGATAAACAAATAGATAGGGAAACAATAGCAAAATTAGTTGCGGTGTAGGGTTTGCCTTTTGCATTTTATTCCTCTTCTGGTTTTATTCATTATATTAGAGAAATGTATAATCCTGTTTTTAACGGTTTTTCTAGATCAACTTTATGAGAGACGTTTTAAAATTTGCACATGAATATCAACAATATTTACATTATTCATTATATTATTTTTCTGGCAAAGTATTTATTACTTCTGATATAGGTCGTAGTACTAACGACAATGATTATTTAATTGTAACATGTCATTGGATATATCATAATTGGTCTGTGCAAAAACTTATTTTAGCATTTAGATATATTGATGATAGGCACACTGAAAATTTTATTGCACAAAATATTCATGAAGTTTGCGATTATTACGGTATAACTAACAAAATAATGATCACATGCTAGATAATGATTCTTCTAATAATTATGTTGTGAGACTTTTAAAAGATCTATTAACTCCATCTTTTACTAATTATTTTCATATAAAATATCCGTGTCATATTTATAACTTAATGTAAAGGATAGTCTATCGCTTTTTGAAGACATTCTTAATAAAGTACAATTTGCAATAAACTTTATTTTTAGAAGTAATAGAATACAAAGAAAAAAAGAATATAAAAAACTTGTCACGATTGTAGATTACCTTTTTTGAAAAATTGCTGAAAAGTAGCGACTAGATGGAATTCTCTATATTAACAACTACTTGTTGCTTACGATTATAGAAGACCTATAACTTTATTTTTTAACGCCATAATCAAAATCCAACTGATATGCTTGTAAATAATGATTGAGAAAAAATTTCAGAGCTTATTGGATTTTTAGAGAAATATTTTTTGTTACTTAGTGAATATATGAAAAAACCATCGTATAAGGCACCTATTAAAAAAATATTTTTACCTATTCCCACTATTTATATTATTGGTATTGTATTAAATCTGATTATTAAAATAGACGGTTGTAAAGCACTTATTGAAACTATTTACGATTGTATAGCAGTACTTCCACCTCCAAAATCAAAAAATCCAAATGAACAAGTACAGCCACCTAAGGAACCAACTAAAGAAGGAGTTTTGTATAGCATACACGGTGAATGCAAAAGAGTATGTATGCATTACCAACAAAAAAGTGCTAGCAACCAACCGGCTTCTACACCATCTTCTTCTTCTTCAATACAACCTTATAAAAGACATGATGTTTATGCGGCTAGTATTAAAAGCCTTAGAAATAGAATATTCCTATAATCCCTCTAATCTCTCAATCTATCTCTCTACAAGTCTACACTGCCTACTAAATATTTTATTTTATTTGCTAATTTGTATAATTGTATCAAAGATAAAAAAAATTGGGACTGAAGTTGGCAACTAGCTTGAATATCTTCCATCAAACAAAGTTTCAATTTTCAACATCGATTACACGTCGACGTTATGTCGCCATTTAAACCTTCGTTCCTTTTTAAATTATTATTGTTTATCTTTAATTATTTATTTGCATAATTAGAATGGAAGGATTTTGACGTACGATTATGGGTAAGGGTGTTTCTTCAAGATGGGGTAACAAGAGCAGGGATACTTCTTCTAGTGATCCTATTCCTAGACATGATGATTTGATTGATTACACTCATATAGATGAAACTAATTTTTTATGAAATACCATTAGATGATGAGACATATTCTGCAACGGAACCAGTCTTTAATTTAGACGATAATATAGATGACACACTCACTATTGCACCTCAACAACCTCAACCTCGCATCGAGTCTCACCTCAAATCAAATCGCACGCCTTGTATTCCCCCTAGTATGAGACGAGAACCCACACAACGAAAATTAAAATCAGATGCATGAGATTATTTTGATAGGGACCAAGAAAATCGAGTAGTTAGATGTAAAATTTGTAAAAATGTTTATAAATTTAAAATGGGAAAAGGTCAGGATGGGACGGGAGGTTTATTGAGACATGTGCAAGGCTTTCACAAATCTAGGTGGGATGAATACGAGGCTACAAAGTCGGGTGCACCAATGTGCTCTCGGTCGGGACAAGGTTCACATAGTGTCCTGGACCAAGCACAGTGGTCAAATTAACTCGACGACGGAAAGAATTGTAGGTCCTAAATACGATAAACAAATAGATAGAGAAACAATAGCAAAATTAGTTGCGGTGGAGGGTTTGCCTTTTGCATTTTATTCCTCTTCTGGTTTTATTCATTACATTAGAGAAATGTATAATCCTGTTTTTAACGGTTTTTCTAGATCAACTGTTATGAGAGACGTTTTAAAATTTGCACATGAATATCAACAATATTTACATTATTCATTATATTATTTTTCTGGCAAAGTATTTAATACTTCTGATATAGGTCGTAGTACTAACGACAATGATTATTTAATTATAACATGTCATTGGATATATCATAATTGGTCTATGCAAAAACGTATTTTAGCATTTAGATATATTGATGATAGGCACACTGAAAATTTTATTGCACAAAATATTCATGAAGTTTGCGATTATTACGGTATAACTGACAAAATAATGACTGTTACGTTAGATAATGATTCTTCTAATAATTATGTTGTGAGACTTTTAAAAGATCTATTAACTCCATCTTTTACTAATTATTTTCATATAAAATGTCAGTGTCATATTTATAACATAGTTGTAAAGGATGATCTATCACTTTTTGAAGACATTCTTAATAAAGTACAATTTGCAATAAACTTTATTTTTAGAAGTAATAGAATACAAAGAAAAAAAGAATAAAAAACTTGTCACGATTGTAGATTACCTTTTTTGAAAAATTGCTGAAAAGTAGCGACTAGATGGAATTCTCTATATTAACAACTACTTGTTGCTTACGATTATAGAAGACCTATAACTTTATTTTTTAACGCCCATAATCGAAATCCAACTGATATGCTTGTAAATAATGATTGAGAAAAAATTTCAGAACTTATTGGATTTTTAGAGAAATATTTTTTGTTACTTAGTGAATATATGAAAAAACCATCTTATAAGGCACCTATTAAAAAAATATTTTTTTCCTATTCCCACTATTTATATTATTGGTATTGTATTAAATCTGATTATTAAAATAGACGGTTGTAAAGCACTTATTGAAACTATTTACGATTGTATAGAAGTACTTCCACCTCCAAAATCAAAAAATCCAAATGAACAAGTACAGCCACCTAAGGAACCAACTAAAGAAGAAGTTTTGTCTAGCATACACGATGAATGCAAAAGAGTATGTACGCATTACCAACAAAACAGTGCTAGCAACCAACCGGCTTCTACACCTTCTTCTTCTTCTTCTTCTTCAATACAACCTTATAAAAGACATGATGTTTATGCGGCTAGTATTAAAAGCCTTAGAAATAGAATATTCCTATAATCCCTCTAATCTCTCAATCTATCTCTCTACAAGTCTACACTGTCTACTAAATATTCTATTTTATTTGCTCATTTTTATAATTGTATCAAAGATAAAAAAAAATTGGGACTGAAGTTGGCAACTAGCTTGAGGATCATCCATCAAACAAAGTTTCAATTTTCAACCTCGATTACACGTCGATGTTATGTCGGCATTTGGTACCTTCATTCCTTCTTTAAATTATTATTGTTTATCTTTAATTATTTATTTCCATATTTAGAATGGAAGGATTTTGACGTACGATTATGGGTAAGGGTGCTTCTTCTAGTTGGGGTAACAAGAGCAGGGATATTTTTTCTAGTGATCCTATTCCTAGACAGGATGATTTGATTGATTACACTCATATAGATGAAACTAATTTTTTTTATGATATACCATTAGATGATGAGACATATTCTGCAACGGAACCAGTCTTTAATTTAGACGATAATATAGATGACACACTCACTATTGCACCTCAACAACCTCAACCTCAGACTGAGTCTCAGCCTCAAACTGAAACTGGAACGCCTTCTATTCCCCCTAGTATGAGAATAGAACCCACACAACCAAAATTAAAATCAGATGCATGAGATTATTTTGATAGGGACCAAGAAAATCGAGTAGTTAGATGTAAAATTTGTAAAAATGTTTATAAATTTAAAATGGGAAAAGGTCAGGATGGGACGGGAGGTTTATTGAGACATGTGCAAGGCTTTCACAAATCTAGGTGGGATGAATACGAGGCTACAAAGTCGGGTGCACCAATGTGCTCTCAGTCGGGACAAGGTTTACATAGTGTCCCAGACCAAGTACAGGGTCAAATTAACCCAACGACGGAAAGAATTGTAGGTCCTAAATACGATAAACAAATAGATAAGGAAACAATAGCAAAATTAGTTGCGGTGGAGGGTTTGCCTTTTGCATTTCCTTCCTCTTCTGGTTTTATTCATTACATTAGAGAAATGTATAATCCTGTTTTTAACGGTTTTTCTAGATCAACTGTTATGAGAGACGTTTTAAAATTTGCACATGAATATCAACAATATTTACATTATTCATTATATTATTTTTCTGGCAAAGTATTTATTACTTCTGATATAGGTCGTAGTACTAACGACAATGATTATTTAATTGTAACATGTCATTGGATATATCATAATTGGTCTGTGCAAAAACTTATTTTAGCATTTAGATATATTGATGATAGGCACACTGAAAATTTTATTGCACAAAATATTCATGAAGTTTGCGATTATTACGGTATAACTAACAAAATAATGACTGTTACGTTAGATAATGATTCTTCTAATAATTATGTTGTGAGACTTTTAAAAGATCTATTAACTCCATCTTTTACTAATTATTTTCATATAAAATATCCGTGTCATATTTATAACTTAATGTAAAGGATAGTCTATCGCTTTTTGAAGACATTCTTAATAAAGTACAATTTGCAATAAACTTTATTTTTAGAAGTAATAGAATACAATGAAAAAAAGAATATAAAAAACTTGTCACGATTGTAGATTACCTCTTTTGAAAAATTGCTGAAAAGTAGCGACTAGATGGAATTCTCTATATTAACAACTACTTGTTGCTTACGATTATAGAAGACCTATAACTTTATTTTTAACGCCCATAATCGAAATCCAACTGATATGCTTGTAAATAATGATTGAGAAAAAATTTCAGAACTTATTGGATTTTTAGAGAAATATTTTTTGTTACTTAGTGTATATATGAAAAAACCATCGTATAAGGCACCTATTAAAAAAATATTTTTACCTATTCCCACTATTTATATTATTGGTATTGTATTAAATCTGATTATTAAAATAGACGGTTGTAAAGCACTTATTGAAACTATTTACGATTGTATAGCAGTACTTCCACCTCCAAAATCAAAAAATCCAAATGAACAAGTACAGCCACCTAAGGAACCAACAAAAAAAGGAGTTTTGTATAGCATACACGGTGAATGCAAAAGAGTATGTATGCATTACCAACAAAAAAGTGCTAGCAACCAACCGGCTTCTACACCATCTTCTTCTTCTTCAATACAACCTTATAAAAGACATGATGTTTATGCGGCTAGTATTAAAAGCCTTAGAAATAGAATATTCCTGTAATCCCTCTAATCTCTCAATCTATCTCTCTACAAGTCTACACTGCCTACTAAATATTTTATTTTACTTGCTCATTTGTATAATTGTATCAAAGATAAAAAAAATTGGGACTGAAGTTGGCAACTAGCTTGAAGATCATCCATCAAACAAAGTTTCAATTTTCAACATCGATTACACGTCGACGTTATGTTGGGATTTAAACCTTCGTTCCTTTTTAAATTATTATTGTTTATCTTTAATTATTTATTTGCATAATTAGAATGGAAGGATTTTGACGTACGATTGTGGGTAAGGGTGCTTCTTCTAGATGGGGTAACAAGAGCAGGGATACTTCTTCTAGTGATCCTATTCCTAGACATGATGATTTGATTGATTACACTCATATAGATGAAACTAATTTTTTTATGATATACCATTAGATGATGAGACATATTCTGCAACGGAACCAGTCTTTAATTTAGACGATAATATAGATGACACACTCACTATTGCACCTCAACAACCTCAACCTCAGACTGAGTCTCAGCCTCAAACTGAAACTGGAACGCCTTGTATTCCCCCTAGTATGAGACGAGAACCCACACAACGAAAATTAAAATCAAATGCATGAGATTATTTTGATAGGGACCAAGAAAATCGAGCAGTTAGATGTAAAATTTTTAAAAATGTATATAAATTTAAAATGGGAAAAGGTCAGGATGGGACGGGAGGTTTATTGAGACATGTGCAAGGCTTTCACAAATCTTGGTGGGATGAATACGAGGCTACAAAATCGGGTGCACCAATGTGCTCTCAGTCGGGAAAAGGTTCACATAGTGTCCCAGACCAAGTACAGGGTCAAATTAACCCAACGACGGGAAGAATTGTAGGTCCTAAATACGATAAACAAATAGATAGGGAAACAATAGCAAAATTAGTTGCGGTGGAGGGTTTGCCTTTTGCATTTCCTTCCTCTTCTGGTTTTATTCATTACATTAGAGAAATGTATAATCCTGTTTTTAACGGTTTTTCTAGATCAACTGTTATGAGAGACGTTTTAAAATTTGCACATGAATATCAACAATATTTACATTATTCATTATATTATTTTTCTGGCAAAGTATTTATTACTTCTAATATAGGTCGTAGTACTAACGACAATGATTATTTAATTGTAACATGTCATTGGATATATCATAATTGGTCTATGCAAAAATGTATTTTAGCATTTAGATATATTGATGATAGGCACACTGAAAATTTTATTGCACAAAATATTCATGAAGTTTGCGATTATTATGGTATAACTGACAAAATAATGATCACATTCGTTAGATAATGATTCTTCTAATAATTATGTTGTGAGACTTTTAAAAGATCTATTAACTCCATCTTTTACTAATTATTTTCATATAAAATGTCAGTGTCATATTTATAACATAGTTGTAAAGGATGATCTATCACTTTTTGAAGACATTCTTAATAAAGTACAATTTGCTATAAACTTTATTTTTAGAAGTAATAGAATACAAAGAAAAAAAGAATATAAAAAACTTGTCACGATTGTAGATTACCTTTTTTGAAAAATTGCTGAAAAGTAGCGACTAGATGGAATTCTCTATATTAACAACTACTTGTTGCTTACGATTATAGAAGACCTATAACTTTATTTTTTAACGCCCATAATCGAAATCCAACTGATATGCTTGTAAATAATGATTGAGAAAAAATTTCAGAACTTATTGGATTTTTAGAGAAATATTTTTTGTTACTTAGTGAATATATGAAAAAACCGTCTTATAAGGCACCTATTAAAAAATATTTTTTTCGTATTCCCACTATTTATATTATTGGTATTGTATTAAATCTGATTATTAAAATAGACGGTTGTAAAGCACTTATTGAAACTATTTACGATTGTATAGAAGTACTTCCACCTCCAAAATCAAAAACTTCAAATGAACAAGTACAGCCACCTAAGGAACCAACTAAAGAAGAAGTTTTATCTAGCATACACGATGAATGCAAAAGAGTATGTAGGCATTACCAATAAAAAAGTGCTAGCAACCAACCGGCTTCTACACCTTCTTCTTCTTCTTCTTCTTCAATACAACCTTATAAAAGACATGATATTTATGCGGCTAGTATTAAAAGCCTTAGAAATAGAATATTCCTATAATCCCTCTAATCTCTCAATCTATCTCTCTACAAGTCTACACTGCCTACTAAATATTTTATTTTATTTGCTCATTTGTATAATTGTATCAAAGATAAAAAAAAATTGGGACTGAAGTTGGCAACTAGCTTGAGGATCATCCATCAAACAAAGTTTAAATTTTCAACCTCGATTACACGTCGACGTTATGTCGGCATTTGGTACCTTCGTTCCTTCTTTAAATTATTATTGTTTATCTTTAATTATTTATTTGCATAATTAGAATGGAAGGATTTTGACGTACGATTATGGGTAATGGTGCTTCTTCTAGTTGGGGTAACAAGAGCAGGGATACTTCTTCTAGTGATCCTATTCCTAGACAGGATGATTTGATTGATTACACTCATATAGATGAAACTAATTTTTTTTATGATATACCATTAGATGATGAGACATATTCTGCAACGAAACCAGTCTTTAATTTAGACGATAATATAGATGACACACTCACTATTGCACCTCAACAACCTCAACCTCAGACTGAGTCTCAGCCTCAAACTGAAACTGGAACGCCTTGTATTCCCCCTAGTATGAGACGAGAACCCACACAACCAAAATTAAAATCAGATGCATGAGATTATTTTGATAGGGACCAAGAAAATTGAGTAGTTAGATGTAAAATTTGTAAAAATGTTTATAAATTTAAAATGGGAAAAGGTCAGGATGGGACGGGAGGTTTATTGAGACATGTGCAAGGCTTTCACAAATCTAGGTGGGATGAATACGAGGCTACAAAGTCGGGTGCACCAATGTGCTCTCAGTCGGGACAAGGTTCACATAGTGTCCCGGGACAACCCGACGACGGGAAGAATTGTAGGTCCTAAATACGATAAACAAATAGATAGGGAAACAATAGCAAAATTAGTTGCGGTGGAGGGTTTGCCTTTTGCATTTCCTTCCTCTTCTGATTTTATTCATTACATTAGAGAAATGTATAATCCTGTTTTTAACGGTTTTTCTAGATCAACTGTTATGAGAGACGTTTTAAAATTTGCACATGAATATCAACAGTATTTACATTATTCATTATATTATTTTTCTGGCAAAGTATTTATTACTTCTGATATAGGTCGTAGTACTAACGACAATGATTATTTAATTGTAACATGTCATTGGATATATCATAATTGGTTTATGCAAAAACGTACTTTAGCATTTAGATATATTGATGATAGGCACACTGAAAATTTTATTGCACAAAATATTCATGAAGTTTGCGATTATTATGGTATAACTGACAAAATAATTACTGTTACGTTAGATAATGATTCTTCTAATAATTATGTTGTGAGACTTTTAAAAGATCTATTAACTCCATCTTTTACTAATTATTTTCATATAAAATGTCCGTGTCATATTTATAACTTAGTTGTAAAGGATGGTCTATCGCTTTTTGAAGACATTCTTAATAAAGTACAATTTGCTATAAACTTTATTTTTAGAAGTAATAGAATACAAAGAAAAAAAGAATATAAAAAACTTGTCACGATTGTAGATTACCTTTTTTGAAAAATTGTTGAAAAGTAGCGACTAGATGGAATTCTCTATATTAACAACTACTTGTTGCTTACGATTATAGAAGACCTATAACTTTATTTTTTAACGCCCATAATCGAAATCCAACTGATATGCTTGTAAATAATGATTGAGAAAAAATTTCAGAACTTATTGGATTTTTAGAGAAATATTTTCAAGCAACTAAAGAATTTTTTGATATATATTAATTATCCTACTATTTCACATATGTTATTTTATATAGCTCTAATATTTTTGTTACTTAGTGAATATATGAAAAAACCATCTTATAAAGCACCTATTAAAAAAATATTTTTTTCCTATTCCCACTATTTATATTATTGGTATTGTATTAAATCTGATTATTAAAATAGACGGTTGTAAAGCACTTATTGAAACTATTTACGATTGTATAGAAGTACTTCCACCTCCAAAATCAAAAAATCCAAATGAACAAGTACAGCCACCTAAGGAACCAACTAAAGAAGAAGTTTTGTCTAGCATACACGATGAATGAAAAAGAGTATGTACGCATTACCAACAAAACAGTGCTAGCAACCAACCGGCTTCTACACCTTCTTCCTCTTCTTCTTCTTCAATACAACCTTATAAAAGACATGATGTTTATGCGGCTAGTATTAAAAGCCTTAGAAATAGAATATTCCTATAATCCCTCTAATCTCTCAATCTATCTCTCTACAAGTCTACACTGCCTACTAAATATTTTATTTTATTTGCTCATTTGTATAATTGTATCAAAGATAAAAAAAAATTGGGACTGAAGTTGGCAACTAGCTTGAGGATCATCCATCAAACAAAGTTTCAATTTTCAACCTCGATTACACGTCGATGTTATGTCGGCATTTGGTACCTTCATTCCTTCTTTAAATTATTATTGTTTATCTTTAATTATTTATTTGCATAATTAGAATGGAAGGATTTTGACGTACGATTATGGGTAAGGGTGCTTCTTCTAGATGGGGTAACAAGAGCAGGGATACTTCTTCTAGTGATCCTATTCCTAGACAGGATGATTTGATTGATTACACTCATATAGATGAAACTAATTTTTTTTATGATATACCATTAGATGATGAGACATATTCTGCAACGGAACCAGTCTTTAATTTAGACTATAATATAGAAGACACACTCACTATTGCACCTCAACAACCTCAACCTCAGACTGAGTCTCAGCCTCAAACTGAAACTGGAACGCCTTGTATTCCCCCTAGTATGAGACGAGAACCCACACAACCAAAATTAAAATCAGATGCATGAGATTATTTTGATAGGGACCAAGAAAATCGAGTAGTTAGATGTAAAATTTGTAAAAATGTTTATAAATTTAAAATGGGAAAAGGTCAGGATGGGACGGGAGGTTTATTGAGACATGTGCAAGACTTTCACAAATCTAGGTGGGATGAATACGAGGCTACAAAGTCGGGTGCACCAATGTGCTCTCAGTCGGGACAAGGTTCACATAGTGTCCCAGACCAAGTACAGGGTCAAATTAACTCGACGACGGAAAGAATTGTAGGTCCTAAATACGATAAACAAATAGATAGGGAAACAATAGCAAAATTAGTTGCGGTGGAGGGTTTGCCTTTTGCATCTCCTTCCTCTTCTGGTTTTATTCATTACATTAGAGAAATGTATAATCCTGTTTTAAACGGTTTTTCTAGATCAACTGTTATGAGAGACGTTTTAAAATTTGCACATGAATATCAACAATATTTACATTATTCATTATATTATTTTTCTGGCAAAGTATTTATTACTTCTGATATAGGTCGTAGTACTAACGACAATGATTATTTAATTGTAACATGTCATTGGATATATCATAATTGGTCTAACGTATTTTAGCATTTAGATATATTGATGATAGGCACACTGAAAATTTTATTGCACAAAATATTCATGAAGTTTGAGATTATTATGGTATAACTGACAAAATAATGACTGTTACGTTAGATAATGATTCTTCTAATAATTATGTTGTGAGAATTTTAAAATATCTATTAACTCCATCTTTTACTAATTATTTTCATATAAAATGTCCGTGTCATATTTATAACTTAGTTGTAAAGGATGGTCTATCGCTTTTTGAAGACATTCTTAATAAAGTACAATTTGCTATAAACTTTATTTTTAGAAGTAATAGAATACAAAGAAAAAAAGAATATAAAAAACTTGTCACGATTGTAGATTATCTTTTTTGAAAAATTGTTGAAAAGTAGCGACTAGATGGAATTCTCTATATTAACAACTACTTGTTGCTTACGATTATAGAAGACCTATAACTTTATTTTTTAACGCCCATAATCGAAATCCAACTGATATGCTTGTAAATAATGATTGAGAAAAAATTTCAGAACTTATTGGATTTTTAGAGAAATATTTTCAAGCAACTAAAGAATTTTTTGATATATATTATCCTACTATTTCACATATGTTATTTTATATAGCTCTAATATTTTAATTACTTAGTGAATATATGAAAAAACCATCTTATAAGGCACCTATTAAAAAATATTTTTTCCTATTCCCACTATTTATATTATTGGTATTGTATTAAATCTGATTATTAAAATAGACGGTTGTAAAGCACTTATTGAAACTATTTACGATTGTATAGAAGTACTTCCACCTCCAAAATCAAAAAATCCAAATGAACAAGTACAGCCACCTAAGGAACCAACTAAAGAAGAAGTTTTGTCTAGCATACACGATGAATGCAAAAGAGTATGTACGCATTACCAACAAAACAGTGCTAGCAACCAACCGGCTTCTACACCTTCTTCTTCTTCTTCTTCTTCTTCTTCTTTAATACAACCTTATAAAAGACATGATGTTTATGCGGCTAGTATTAAAAGCCTTAGAAATAGAATATTCCTATAATCCCTCTAATCTCTCAATCTATCTCTCTACAAGTCTACACTGCCTACTAAATATTTTATTTTATTTGCTCATTTGTATAATTGTATCAAAGATAAAAAAAAAAATTGGGACTGAAGTTGGCAACTAGCTTGAGGATCATCCATCAAACAAAGTTTCAATTTTCAACCTTGATTACACGTCGATGTTATGTCGGCATTTGGTACCTTCATTCCTTCTTTAAATTATTATTGTTTATCTTTAATTATTTATTTGCATAATTAGAATGGAAGGATTTTGACGTACGATTATGGGTAAGGGTGCTTCTTCTAGTTGGGGTAACAAGAGCAGGGATACTTCTTCTAGTGATCCTATTCCTAGACAGGATGATTTGATTGATTACACTCATATAGATGAAACTAATTTTTTTTATGATATACCATTAGATGATGAGACATATTCTGCAACGGAACCAGTCTTTAATTTAGACGATAAAACAGATGACACACTCACTATTGCACCTCAACAACCTCAACCTCAGACTGAGTCTCAGCCTCAAACTGAAACTGGAACGCCTTGTATTCCCCCTAGTATGAGACGAGAACCCACACAACCAAAATTAAAATCAGATGCATGAGATTATTTTGATAGGGACCAAGAAAATCGAGTAGTTAGATGTAAAATTTGTAAAAATGTTTATAAATTTAAAATGGGAAAAGGTCAGGATGGGACGGAATGTTTATTGAGACATGTGCAAGGCTTTCACAAATCTAGGTGGGATGAATACGAGGCTACAAAGTCGGGTGCACCAATGTGCTCTCAGTCGGGACAAGGTTTACATAGTGTCACAGACCAAGTACATGGTCAAATTAACACAACGACGGGAAGAATTGTAGGTCCTAAATACGATAAACAAATAGATAAGGAAACAATAGCAAAATTAGTTGCGGTGGAGGGTTTGCCTTTTGCATTTCCTTCCTCTTCTGGTTTTATTCATTACATTAGAGAAATGTATAATCCTGTTTTTAACGGTTTTTCTAGATCAACTGTTATGAGAGACGTTTTAAAATTTGCACATGAATATCAACAATATTTACATTATTCATTATATTATTTTTCTGGCAAAGTATTTATTACTTCTGATATAGGTCGTAGTACTAACGACAATGATTATTTAATTGTAACATGTCATTGGATATATCATAATTGGTCTAACGTATTTTAGCGTTTAGATATATTGATGATAGGCACACTGAAAATTTTATTGCACAAAATATTCATGAAGTTTGCGATTATTATGGTATAACTGACAAAATAATGACTGTTACGTTAGATAATGATTCTTCTAATAATTATGTTGTGAGACTTTTAAAAGATCTATTAACTCCATCTTTTACTAATTATTTTCATATAAAATGTCCGTGTCATATTTATAACTTAGTTGTAAAGGATGGTCTATCGCTTTTTGAAGACATTCTTAATAAAGTACAATTTGCTATAAACTTTATTTTTAGAAGTAATAGAATACAAAGAAAAAAAGAATATAAAAAACTTGTCACGATTGTAGATTACCTTTTTTGAAAAATTGCTGAAAAGTAGCGACTAGATGGAATTCTCTATATTAACAACTACTTGTTGCTTACGATTATAGAAGACCTATAACTTTATTTTTTAACGCCCATAATCGAAATCCAACTGATATGCTTGTAAATAATGATTGAGAAAAAATTTCAGAACTTATTGGATTTTTAGAGAAATATTTTCAAGCAACTAAAGAATTTTTTGATATATATTAATTATCCTACTATTTCACATATGTTATTTTATATAGCTCTAATATTTTTGTTACTTAGTGAATATATGAAAAAACCATCTTATAAGGCACCTATTAAAAAATATTTTTTCCTATTCCCACTATTTATATTATTGGTATTGTATTAAATCTGATTATTAAAATAGACGGTTGTAAAGCACTTATTGAAACTATTTACGATTGTATAGAAGTACTTCCACCTCCAAAATCAAAAAATCCAAATGAACAAGTACAGCCACCTAAGGAACCAACTAAAGAAGAAGTTTTGTCTAGCATACACGATGAATGCAAAAGAGTATGTACGCATTACCAACAAAACAGTGCTAGCAACCAACCGGCTTCTACACCTTCTTCTTCTTCTTCTTCTTCAATACAACCTTATAAAAGACATGATGTTTATGCGGCTAGTATTAAAAGCCTTAGAAATAGAATATTCCTATAATCCCTCTAATCTCTCAATCTATCTCTCTACAAGTCTACACTGCCTACTAAATATTCTATTTTATTTGCTCATTTTTATAATTGTATCAAAGATAAAAAAAAATTGGGACTGAAGTTGGCAACTAGCTTGAGGATCATCCATCAAACAAAGTTTCAATTTTCAACCTCGATTACACGTCGATGTTATGTCGGCATTTGGTACCTTCATTCCTTCTTTAAATTATTATTGTTTATCTTTAATTATTTATTTGCATATTTAGAATGGAAGGATTTTGACGTACGATTATGGGTAAGGGTGCTTCTTCTAGTTGGGGTAACAAGAGCAGGGATACTTTTTCTAGTGATCCTATTCCTAGACAGGATGATTTGATTGATTACACTCATATAGATGAAACTAATTTTTTTTATGATATACCATTAGATGATGAGACATATTCTGCAACGGAACCAGTCTTTAATTTAGACGATAATATAGATGACACACTCACTATTGCACCTCAACAACCTCAACCTCAGACTGAGTCTCAGCCTCAAACTGAAACTGGAACGCCTTGTATTCCCCCTAGTATGAGACGAGAACCCACACAACCAAAATTAAAATCAGATGCATGAGATTATTTTGATAGGGACCAAGAAAATCGAGTAGTTAGATGTAAAATTTGTTAAAATGTTTATAAATTTAAAATGGTAAAAGGTCAGGATGGGACGGGAGGTTTATTGAGACATGTGCAAGGCTTTCACAAATCTAGGTGGGATGAATACGAGGCTACAAAGTCGGGTGCACCAATGTGCTCTCAGTCGGGACAAGGTTTACATAGTGTCCCAGACCAAGTACAGGGTCAAATTAACCCAACGACGGGAAGAATTGTAGGTCCTAAATACGATAAACAAATAGATAAGGAAACAATAGCAAAATTAGTTGCGGTGGAGGGTTTGCCTTTTGCATTTCCTTCCTCTTCTGGTTTTATTCATTACATTAGAGAAATGTATAATCCTGTTTTTAACGGTTTTTCTAGATCAACTGTTATGAGAGACGTTTTAAAATTTGCACATGAATATCAACAATATTTACATTATTCATTATATTATTTTTCTGGCAAAGTATTTATTACTTCTGATATAGGTCGTAGTACTAACGACAATGATTATTTAATTGTAACATGTCATTGGATATATCATAATTGGTCTAACGTATTTTAGCGTTTAGATATATTGATGATAGGCACACTGAAAATTTTATTGCACAAAATATTCATGAAGTTTGCGATTATTATGGTATAACTGACAAAATAATGACTGTTACGTTAGATAATGATTCTTCTAATAATTATGTTGTGACACTTTTAAAAGATCTATTAACTCCATCTTTTACTAATTATTTTCATATAAAATGTCCGTGTCATATTTATAACTTAGTTGTAAAGGATGGTCTATCGCTTTTTGAAGACATTCTTAATAAAGTACAATTTGCTATAAACTTTATTTTTAGAAGTAATAGAATACAAAGAAAAAAAGAATATAAAAAACTTGTCACGATTGTAGATTACCTTTTTTGAAAAATTGCTGAAAAGTAGCGACTAGATGGAATTTTCTATATTAACAACTACTTGTTGCTTACGATTATAGAAGACCTATAACTTTATTTTTTAACGTCCATAATCGAAATCCAACTGATATGCTTGTAAATAATGATTGAGAAAAAATTTCAGAACTTATTGGATTTTTAGAGAAATATTTTCAAGCAACTAAAGAATTTTTTGATATATATTATCCTACTATTTCACCTATGTTATTTTATATAGCTCTAATATTTTTGTTACTTAGTGAATATATGAAAAAACCATCTTATAAGGCACCTATTAAAAAAATATTTTTTTCCTATTCCCACTATTTATATTATTGGTATTGTATTAAATCTTATTATTAAAATAGACGGTTGTAAAGCACTTATTGAAACTATTTACGATTGTATAGAAGTACTTCCACCTCCAAAATCAAAAAATCCAAATGAACAAGTACAGCCACCTAAGGAACCAACTAAAGAAGAAGTTTTGTATAGCATACACGATGAATGCAAAAGAGTATGTACGCATTACCAACAAAACAGTGCTAGCAACCAACCGGCTTCTACACCTTCTTCTTCTTCTTCTTCAATACAACCTTATAAAAGACATGATGTTTATGCGGCTAGTATTAAAAGCCTTAGAAATAGAATATTCCTATAATCCCTCTAATCTCTCAATCTATCTCTCTACAAGTCTACACTGCCTACTAAATATTTTATTTTATTTGCTCATTTGTATAATTGTATCAAAGATAAAAAAAATTGGGACTGAAGTTGGCAACTAGCTTGAGGATCATCCATCAAACAAAGTTTCAATTTTCAACCTCGATTACACGTCGATGTTATGTCGGCATTTGGTACCTTCATTCCTTCTTTAAATTATTATTTTTTATCTTTAATTATTTATTTGCATAATTAGAATGGAAGGATTTTGACGTACGATTATGGGTAAGGGTGCTTCTTCTAGATGGGGTAACAAGAGCAGGGATACTTCTTCTAGTGATCCTATTCCTAGACAGGATGATTTGATTGATTACACTCATATAGATGAAACTAATTTTTTTTATGATATACCATTAGATGATGAGACATATTCTGCAACGGAACCAGTCTTTAATTTAGACGATAAAATAGATGACACACTCACTATTGCACCTCAACAACCTCAACCTCAGACTGAGTCTCAGCCTCAAACTGAAACTGGAACGCCTTGTATTCCCCCTAGTATGAGACGAGAACCCACACAATCAAAATTAAAATCAGATGCATGAGATTATTTTGATAGGGACCAAGAAAATTGAGTAGTTAGATGTAAAATTTGTAAAAATGTTTATAAATTTAAAATGGGAAAAGGTCAGGATGGGACGGGAGGTTTATTGAGACATGTGCAAGGCTTTCACAAATCTAGGTGGGATGAATACGAGGCTACAAAGTCGGGTGCACCAATGTGCTCTGAGTCGGGACAAGGTTTACATAGTGTCCCAGACCAAGTACAGGGTCAAATTAACCCAACGACGGGAAGAATTGTAGGTCCTAAATACGATAAACAAATAGATAAGGAAACAATAGCAAAATTAGTTGCGGTGGAGGGTTTGCCTTTTGCATTTCCTTCCTCTTCTGGTTTTATTCATTACATTAGAGAAATGTATAATCCTGTTTTTAACGGTTTTTCTAGATCAACTGTTATGAGAGAAGTTTTAAAATTGGCACATGAATATCAACAATATTTACATTATTCATTATATTATTTTTCTGGCAAAGTATTTATTACTTTTGATATAGGTCGTAGTACTAACGACAATGATTATTTAATTGCATGTCATTGGATATATCATAATTGGTCTGTGAAAAAACGTATTTTAGCATTTAGATATATTGATGATAGGCACACTGAAAATTTTATTGCACAAAATATTCATGAAGTTTGCGATTATTATGGTATAACTGACAAAATAATGACTATTACGTTAGATAATGATTCTTCTAATAATTATGTTGTGAGACTTTTAAAAGATCTATTAACTCCATCTTTTACTAATTATTTTCATATAAAATGTCCGTGTCATATTTATAACTTAGTTGTAAAGGATGGTCTATCGCTTTTTGAAGACATTCTTTATAAAGTACAATTTGCAATAAACTTTATTTTTAGAAGTAATAGAATACAAAGAAGAAAAGAATATAAAAAACTTGTCACGATTGTAGATTACCTTTTTTGAAAAATTGCTGAAAAGTAGCGACTAGATGGAATTCTCTATATTAACAACTACTTGTTGCTTACGATTATAGAAGACCTATAACTTTATTTTTTAACGCCCATAATCGAAATCCAACTGATATGCTTGTAAATAATGATTGAGAAAAAATTTCAGAACTTATTGGATTTTTAGAGAAATATTTTCAAGCAACTAAAGAATTTTTTGATATATATTATCCTACTATTTCACATATGTTATTTTATATAGCTCTAATATTTTAATTACTTAGTGAATATATGAAAAAACCATCTTATAAGGCACCTATTAAAAAAATATTTTTTTCCTATTCCCACTATTTATATTATTGGTATTGTATTAAATCTGATTATTAAAATAGACGGTTGTAAAGCACTTATTGAAACTATTTACGATTGTATAGAAGTACTTCCACCTCCAAAATCAAAAAATCCAAATGAACAAGTACAGCCACCTAAGGAACCAACTAAAGAAGAAGTTTTGTCTAGCATACACGATGAATGCAAAAGAGTATGTATGCATTACCAACAAAACAGTGCTAGCAACCAACCGGCTTCTACACCTTCTTCTTCTTCTTCTTCTTCTTCTTCTTCTTCTTCTTCTTTAATACAACCTTATAAAAGACATGATGTTTATGCGGCTAGTATTAAAAGCCTTAGAAATAGAATATTTAGTGGTCCAACACTAGCAAAGATGGTCCGAGATGTATTGAACATTCAAGCGTCATCAACAGCGTCTGAAAGCGTTTTTTCTGCTAGAAGATTTCAAATAAGAGAGCATATACATTCATTGGCGGGAGATGCATTAGAGATTGCAGTTCTATTCAGAGATTGGATTCAAGCGTAGCATAGAAGGTGCGGTCAATCGGAGATCAACAAAGAAGAAGACAACAACTACAATGAAATCTTGTCCGAGGGAACAGGAAGCGACGTCGAACAATTTGACCTACAAATTCCAACTGAAGATCCTCAAGACATTGTGAGGAAATTAGAAAAAGTATGGTTAACTATGTATTTTTTTTTAATTGCAATTTTACTATGTGATTTGCAACTTTTGAACAACACCACAAAGTTGCAATTTTGAAATTGTATTACAAAAAAATCATGTTTCTATTAAATAATATAAGAGGCACAAAAACAGCATTGTGATGTTTTTATTACACTATCTTGTTCAATTATTGAAGTGTTTATATATATATATATATATATATATATATATATATATATATATATATATATATATATATATATATATATATATATATATATATATATATATATATTATTTTTTAAAATTAAGTGGCGAAAAAAAATACCCCAAATCCCGGCCCCTCTACCGGCGGGATGTGGGACGGGACGGCACCTCTTCCCGTCCCGCCTATCCCGGCGGATCCCGCGTCCCGACCCTCTCCCCCGACCCGCCTATCCCCCCGCCCCTTTGGACCGCCCTAGTTTTTACTAAGACTTCTTTATATAACTTTTTATTTTTGAATGGTTTCTTTGTTCTCTTATTTGGATTGAAAGAAAGAAAACTTTCTTTTCACCTCTTCTTTATTTTTATTTTATATTTTTTACTTGAAAGTTCTATTCAATGTTTCATATTAAGTTAGCGTTCTTTGAATTTGAGTTTTAATTGAGACTAATAATATAAACAATTCAATCACACTTACGGCAATTACCAATTTTGAAGTAGCAATGCTTATGTATTTTTTAATCGACCAATTTATTATTAATTTTATTTTATTAATGGTGTAGTACTATGTAGGACTAAATATTAAAGAGCCGACTTAGGCTCGGCTCGAATCGGGCTCGGCTATACTTTGGAAAAGCTCGGTTAAGCTCAGTTCGATTGGGTTCGGGCTTAGCTATTTCGGCTCAACGCTCAGGCTTAAGCATGTTTAATTACAAGCTTTAAAAGTCCCAATTATTATTTTTTTAAAATTATGCCACAAGCTTTAAAAGTTTTTATTTTTTAAAAAAAAATTATGTCAAGTCAAACTATAAGAAATAAATTGGAACGAAGGGAAGTAAAATTCGTGGTAAGGAGAGGAGGGGATTCCAATTCCGCCCGGATCAAATGGAAACTTTGTCTCCACAACAACAATATTTCTGGAATAAACAAAGAAAAGACTCAGAAATATTGTATTCTTTTCATTTGCAACCTCTGTTCTTTGAGGATGATAAGTTGCAAAGTTAGATGAAGCACATGGATCTGGTTGTACCTTCAAACCCCCTATTTTCTATTTCAAATCTAAAAGTAGACGATACACGTTGCGAACAGAGTGTCTCAATTTTGTCCACAAATTGGTTCCGCCATAATACCTTGCTCCTAGCATCCTTCAAGATAATTCAGTAGCGAAATCAAAAATTTCATTAAAAGTATACAATGATGTTCAAGGTTCAACTTATACGCATATAAAGCAATATTTGACTCATATACACAACACTATAATCTTTCGGCGAATTGTGATCAGTTAGCAACGTTGTTCACCTGAACATCCTTCACCAACTGGATATCTGCCCCTGCAAGAACCTTATTTGTCAAAATGGCTTCCGAATGCACCTTAGCCTTGCATACAAATTTAATTGAAGCTTAGCTTGAGCTCCATGTTAAATATACATAATATACACACAATATACATGTGTATATTATGTATATTTGGCTCTCGGTTTTTGTTGTAATACCGTGTATATGGTATATAATTTAGGTAAGGTTTTAGTCTCCTAGTTTACGTAATGTTGTGGTGTAATTAGTATTGTACACTTACCATAATATTTGTATTACCATAATTGTATAGTTAATATCCAAGTAGAATAAGGTTTTAGGAGTAGAATATGAATAGGATTCTCCTATTATGAAAATATGTAAATTGTATATATACTCTTTCAATCAATGAAAATAATCAAGAGATTATTTCTTTCATGGTATCAAGAGTCTAGGTTAATACTTTCTCCCTAATATTTCTGTCCATACCACCGAATCCGAGCCCTTCCTCGGTTTCCGTGCCCGGAAATTATTTTTCTCTTCCTAATTTTTTCTCCCCAATCCCTACGTCACGTCTTGCATTGCTATTATGGCTAGGAACATGTTTCACTCTGCCCTTACTATTTCTAATATCAAGAATCACATCCCTATCATTCTTGAAATAAAAAACGTCCAATACGCGACGTGGGCCGAACTGTTTAGAATACATGCACGCTCGCATCAAGTTCTCCATCATATTATCTCCGCGGCTCCTACATATACGGAGGTGCCCAAACCAGAGGATGATCCTACGTTATGGACGACCCTTGATACTACTGTTTTTCAGTGGATTTACTCCACTATGTCTAGCGACCTCTTGCAGACGATTATCGAACCCGACGCTACGGCGATGGAAGCATGGAATAGAATACGTGATATATTCCAAGATAATCAGAATTCTCGTGTTGTTACCCTTGAGCAAGAATTTTTCCACATCTATATGAAAAATTTCCCAAACGTTTCAGCATATTGCAAAAGGTTAAAGGAATTGGCGAACCAACTCCGCAACGTTGGCGCGCCTGTTTCGAATGATCATTTGGTCCTACAAATGGTTGCAGGACTTTCAGAGGCTTATAGTGGTGTTGGCACACTTCTTCGTCAGAGCAGCCCTCTTCCGCAATTTTATTAGGCTCGTTCTATGCTTACCCTCGAAGAAGCCGGCTTGGCCAAAAAGGCAGCTATTGGTGCTAGTCCCGTAGTCATGATGATGTCCTCTACAAAATCTCCGGGTGGTGTTGATAATTCCGGCCAAAACCATACTCATGGTGGCGGCAAAAATAGTCGAAAAAATAATGCCAAAAATCGCGGGGGCAAACGCGGTGGTTCCGGGGATGGTCACGGTGGTAGTAGGTCTCGAAATACCGGCAGTGGGCCACCACCCAACTGGTCCCAGCCTTGGGTCCCCCTGGCCGTGGGCCTAGGCCAGTGGGCAGTGGCCCAACAATCCCTACGGACCAGCAGTTTCGCATTCTGGCCACTGGACTGCCTATCAGCGTTTTTTCAGGCCCAATCCAGTTTGGCCCAGTGGTTCTCTCCCCAGTTCTGGGCCGGGACAGCGACCCGATGTACTTGGGCCCCAAGCCCCTCAGGCCCATCATGTAGTAGGCCCCACTACTTCCGACATTGAAGCCACGATACACACGCTTGGAATAAATCTTTCGGGCCCAAATTGGTACATGGACACCGGCGCCACTACTCACATGACGTCCGACTCAGGTACTCTCTCGTCTTATTCCAATTTGAGCAACAATCGTGGTATAATTATTGGTAATGGTAATTCAATTCCAATTCGTGGTTATGGTCAGAAAACATTGTCTCCCCACCATCCACCCCTTATTTTGAAAAATACCCTCACGCTCTAAAATTGATTAAAATTTTGGTGTATGTTCAAAAATTCACCACTAATAATTCTGTGTCCATAGAATTTGATCAATTTGGTTTTTCTGTGAAGGATTTCAAAACAGGGAATCCTGTCATGAGGTGGCTCTGGCTCTTTCCTTGTGGCATGCTCGTCTAGGTCATCCGAGATCATCTATGTTGTCTTCCTTAGATAAAAACAATTTTATTTCTTGTAAGAGTGTGTGTAGTACACCGAATTGTCAATCTTATTCTTTAGGAAAAATAGTTAAGTTGTCATTTGTAGACTCCAATTCTCATACTTTAATGTCATTTGATATTATTCATAGTGATTTATGGACGTCTCATGTTCTTAGTTCTTTGGGTCATCGGTATTATGTTCTCTTTTTGGATGATTATTCTAAGTTTTTATGGACTTTTCCGATAGCAAAAAATCCCAAGTTTTTTCCATCTTCTTAAAATTTAGAGCATTCATTAGAACCCAATTCGAACGAAAAATAAAAAATATTCAATGTGATAAAGGAAAAGAGTATGACAATAGGGTGTTTCGGGAATTCTGTGATAATAATGGGATCAATTTTCATTTTTCTTGTCCTCATACTTCTTCACAAAATGGGAAAACCAAACGCAAAATTTGTACCATTAATAACATTATTCGGACTTTGCTGATTCATGCTTCTGTACCCCCGTCTTTTTGGCATCATGCTCTACAAATGGTTACATATCTCCTTAACATAATTCCTTCCAAAGGTTTGACATATTGTTCCCCCCTTCACATTATATATAATAAAATTCATTCTTATTCACATCTTAGGGTCTTTGTGTTATCCGCTATTTCCGTCCACCACAATTAACAAACTTCATGCCCGGTCTACTCCATGTGTGTTTTTGGGTTTTTCATCTAATCATCGTGGTTACAAATGCTTTGATTTATCCTCTAATAAAATCATCATTAGTCGCCATGTCATTTTTTATGAATCTCAATTTTCGTTTGCAAAAGTGAGTAATCCCGTGCCTAGTTCGTATATTTTTTTGGATGATGGTATATCCCCGTATATTATTCACTATTTTTTGAACGTCTCCCGCACTCAAAATTCTCCATCGGACCCACTGCCCGTGGGCCCACTGCCCGCGGGCCCAATGGTCCGTCTCGAGCTACAGTGCCCAGTATTGTCACTGGGCCAGTTTCAGGGCCAGTCCAGCCCAATTCTTGAACTGGTCCAGTTCCGACACCTGTTTACCGTAATGGGCCAGCAGGCCCACTGCCTGCTGGCCAGTCCGTCCCGAGTCTAGAAAATTCCCAAAATTCGTCCAATTCTTCCTCGAGTCATAGAGCGGTCACTCGTAGTCAACGGGGTGTTTTTAAACCAAAAAGACATTTTAATTTACATTCTAATGTTCTTAAATCACAGTTACCCCGTAATCATGTGTCTGCTTTAAATGACCCAAACTGGAAAATTGCTATGATCGATGAATATAATACTCTTATTGATAATAAGACGTGGGAGTTGGTACCCCGTCCATCCGGTATTAATATTATTAGGTCTATGTGGATTTTTGCTCATAAGGACAATTCATATGGTTCATTTGCCCGACATAAGGCGCGGCTTGTAGGTGGTGGTAAGACTCAACAGGTTGGTGTAGATTTTGGTGAGACATTTAGTCTGGTGGTCAAGCAGGCTACCATTCGCACTGTGCTTAGCTTGGCTCTTTCGAAAGCATGGCCTATCCATCAGTTAAATGTAAAAAATGTTTTT
This sequence comes from Anisodus acutangulus, assembly GCA_029783415.1. Taxonomy (NCBI): domain Eukaryota; kingdom Viridiplantae; phylum Streptophyta; class Magnoliopsida; order Solanales; family Solanaceae; genus Anisodus; species Anisodus acutangulus. Next base: position 2,904,898 of record CM056499.1, read on the forward strand.
CCACATGGTGATCTCAAGGAAACAGTCGATATGCATCAGCCTTTGGGATTTATGGATCCCAAACATCCTCATCATGTATGTTTGTTGAAGAAGTCCTTATATGTGCTTAAGCAGTCTCCACGGGCATGGTATACGCGGTTTGCCGACTATGTTTCGACTATTGGGTTCACTCACAGCAGGTCGGATAATTCCTTGTTCATCTACCGTCGTGGTTCGTCCTTGGCCTATATTATGTTATATGTGGATGATATTATTTTGATAGCCTTTTCCGATGCCTTACGCCAGTCTATCATGACAATGCTCAACTCTAAGTTTTCTATGAAAGATTTTGGGCCTTGAGTTATTTTTTGGGGATTGCTGTCACTCGTCATGCCGGTGGGTTGTTCTTATCTCAAATGAAGTATGCAGCTGAGATCATTGAGAGGGCTGGGATGTCATCTTGTAAGTCCACTTCCACTTCAGTTGATATTAAGACCAAGCTTAGTGTCGCGGCCGGCATACCATACGAGGATCTGACCCGCTATCGCAGTCTTGCAGGGGCCCTTTAGTATCTTACATTCACAAGATCAGATATTACGTGTATTGTCCAGCATATGTGTTTGTTTATGCATGATCCCAGAGTTGAGCACATGAATGCACTCAAACACAACATTCGGTATATTCAGGGTACACTTGACTATGGTTTGCATTTATATCATTCCTCGACGTCCACACTTGTCTCGTATACGGATGCTGATTGGGGTGGCTGTCCGCACACCAGACGGTCTACGTCTGGCTATTGTATGTTTCTTGGCAATAAGCTGGTCTCATAGTCTGTGAAACGTCAGTCGACATTGTCCCGATCCAGTGCCGAGGTCGAGTATCGCGGGGTAGCTAATGTGGTATCTGAATCATGTTGGTTACGTAATTTGTTGTTAGAGCTTCATTGTCCCATTCAGAAAGTGACCTTGGTGTATTGTGATAATATTAGTGTCATCTACATTTCTGGTAATCTGGTTCAGCACCAGCGCACTAAACATATCGAGATGGACATTCACTTTGTTCGTGAAAAGGTTGCTCGTGGTCAAGTTCGCATCTGCCATGTCCCGTCCAGGTATCAAATTGCCGACATCTTTACAAAGGGTCTTCCCTCGGTCCTTTTTGAAGATTTTAGGGACAGTCTCAGTGTTCGAAGACCGCCCACTATGACTGCGGTGGTGTGTTAAATATACATAATATACACACAATATACATGTGTATATTATGTATATTTGGCTCTCGATTTTTGTTGCAATACTGTGTATATGGTATATAATTTAGGTAAGGTTTTAGTCTCCTAATTTTGGTAATGTTGTGGTGTAATTAGTATTGTACACAATATGTGTATTACCATTATTGTATAGTTAATATCCAAGTAGAATAAGGTTTTAGGAGTAGAATATGAATATGATTCTCCTATTATGAAAACATGTAAATTGTATATATACTCTTTCAATCAATGAAAATAATCAATAGATTATTTCTTTCACTCCATATTGCTACCTTCCGTTGATTAGCCCTTGCACCATAGGGATGGGTTTTGTTCACATTTCCCCCTTTTCCCATTCTCATCAATTAATAAAAAAAATTGAATAAATCTATATCTATATTATTTTAAAAGAATGAATATAAATGTTGGTTGACCAAAATATACTTTAAATATTAAACAACTTTTACCCTTTGAAAATTTTAAAAAATACTTTTATGTAGGATATAGTAATTAAGACTTCAAAGACAACTAAAAAAATACCCAACTAATACTTTTTTTAATTTTGTAACGTAGATTATTTTGATAAAAGGAATAGAAGTATTGTTTGTCGTTTGTATTTACATCTGGTTTTGTTTCTTCCGAATCCCATAGTGGGACTCGAGAGAAGATTAATCCCCATTGTGGCGACTCGAGAGAAGATTAAGATGAAGAATCTGATGTTAGATCTAATTCGATAACAATAAAAAAAAATTATTGAATACTTACTCTTCTTTTTCAATTTAGGTATTCTTTCATGGGCCAAACGTCGATGAATAGGGAATAACGTGCAAACACACGTTCGTAGAGACTAGTACATACATAAGCAACAATTTTCATTTTACAAACATAGCATATAAACTGCTGGGCAGTGAATCATGACATTAAAGCCTAAATATGCCAAGCAACTTTGCAGTGCGCGCACAAATTCTTTTATCTAAAGCAGCGCTAAATAACATATCGCCATATAGAACTAGTACAACAAAAAATTATCATGAGCAGCTGCAAATAACATCTTTGGCATTAATCTCAAAATGAGAAACCTAAATCAGGAATTTTAGTGCAACTCTTCCTCACTTCTACATGTAAAAATAAACAATGATTTACACTGCTGAAAATCATTCTTATTACTACTTCAAGAAAGTACTCATGTTAATCTCCATATTCGAAATATCCCATGAAAGTTCTCAGATATCAGCCCAGGCTCTAGATCCCTGCATCCAAATGAAACAGATTGTGAGTATCTCAAGCAACACATTCAATTACTGCACTGGAAGAAAATTACTTCCATGCTTCAGGTTGAACAATCAATCAATGAACTTCAGCAAAGGATATCAAAAACAAGTTATCTTGTGCAACCTCTTTTTCTTTTTCCCCTGTGCATGGGAAAGGGAGGGTGAGGTGATAATTGCAGCATCTGAATTCAAAAGAAACAACTAAAGTGAAGCAAGAACCTTTGTGGACAGTTCGAGGGACTACAAGGTTAACATACTCGGACATGAAATGCACTCCATTCTCATAAAACCCACTGAGAGATATCAGTTTTAACTTATAAGAATAATCAATTATCCACACTTTAATCACACTATTATGCAGAAATCAAATGGATTTAGCTTCCACCTTGACTTTCAGTTGAGGGGCATACAACGGGGATATATTTTCCAAAATCAAGTGAGGAGAGGAAAGCAACCTCACCTTCACAAATTTATACTACTCTGTTTGAAATTCAAGCAGATGAATCAAGGCCTGGGTTTTAAAGTTCCAGCAGTAATGCACTTGTTTGGATATAAAGATAAAACGATTTCGAGCCTGACTGCTAGTGTACAAATCCTGTTATTACAAATCAACCACAAAGAAATAAAGTTCAATCTTTTCCAAGGAAAAGTTTTCAATGTAAGATTTGGAAAGAATAACTCGAAATCAAACGACAACATAAGTGTTATTTAATTGATCAAACAAAACCTTACAGAGTGCAACACAAGTCTTCAATAATTAAAGACGACTTTTGGGGCCCCGAAGACTTTAAAAGACACAGGAAGCTGTTCAAGTCTATGAGATGACAAAACCAAAACCTCGTAAGCTGGACCCACCAATTGATATAAAGTGGACTTGATATATACTCAAGTTTCTTTATCCTAAAAGATCAAAATGCGTGGGAAGTCGCAATTCTCTGGAACTATTGACTACACTACTATGGTGAAAACATAAGTTCTAACCTAAGATAGGTTAACAAAATCACTGAGCAAATTGGAGGTAATCAGAAATTGAAGTTAGAAGATGCTTCTAATTTTGTCAACTACGAATGACAGCTCCCTTTTGCTCCTCATCGATGGTACATTTTCATTGACTCTTACGGGAAACTCGAAGAATAAAAAAATTCAAGAATGTTTTAGTATACTTTCTTTGATATGACAAGAATTCACCTTATATATGACCTGAATTAGAACCAACCAGATTCCCTGAAGCTCGTTTTTCACTCTTAAAAGAAAACCTTAGCTCAAAATCAAGAATCAACGACTTCATACTTGTGAATCGAATATTCTGTCTCCCCTGAGATTCTGTTCCCAGAATATTCTGTCTCCCCTGAGATTCCGTTCTCAGAATATTCTACTTTAAAGACTAGTGCCACGAGGCTATCATACCTAAGATGAACTCCCGAGTCCATAAGTGGTGCTGTAGCAGACTGAAAACCACAAAATATTGAATAAAATTAAACCTTTGCTCCATGCAGCCATCAAACTCAAAAGAATAGGTTCAAGAGATGAGAATCGACTTGTTTTGGCTTTGAGGGACGTCTTCTCTTTCCCCCTTATCAAGCAAGTCTAGAATTAATGATACCCACTAGAAAGACAATTTCAATCCATTAGGATGTACCAGAATTATTATTTGACACTTGAAGGTGCCTCTTAGTTCCATATATCATAAACCCAGTTACCAGTCTGTGAATGTGCTAATAGAATCGAAAAACACAGAAAATGGACGTCACAGTGCTCAAACATCATCAATTATCTACTGCCATTGGATTCTTTTAACAGAATCTTAATTTTTCTGTGAAATTACCAGTACTAGAATTTTACCATTCCAAAGAGGACAGGGAATGGTAATATGTTCCATGCAAAAGGACTAATATATTTGAGCCAAAAAAAATGAACGATAAACATCTTCAGCTGACAAATTAGAAATAAACCAAAAAAGAGCTTTAAAAGCCACAAGCAGGTTCTTTTGGCATCTGTTGATGCTATCCCAGCAAACTACTTTTCAGCTTTACAGTGTCGTGTCGGAATAGTAAGATTGACAATGACTTTAATTACTCATCCCCCCCGGGAAAAGCACAATGGTTCTATCGTATTTGGAAGTTATACACGTTTGGGCCAGTAGAAGCTTTTCAACCATAAGTCTCCTGTCAATATACCTAGCAAAGTTTTCTAAAGCATTTTCGAGAGTAGTGCCCGGTGCATTTGAAACTGCCACTAGGGCTAGAATGGTGAGGTATGTAACTCATTCTTTATTCGTAATGATTAATAACCTGTTTGGCCAAGCTTTTGGGAAGCTAAAAGTACTTTTTCTTTTATACATAAAGTGCTTATTTGAAGTTGAGGTGTTTGGTCAAGCTTTTCGGAAAAAGCTAAGTTCTTTTGAGTAGTAGCAGAAGCTGAAAAAAGTAGCTTCTCCCCAAAAGCAGTTTTTGGACCTTGGCCAAGCACAAATTCTGGTCTAATATTGACACAAGTATTTTTCAAATTAATTAGCCAAACACAAACTGTTACTCTCAAAAAGTACTCTAACAAAGGGCACTTTTCAAACTAAGTAGATTTTGAAAGTTTAGTCAAACATGCTATAACAAGGAGACAAAAGAGATACTGGTGTCTTCATATGATGAATACAAGGCATACTTATATATAAGTATTAAATACAAACACATATGATAGTCGTCCAATGTGAAAATACATCCAATTTTAAGAATTAAAACATCCCTACTCTACACTAAGGGGTCGTTTGGTAGGGTGTATAAGAATAGTGTTGAGTATGGTGTATTAGTACTGATGGGATTAGTTATGCAAGGATTAGTTATGTTGGCCTTATTTCTTATCCACTGTTTGATTTGGTGCACTACAAATATCATGCATGGCATAATTTTTAAGAAAAACATTTGTTTATAAAAATACCCTTCTTTAGCTTTGAGGGACTTCATACTTATGCACGTATTAATAGTCTTGGTATTGCTAATACCATGGTTTGCTATGTATTAATTATACATAGGTTGAAAAAGTGTATCAAACAAGGAATTAGTAATACCAAAGCTAATACATGCATTATTTTTTCTAATACATTCTACCAAATGACCCCTAACAACAACTAAGTCACAGTCCCAAATAGGTTGGGGCCTTCTAAAACACTAACACATCCCTAAAACTTAAAACGGGGATACCAGCTTAATCTTTGTTTTTTGATATGCTTTTTTCTTTCTTTTTTGATAAGTTGAGATAACTTTCATTGATGGAGTACCAAGGAGGTACTTCACAAGAAGAAACAAACAAGCAGTTACAGCATCGCTGTATACATCTCCGAACTCCAAAAAATCAAAATATTAAGATATATTTTCTATCATGCTACTACTACACCAAAAACACGGATTCTGTAGGCAACTACCTTTTACAAAAGGGGTCTGATGCTTTTGATCTTAAAAGAATCTCTTATTCTTCTCTAACCAAATAGTCCATACGATGCAAGAGGGATGGTCTTCCAGAACTGTAATCCAACCAAAACATCTGCTGCAAAGGTAGAAGCCTTCCCTTTGTAGCATATATTTAATTAAACAGGCATCCAGAATTGTAATCCAACCAAAACAAATCACCTTTAGAGATGCTCTTGCTCTCCACGACATCTTTTCAGGCCAAAACAAATTTTAACTGAGAATTTTCAATTTTGTCCTGCTACCTAGATCTGAAAGTCCAACCTATTGATATCAAGGCCTGTAAGTTTCAAAGGATGCAATAATTGACTAACTTCATCTTATTCCAATCTTCAAAATTTATGCTAAATTAAACTGTCGTCCAGACCCTGTATAACATTCAGCCACTGTACATTGTTTATTTATATTTAAACAGTACAAAATGGGAAATTTATCCATCAGTCTCACCCTCAAGCCAAACATCTATCCAAAACCTCATAATTCTCCCATTCCCAACCTCCAATTTTACATACTCTTGACATTCTGGCCATAGCTTGCATATTTGTTCCAAACCCACTTTAAACAGGGGCACCAATATCCATTTCTACCATAGCTGGTAGTGATTATTTCCTTCACAGCTCATCTCCATTCCCATTGAATTTCCCGTCATTTAATGTACAATCACTTATTATGAATTTTTAGGTTCCTCAAACCCATACTTTTACTGTCACTTGGCCCATAAACCCTTGTGAAAATACAGTTGAATCCAGAGTTTTATTACCGTCACTTCGCCCATAAACCCTTGTTTAGGAATCATCTGGAAAATTTTAAATAGCATTAGCTGCTGATTCGGTATTTGGTGTCTTGTGCTTGATGTTCATTATGCTCAAATGGACGGTAACCATCCCGCCGACCAGGTAACGCCGCCAGATTACTACGCCGGCAACTTTTTCCGGCATCTTCTCTTTTTTACCTTTGCTTCTCTTCTCTTTTCCTCCTCCTCTTCTTCTACTCTTCTCTGTTTCTCTTTTTTTACTAAGCTGATCTGACGCCAGCGAGAATAGCAACCCCGTCGGTGAACAGTATCACGACAGTGAACAAGTCAGATCCCCATCCCCACCTCCCTTCTCCGACGGTAACCACCCCGGCGACCAGGTAACCCACTCCGCCGGATTACTACGCCGGTGACTTTTTCCGGCATCTTCTCTTTTTACCTCTACTTCTCTTATCTTTTCCTCCTCTCCTTCTACTCCTCTGTTTCTCTTTTTACTAAGATGATCCGACGCCGGCGAGAACTATTCCGGCAGTGAACAGTGTCAGTGAACAATACTTCGAACGTGAACAGTATTTTCCCGACAAAGAACAGGTTCTATCAACTAGAGTTGCAAAGTACACCGGCGGTTTCATCTGGCCGAACTGTTTTCGCCGAAGGCAAGGCTTCATATCGGAAACCTATGGGACTGGGATATCTACTCTCGCACACTGCTACTCACCAGCAACCACCACAACGGTCGCCACCGCATCGCCGACAACTTATTTCGGCGGTTCTAAGGTGACCCTGCTCCATATATCTCTTCCCTTTTGTTTTTCTTTGCTCTGCTTTTGCAGGTACTAGCAGATATATATCCAAAGCATCAACTACCGAAACACGACCGTCGAGATCAGATTTGTCACGACGAGCATCTGGGCTCTATCTCTCCGGTCTTCCGCCAAACATTCGGGTTCTATCTCTCTGGTCTTCATTCTTGTTGCTAATTTATCTTTGCTTGGCTGTCGAATTTGTTTCATAATATATTGATTCCTGCCTGATACGATACGGGATGGCACAAGGGTGATTATGAGAGCTAGGTTTCATGGTGGAACTCGGCTTCAAACCAATGATGATCCATGGAGCATATTCACCACATTTGAGGAGCTTCAAGGGGTCTCAAACGGGTATCTTCTCACCTCACACCCCTTGATGATGAAGGATAAGCCTTTGAAGGCCATTGAAGACCTATGTGAAGATGATCAAGCTATGGGAAATAGCATGGAAAGAACAAAACACAACTCACTCAAGTTCCTTCACCCGAGACTATGCCGAGGAGCTCCCAGCCATATGAGTCATGTTGGCCTTGGAGATCCTTGAGGGACTCAACTTGGTTGAAGAAGAGAAGCATGGGATTGGATGAAGATCTCAAGACCGGGAGGTGGTTATTTACGCAAAGAGGCCAAACTTTAAAGACAGCCATCATTCCTTGAAAAGACCACCAACCAAGGCCCTTACTTCATTAAGGGGATAATTGTAATAGCTTAGTAGTCTTCTTAGCCTAAGTAGTATAAATACTACATTTGTTATTTCATTACTTAGTTTTTGGATGAATATTGATTGACAGTGATTCTCTAGTAACTAGGTTCTAGATTGTAGTGTAGTGTAGTGCTCCTAGTGAGTGTAGAGTTGGTCTTAATCTCTTCGATTGAACCTCTCTTTGAATGTATCCAAGTTGGTAATTCAAGCATGAGTTCAAGTCTCTTCTCTTTTGGTTTGTGATCAATTACTTGATTTCAATCCCTTCTTTCTTCTATTCTCACCTATATTTCTTCTATCAAACCTATCTTACTTTGTGTTGTTTAATTCCACATATTTAATTGTTATTTTCATACGTTCCCAAGTTGAATCGTATTTGGTATCAGAGCTTAGGCTAAAGGATTGTATCTACAATTCTTAATCTTAGGTTCTTCTATTTTGAAAATCCAAAAAAAAAATATCGAAATTCCGAAAATTCCCAAAAAAAATTGTGTTAATTTTGTTGTTTTGACACTAAATTCTTGTTCCCTAGTGTTAGTTGAACCTAAATTTCAAGTTTCGTTCAATTTGGAGGTTCTACCATTGTTGGAGCTTCAAGGTTTAAAACTTGACAGTGGGTTTTGGCGAAGGAAGGTGATATTGGCTTCAAAAGTTGGTGGGTTTTGTTATACTCATTAAGGGGAGCTTGGATATTAAATTTGGTGGAAATTGGAGGTCATTTGGACAAGTATTGAAGAATCCACCGTTGAAGTACTTTTAAACCTTCAAGAACTTGAAAGTGGGTCTTGTTGAAGAAGGTGAAATTGGAACTTAAAACCTATTGGGTTTTGTTCTCTACATCAAGGAGAGCATAGATTTAAATTTTGGTGCAATTTGAAGTTAATTTGAGGTGGATTGAAAAATTGGGTTCTTCATGTTCTTGAGCCATCTTCATAAATTCATGGTGAAGAAGACACTCAAAGGGAGCTTTTGATCCAAAAAGGTTCAAGTCAAGTGGTGGAAAGGTGTTTGTAGGGCAAAAAAGGGAAAGTTCTAGGTTGGCTGGCCCCAAATCAACCAATTTTCAGAATTGAAAAAAAAATTATTTTTTTCCGAAAATGCCACATCAGCAGCTATCTGCCGTGGCAGTGTCAGCTCAGCGCTGCATCTGTGTGGCAGCCATGTCAGCTGCCACGTGCGGGGTGCCTTCGGGAACGCGGACATAGGTGGTGCATGGGCGCTGCCAAGCCCAGTCACACCTGCAGGAGCGTGGGGCCCAATTTCAGAGGGCCGGCAGCCCTGTTTTTTCCGTTTTGTGCTGTTTCAGCCCCTGTTTCCGGCGTTTTGACCCGATTTTCGCTCAAATTTCTCCTGATTTGATTTCTTATCCTATTCTTAATACTTTAATACTTCTAGTTAATTAAAAACAAGTAATTAATCCTACTTGTTTGCTAATTAATTCATAAATTTCATCACTTTTCATCCTAAATTCTCAAACAATTTTCCAAGTGTTGAAATTCGATTTTTATTCTTTCCTTCTCATTTCTTTAATTTTCTAAGCTAATTAACAATTAGTAATTGTTCTTACTTGATTGTTAACTAGTTCTTGAGTCCGAATTTTCATTTCGTGCCAACTCTTTCAAGCTTTTATCGTTTAAACTCCGTTGTAATTTCATTGGATGTTGTCCATTTGCTTTGATTGTCCGTTCTTGGTGTCACATAACTTCCACTCCAAACCGATGCTTGTTTACTACTAGGAAACAATTTGAAATTGAAGGTTCTTGACGAGCTCAAGGATAATCTATTGAGGGGGAAAAAGGCAAGAGTGGTGCTAGCCAAGCACAACCGAGTGCAATATAAGCATTGGTGAGGAACTCTTATTATTAACCTTGTTTGCTTGTTTTGTAGGTACACAAAGAGGAGTCATAAGAAGAGGAGTTATAAGAAACATGTCGTGTATCGCTTCGGGATCTTGTGATGATGATATGGGAGGCTATGGCTCTAGTGACGGAGGTTATGACCATGATGATGATGGAGCTTATGGAGACGATGGTGGTCACTATGATCATGGACCATATGATGGTGAAGAACACTACTCTGGAGGCGAATATGAGGTAAATGAATCTCATGGATCTTATGAACAAGATGAGGGAGTAGAAGAGCCTAATGAAGAGTCCTATGGTGAAGACGATGGTTATGAAGATCATCATACTACACACCACGGATATGGAGGCGACTTGAGGTATAGTTCTTTCTCACACATACCTCATATATCAATTTATGAAGAGTCGCATGAAATAGGGAGTTGTGATGAACATGAATCGAGTGGCTATGCACTTTGTGGTGAATATGACCGTGAGGGTAGTGGACTTGAGTGTGAACCTTGTGAAGAATTTTCTAGAGGATATTCACGTGCATCCGATGGTATAAGAGTGTGGGTTGGAGGAAGTAAAAGTCGTCCTAGAAGGAAAAGAGAGTGTACATTTCCTACTTCAAAAAGTACAATGCCTTATGTTCCTTATCCTAATACAAATGTGTCATGTTCTCAATATGGATATGATGTTAAAGGTAGGAGGGAAACATCGATAGGCATTGGGAGTAGAGGGAAGCCAATGTATCAAGAGGGGAGTGATCCAAAGAGGCGAACTATCAAAACCAAGGTGAATGTTTATGGATGTGCGGGATTCTCTCTTGTGCTTGATGATGATTGTTATACAAACTTCATCACCCCTCATGTGGTTGAATGGTTGAGGATACCTTGTGTGATGAGACGATATTCTTATTACGATGAGGGAGGGTATTGGGTTGATAGGAAAGTGAAGGTATTCATTACACATGGTGAGTACCAAAAGAAGATTTGGTATGATGTGCTTCCCATGGGTACTTGTCACATATGTTTAGGATATCCTTGGTTCCAAGAACATAGGATTCCATATAAGCAAGAATGGTACAAGTATGCAGTGGACAAGAAGGGAGCTTTCTTTTTCCACCCATACTCCCTAAAGAAGAAGCAAGTGCAAGTGAACCGCTTCCTAGAGTGAGTGGTTTTGATCTTTCATATTTTGATAGGATAAGAAATGCTCTCCAACAAATAGTTGCTCAACGCATTGCCAAGGAGCAACCAACACAAAATGAGAAGGCTATCCCAAATGAAGCCAAATTGAAAATTGAAGTGAAGGGCCATCCTAACCCTTCAAAAGGAATATTGGGAGCTCATCTCTCTTCTAATGAACATGAGAGATACAAAATTGAGTGGAGTAAGGGAGAACCATATGACAACTCTGGAGTGGAAAAAGAAGAGGTTGTGCGGAGTGACGTGAGGGAGTTGTCACAACTTAATTCTAACCTTTCTACTTCTTCTAGTTGTCTTGGTTCTTTTGTAGGATGAACACTCTAAAGAATCCCAAGTTTCTTTGGGAAGTGAAGTAACCCAAACCTCTTCAAAAGAGAAAATCCAATGCAAGACACTTGATCGAGGTAACGAATGCTATGTACATGAGCTACAAGGTAACAAAGCTAATCCTTATACGCTATTGAACTTGGAGGAACATGTTGAGACTAATAGCCAATTGAGTAAGGATAAAGTTGTCTTGTGTGGAGCATAGTGGCTCTTTGCTAAGTAATGATGATGTCCTTGTTGAAAGTGTTCACACACTAGTTGATCCTTTTGATGACCGAATTGATTTTTCTTGCAAGATCGATTTGTGTCCACCTAGTGTGCACACTTGTGATTCTACACTAGATGACTTTACTTGTGGTTATCATGTGAGTAAATCTTGTGAGATTTACACGCTGCAATCTAGTGTTGATATTTGTGTTGATCGACTTGATTGTAATGTTAATCCACTATTCGAGGAACCGTGTGATGTTCTTAATGAACTTCCGATTAGTGATGATATTGATAAAGTTGATCCTCATTGTATGACACACCGCCCATATTTGACACATATGAAGATGAGTCATTTGATCTTACCTTGTTGACTTTTGATGAGACTCAAGGTTATGATAGTGTTGTGTGCCATTTAGAGAGTCATGACGTTGATCCTTTTTGGAGTGACATTACACGCCTTCACTCACCAACTTTAGACGATTACTCTTTCCTTAAGAATAATGTCATATTTGATGATGACATGATTGTTGATGACGATGTGCATGCTCACTTATTTTGTGGTGCGGTAGGTGTCGCCACATTTGGGGTTACAAAGTCTATAGGAATCCAATGTGGAATGATGACGCTCTTCCCTGTGATGAAGATCTTCCTTTAGGAAATGATATGATAATATGGGGAAGGAGTGTTTGAAAAGGATAGGTGAAACTTGTTTACAAATTGCTAATTCTTCTTTATGTGACCAAAATTATAGTAGCATGCTTGATCTTGTTCTTGCTACATTTGAGGACACTATAGATGAAGAAGTTGTTTTGAGTGACACCTTTCTTTACTATCTATTTGCATATGATGACGCTCGTGTTTGTATTTTGGGTGCATCTTATGTTGAAGGGGGTTCTTATGGGGTAAATAGTTGTGATCTTGACCAAGATGTGTGGATATCTCTTCCTTTTGACCCCGAGGAGGCTCTATGTGACTTGGTCATTATACTACCTTGGGAATGTTTTTGTTTGAGAGATGAGGATCAAATGTGTTTCATGTCGTCTAGAACCAATGTAGCATTGCATGCTTTGTATTTTGAATCCATTGTTTCTTTGCTTTATCCTCATTTCATGATTGGAGGAATAAACTTCTTGAAACCTCATATGTGCGGAGTTTGTTCATGATAACTATTGATGTGTGGTTGTACCACAAGTTCATCCGTACTTGGAGTGAACGTATGATTATTTCCTTTTGTGCTAACCCTCATGATTTGAGGACCATATTTTCGTATATCTTTCCTTGGTTTTTGCAAGGTTCGGATTTGAGAACGAATCCTTTTCAAGAATGGGAGGATGATACGATACAGGATAGCACAAGGGTGATTATGAGAGCTAGATTTCGTGGTGGAACTGGGCTTCAAACCAATGATGATCCATGGAGCATATTCACCATATTTTAGGAGCTTCAAGGGGTCTCAAACGGGTATCTTCACACCTCACACCCCTTGATGATGAAGGATAAGCCTTTGAAGGCCATTAAAGACCTATGTGTGAATATGATCAAGCTATGGGAAATAGCATGGAAAGAACAAGACACAACTCACTTAAGTTCCTTCATCCGAGACTATGCCGAGGAGCTCCAAGCCATATGAGTCATGTTCATGCAAGGAACGGCCTTGGAGATCCTTGAGGGACTCAACTTGGTTGAAAGAGAGAAGCATGGGATTGGATGAAGATGTCAAGACCGGGAGGTGGTTATTTATGCAAAGAGGTCAATCTTTAAAGACAAAGCCATCATTACTTGAAAATACCACCAAACAAGGCCCTTACTTCATTAAGGACATAATTGTAATAGCTTAGTAGTCTTCTTAGCCTAAGTAGTATAAATACTACATTTGTTATTTCATTACTTAGTTTTTGGATGAATATTGATTGAGAGTGATTCTCTAGTATCTATGTTCTAGATTGTAGTGTAGCGAGTGTAGGGTTAGTCTTAATCTCTTCAATTGAATCTCTCTTTGAATGTATCCAAATTGATAATTCAAGCATGAGTTCAAGTCTCTTCTACCTTGGTTTGTGATTAATTACTTCATTTCAATCGATTCTTTCTTCTATTCTCATCTATATTTTTTCTATCAAACCTATCTTACTTTGTGTTGTTTAATTCCGCATATTTGATTGTTATTTTCATACGTTCCCAAGTCGGATCGTATCAATGCCCTTAGTATATTACGTTCTTGCATTTACTCTTCTTGCCTTTAGTAATATCATTCTTGGCGTTCATGTTTTAGGTGTAAACCTTTGATTAGCCTATTAGTTTATATCCACTTTAGTGGCTTTGGTGACTGATGGTAGATTAGGGTCATGTTCTCAGTCGGAGGCGAGGGTTGGGGGGGGGGGGGGGCGGGGGTAAAGGTGATGTTAGGCTGAGAATAGGATCTTGGAACATTGGGACTTTAACGGAAAAGTCTATAAAGCTAGTTAAGATTCTTAAGAAGAGGAGAATTAATATAGCATGTGTCCAGGAGACCAAATGGGTAGCACCTAAGGCTAAGGATGTGGACGGGTATAAGTTATGATTCTCGGATAGGTCGAGATATAGGAATGAGGTAGGCATTTTGGTAGACAGCGAACTGAAGGATCAAGTGGTAGAGTTTAGGAGGGTCAATGACAGGATGATGGTGATTAAGCTGGTAGTTAGAGGGTCCACTATGAACATTATTAGTGCTATGCGCCGTAGGTGGACTTGGACGAGGAAGAGAAGAGGCGCTTTGGAAGGATTTGGACGAGGTGGGGGAGGTATACCACCCACTGAGAAGTTATTTGTAAGAGGGGATTTCAATAGACATATCGGGTAAAAGCACTTTCTATCCCCCGTGCTACAAAACAAACAAACTTATCTAAGCACTAAAAGCAACAATAAGGAATGGAATGGGAGAAGCTATAGTGCAGATCAATTTTCACTTTCTTGTCAGTCCAGACCTTGTCCTTAGTTCTATCAGCTATGGAGTCTTCATCTGGTTCTTCCCGTCTCTAGTACAGATCAAATCACAAGATCTTTGTATGTATGCGCTGAGGAGCTATATCTCCCGGACGGAAGACTTCTCACTTTCGGAGTTGTGATGATGTGCATGGAGGCTTTGGCATCGGGGACAGGAACGGGGGAGATGTCTCACTCTTGGAATTCGCTAAAGCTTTTGGGATGATGATAGCCAATTTGAGGTTCATGAAGGAGGAGCACTTGGTGACTTTCCGTAGCTCGGTGGGTAAGACTCAAATAGACTTTTTGCTCCTTAAGAAGGTTAACAACAGTCTTTGTAAAGACTGTAAGGTTATTCCAAGTGAGTATCTTACAACTCAACATAAGCTTTTGGTGATGGATTTGGAGATCAAGGTGGAGAAGAAGAGGAAGGTTGTGGATGACAAGCTAAGAATCAAATGGGAGAGTTTGACCATGACTAGTGCAAAGGAGATGGGGGAGAGGTTGATCGCCAAGGGGGCTTGGGGGAGTAGTGGGGATGCGACCGGTATGTGGGACAGGACGATCAGTTGCATTCGGAAGATAGCTAGAGAAGTGTTAGGGGTCTCGCGGGATAGCCGTGGTGGGCATCGAGGGGACTGGTGGTGGAATAATAAAGTTCAAGAGAAGGTGAAAGCAAAGAAAGCGGCGTATGCGAAATTGGTAGAAAGCAAGAATGAGGTGAAGTAGGCGAATAGAGAATTGTATAAGATGGCGAGGAATGAGGCAAAGCTAGCGATTACGGCGACGAAAACGGTGACTTTTGAACGCATGTATGTGGAGTTAGAGGAAAAATGCGGGGATAAGAAATTGTACAGACTAGCCAAGGAGAGGGAGAGGAGGGCCCGTGACCTGAATCACGTGAGGTGCATCAAGGACGAGGACGGTAAAGTATTGTGGAGGACGCACATATTAAACGAAGGTGGCAGTCGTACTTTCACAAACTCTTGAACAAAAAAGAAATAAAGACATTGTGCTGGGAGATCTGGAGCAATCCGATAGGTACCGAAATTTTGGATATTATAGAAGCATTAAAGTTGAGGTTAAGGGTGTTGTTCGCAGGATGCGCAGGGGACGAGCGACCGGGCTTGATGAGATTGCAGTTGAATTTTGGAAGAGCGCAGACAGGGCAAATTTGGAGTGGCTGACTGAGTTGTTTAATGTCATTTTTAAGACTACGAGAATGCCCGAAGAATGGAGGTGAAGTACAATGATTTCTTTGTACAAGAACAAAGATGACATCCAAAGTTTCAACAACTATAGGAGTATCAAGCTGCTAGGCCACATTATGAAAGTTTGGGAAAGGGTCGTGGAGATGAGGGTGAAAAGAGGCGTGTCTATTTTCGAGAACCAGTTTGGATTCATGCCGAGGCGTCCGACTACAAAAGTCATTCATCTTATTAGGAGGTTGGTAGAGCAGTATAGGGAGAGAGAGACTTACATATGGTTTTCATCGACCTCGAGAAGGCATACGACAAAGTCCCTAGAGAGGTTCTATGGAGATGTTTGGAGGTTAGAGGTATACCTATAGCATACACTAGGGCGATCAAGGATATGTATGATGGAGCCAATATCAGGGTACGGACAGTAGAAGGAGACTCGGAGCACTTTCCAGTGATGATGGGGCTGCACCAAAGATCCGCTCTTAGCCCATTCTTGTTTGTCTTGGTGATGGATGGACTGACGCGACAAATTCAAAGGGAGGTGTCATAGCGTATGTTATTCGCAGACGACATAGTCCTGATTAATGAGACTCACAGCGGAGTGAACGATAAGCTGGAGGTTTGGAGAAGACTCTGGAGTCTAAAGGATTTAGGCTGAGTAGGACCAAGACAAAATACTTGGAGTGCAAGTTCAGTAACAGGAGCGACCTTGAGACAGGCGTGGAGACGAGGCTTCGTACTCAGGTCATTCCAAAGAAAGAAAGATTCAAGTACCTCGGGTCTATGATTCAAGGGAATAAAAAGATTGATGACGATTTCACACATCGTATTGGGGCAGGGTGGATGAAATGGAGGCTCGCATTTGGAGTATTGTGCGATAAAAAGGAACTACCAAAACTTAAAGACAAGTTCTATAGGGTGATGGTTAAACCGACTATATTGTATGGGGCGAAGTGTTGTCAATCAAGACTTCACATATCCAAAAGATGAAAGTTGTGAAAATAATGATGCTAAGATGGATGTGTGGGCATACAAGGAATGATAGAATTATAAATGATGATATCCGGGACAGAGTGAGAGTGGCAACGGTGGAGGATAAAATGCGGGAAGCGAGATTGAGATAGTTCGGGCATGTGCAAAGGAGAGACACAAATGTCTCAGTGCGAAGGTGTGAGAGGCTGGCTATGGATGGACTTAGGAAGTGTAGAGGTAGGATGAAGAAGTATTTGGGAGAGGTGATTATACGGGATATGGCGCAGGTACAACTTACTGAGAACATGACCTTAGATAGGAGGTTGTGGAAGACACAGATTATGGTAGAAGGGTAGTAGGTAGTTGAGTGTAGTCCTACTTATGCTTACATACTGGTAGTTGTAGTGTTATTATTGTAGGTCTGCTTAGCCTATCATACTAGTAGGTGCAGTATTGATTTATAATCCCCTGTTATTTGATTTTTGTTGCTATGTGTTCTTTAGTGTACTTTGTTTATCTTGTGTATCTTATTTACCTGTGTTAGTTACTGCTTCCTTTTTCAGAATGCTCTATCATGGCTTATTCGTTTTTGTTACCATCATTTTCATACTGCTTTAAATTTCTTGTCCGGGTCTGACCGTTTCTCTTGCTTTGCTTGTGTTATGTTTTGTCTTGAGCCGAGAGTCTTTCGGAAACAACTGTTCTACCTACCAAGATAGAGGTAGGGTCTGCGTACACTCTACCCTCCCCAGACCCCACGTTGTGAGATTTCACTAGGTATGTTGTTGTTAACAGTGGCTGAATGCGAACCAACAATTTTCTCACTGCATCTCTAATTTCTTTTGTCCCAATAAATGAATATATCCCCACTAGAACCTTGAGCCACCATCTCAGCCTATTCAACCCATTTAAAGCTCCCTGTTTATCTCATGCCTTTGTTGACTTTCATTGTGGTTTAAATTAAACAAAGAAGGTCAGCAGCCACTTTTTAGCGGTAGCTTCTCTTAGTCTTTGTCAATCAAAATTCTCATGCTCCAGCTGCTTTTAGCTTCACTAGGAATATGCTAAAGCCTTCTCACCTCTGTCAAACTTAATTTTTTTTCCACAACTCTGAGCAAGGAAAAAGATTCTGATCTAAAGAAAAAGAATTCACTCAAGTAACTTGTTCAGAATTTTCTATAGGACATCCCCAAAGAGACAATTGCTAAAAAATTTCAGAATTATCTAAGACTTGTTCTCACAAGATTAGTCCAAAACTAACTGAAGGGCATAGGCAGAAAAGCACTAGCTCTCAGTTGCTGTTAGACTGAAACACAAAACTGGTTTTAGGCTTTAAAGATGCACTTAAGTAAGAGAACATTTTGTGTCTATACATGTAATCATCATAGTTTTCATCTCTTTTTTATAAATATGAAAAATATCAGGTTGCTTTTATAAACTTACTAAGGTCTAAAAGTGGGAAATTAAGAACTTAGACATCAATTCATCCAGCTTACACACAAGTACCAACACCAGCAAGTAACCCAGAGAATTCCCAAGCATTACAAAGAAAATGTTATCTTTTTCTTACACATTACTAATAAACACAGGATTAACCAGCAATGCATAGAAAAATATGCATAAAAGTACATAGCAGATTTTTTTCCTTTTCCACAGGTGATTTTTTACGTGTTATATCTAAAATAGCACCTAGAAAAACATAAATCAATATTACAGTCTAGCCTTTTATTCCTTCTTTATTTCTTTTTCTTTTACTCCTCTCTCCCTCTTTCTTTCTTAAAGTTTGCGAAGAAGCTTCAGTCTTACCAAAAATTCTAAGTTGAACCTTTATCTTTGGCCTCGTTAGCAATAGCATCAGTTACCAGAGCCATTGGTCTTTGATCGATAACCTCATCAATTATCCCAAATTCCTTGGCTTCTTCAGCTGTCATGAAATAATCCCTATCCATGTTCTTCTGAATTACTTCCACCGGTTGTCCTGTATGCTTGGAGTATAGTTGGTTCAACGCTTCCCATACCCGAACAATCTGTTTCGTGTGAATTGTCATGTCCTTAGCTTGCCCACTATATCCACCAGAAGGCTGATGAATCATGATTGTAGCATTAGGGAGAGACCGTCTCTCACCCTTGGCACCAGCAGCTAACAGAAGGGATCCCATTGAAGCTGCTTGACCTAGACATATAGTATTGATTGGAGATCGGATGTACTGCATTGTGTCATAGATAGCAAGACCTATACGCAAGAACAAGAGAATGTAACATCAGGGTTACGATAATATAATGACATGTTTCAAAGTCAATCAGCATACCTCAAGAATGAGCTGTCAATTTCATCATGACAGACAAATACAGCGGGTAACCAAAAGGAAAAAGGAAACTCTTGATTTAAACTTCTATCATAGATTTAACTGAAAGCACCACACACAGACAAATGAGGACTGCCAAACCTATTTCATCTTATGTGAAAAGACATAGAGACAAACAGCACCACCGATTTAAAGTATTCGTCAAACTTTATTCATAGAAATAGCATAAAAATGTAATATTGATGCAATTAGCCTTACTTTCTCTCTTCATTGTAAAAATTGAATCCTATTTAGAGCTAGTCGTTGGCATTCCAAATATAGTCATTGTATCTTGATCCAAGTGATTTACTCAGGGCCAGAATGTGTTTCAGAGTGCTCAATCTAGAGGCGGAGCCAGAATGTGAAAATTATGGTTCTGAACTTGCCACCAAAACCATAGTCCATTTTAGTAATCAGGTTCTTAATTAACTATTTATACATGTGTAATGAATTTCCTAATACAAATAGAGGATCTAATAAAAATCTATTGGTGTTTGTCCCCGTAGGTGCTTCGCACTGTCTTCATGCTCTAAAATTACAAGGCATATAACGAAGTAGACATTATGATTAATTGATGATTCAATGTAGGAAAAGGAGCAAAATAGTAATTTGGGGAGGAAAAGTGTTATTACCAGCGGTAACAGCGCCACCGGGAGAGTTGAGGTACATGTGAATAGGTTTGGAAGGGTTGTGAGACTCAAGGAAGAGAAGCTGAGCAACGACAACATGGGAAGTGTCATCGTTAATGGGACCATTGATGCAAATGATGCGCTCTTTCAGGAGCCTTGAAAATATGTCGTAAGCCCTCTCTCCACGAGAAGAGTGTTCTATCACCATCGGTATTAGCCCGTAACATCTCCTACTACTACTTCCATTCCAAAATTTCTGACCAATTAGGCTGCGCATCGCCAATTTGGGATTGGAAGGAATGGTATTTACTCTATTTCTTACTTAGGGTTTATATAGTGGCAAAATTGGCAACTACGGAGTATTTTAGGTGTTTGGATTGTCTTATTAGGTGTTCTTTACCACTTTGATAGTGTTTGAGTAAAAAGATAAAATATTTTAAAACACTTATTTTTAAGTCAAAAGTCATATGTTATAAGTAATTTCTAACTTATGAATTTTGGCTTATAAATCATAAGTCCATCCCAACGAACTAGAAAGTAAATAGACCTTACCTTATAAATCTTAATGAGGTTAAACACTTCTATTACTACTAGCAAGCATGTATGAGAAAAAATTTGAAAGAACCAAATATTCTATGATCGTCACAATATTTATAACACACTCTATGATGATACTATAACTGAGAATACTAATAAAATGATAAAAACATGAAAGAAAGTAGAGAGTCCCTTCTTCTTGGTACTTATGACAAATTCTAAAATTTGTAGCCCTGTATCAATTTGGTTCTTTTCATTGTCTCCTTTCTCCAACCTGTTTAAGAGTTTCTGAAAATACATAATTCTTCTTAAATCTGTTGGACCGGACCTTGTTGTTGTAGTTGAACTTTGACACATTTTGTTTTGTCACTCTCATTGGTAGTTGCCTTGGGACAAACTCCCCAGACATTTTATCATCTCCTATGATGTCTACCATGAGTTTTGTTTTTATTTTTGCGCTTTTCAATTCTTTGTTGCCAAGGATAGATGTCAACGTTCTTAGCGGCATGTGCAAAACAGTTATCCAACATTTCATCCTCCTCGTTGTTCCTAAAAAATATGCATCTTGTAGAATTTGTGGAGAAAAAAACTATTTTCAACAACTTGTAACTACTTACTAGTTAATAGGAGTAAGAGAGTTCAACTTTTCAATTATTTTTTACAAGTTCATTAAGTAGATATTCTCTATTTGCAATATTACTATTTGGAGGTCTGGTTTGAGTCATAAGCTGTCTCGCGGCTAGTGGTGGAACTATCATGGCACGACTAGGCACAAAATTCGGGGCTACTGAACTCAACTTGTTGCCCATTGGAGGGAACATGGTCCTTCAAATCCTTCATGTTCGGCCAACTCTTCGCACTCATACCACTTTTTTTGTCACTCTTAGAGTCAAAGTTTTTGGTTGAGTGCACTAGAGTTGAGGCCACCATTGTTTCCACATTTTGATCATTTCCCGTAGAGATTAGTTATTGTTCAGAGTCCTCTTATAGCTCTCCAAATGACTCCGTAAATTGTATTAGCAGCTCATACGCCAAAGTGTTCAAAGTATTCCTTAAGGGCTTCAAAATGGGGACGAGACAAAACAAACTAGCAACATGGTGTTGCATTAGCATGTTTGTCAATTCCTGATGTGCAACATGAAGTTTAGGACTGCCCATACTATGTTATTGTTCCTCTATAACCGAAAGAGCATCAAAAGAGTTAGGACAAAGAATGTTCTTTGAGAAATTTGATCGAACACCTTGATTCGTCACAAAGCTTTGATCATTGTCATGAACTAAAGTGTAACTACGGTGCCACGCATTCCTTGGGTGTTACCACGATCCAATCCTCATCACCAACTTTTGTTTTACTTTTGCTTAACTTTTTGGATTGCATGGAAACTTCAGCATCATCTGCAATTATTCTTGAATCCACCACAACTTCCATCTATTTAGCTCGTTGTTCATCTTCTTCATGATGATCATCCAAAATCTCATTAGTCTCCTTAAAATTATGAAAATTCTCAACTTGTTGCTCATTCATGGCACCATCAGGTTATCCCGATTTGTCATGAACTTTCGAGTCAACACCCAAATTCGGATACTTAATTCATGTCATGAGAGGTTAAGGATTTGAGTCTTTGGCAATTGTTTCGTGTTGCACCTCTAATTTGCTTCCTATCATTCAAATAATCCATTGCACCACTTTGATTTTTTTCAACTAAGACTTCATCAACTGCTTGCATATTGTCTTGAATCATGTCCACTTTCTTCCCCCTATAACAAACGACATTTACTTTCATCGTGACCTTGATGCTTGCAGTGACTGCAATATGATGGTAAGTTATCATAGACAAACTCCTAGAATTCCCTCACTATTTTACCAGGCGGTTTGTCCAAAAATTAAAACCTCAACTTGTATGTAATATGTCCATTAAATAAAGAATCGATTTAACCCTAGCGGTACTAGGTCTTGACCTTGTTTGCGTGACTTTATCGATGGAAATGAGATTTCCAACTGCCGAAGCTATGGACATCAACGAACTCTTTGCAGACAGCTCCGAAGACAAGTTTGGAACAGAAATCCAAATCACCGCCTTCGTAGTTTCCTCCTTATGGTTAAAATCTATCGACCGTGGAAAACCTCTGATTTGATGCTCTTTTCCCTTGTGCGTAAAGTAGGTGACTGGCCTTGTTATAGCATTTAAAAATTGTCATATTGATCAACCCTAATAACTAATTGTCTAGGGGCAGGTGATCTTATCAAATAATGCCCCTTGATGCGAAACACTTTCGGCAGCTAAGTTCTCATTATTGATAAATCTGGTGCACCTGAAGGGAGCTTCACCACTATGTCTTGATGAAGCCCTTTCTTCTTAGCAAATTCTTCTCGTTCATTTGTTGTAAATTGAAGCTTGGGAATTTCATGGATAACTTCAATAGGTTTTAGTTTTTTTTTACAAATATGACTCAATTAGTTTAGGATTTAGGTGTATGGCATAAGAAACTTGAGGGTTAGAGTTAGAAATGTGTTTATTAAGGTTTGGAAAAGGCTCTCCCGCATCCAAAGGCAGGGGAGAGATGGTGGTAGCCATGGAGATGGCTAAATCGCCACCATGGCTGAAAGAGAGGAGAAAGTTGTAGGGTTTCTCTCAGACTTGCAGATCTCGGTAATAGTATCATGCTCCTTATGTCTCTCATCTCTTTTCATGGGTTTTAACATTGATTTTTAGCACTGGAACAAGGATTCACCATTAAGTATTACACTATTAGAGCATTGAGTATTAAAACCTTAGTTTTTGTTTTGATACCATTTCCTTTACTCACAGGGCAGCCCGGTGCACTAAGCTTCCGCTATGCACAGGGTCCGGAGAAGGGCCGGATTACAAGGGTCTTCCCTTTACTCACATTTATAATATATTTTCTTTCTCTGCATCTCGACCTTTGTTGGCCGGAGGCTAGAACAGATGTCTCTGGATATACTCCGGTGAAAGACGATCTCTGACGGCTCTCAACCCCAGTCACCAGGGGCGGAGCTAGGAAGGGTCCAGGGGTTCCGAACCCCCTTTGGCGGAAAATTACACTGCTTATACATGGTTAAAATTATTTTTTATGTATATAGTAAAAAATTACACTTCTTCGTGTGTTTACTTTTTTATATTTTGAACCCTCTTAGTGAAAATCTTGACTCTGCCACTGCCAGTCGCTGCTCCTCAAAAAGGTAATCTTCTTCCTTATTCTCTTTTCTTTTTTGTTTTCTTGCTTTTTGTTTCTAAATGTCGTGTGAAGGTATGAGTAACAAATATGTATAAACATACGTGTTTATGTTCGATTTTGAGTCTCTATTCAAGATAGGAGTATTACTTATACTATTTTTCTCTTAAGGTGATGGACACTAGGGGATTAACTTTAAGTTAGTTAAAGATTTGACTAATAAATATGAATTTTATATCTTAACTCGGACATCTATTTCAAGTGCATATCCCATTTTTCATAGCAGGGTTATGAAAATCCACGATAAGCGACTGAGCGTATTGTATGTGTCAATTGCCATTTAGCTAATAAGCCATGGAGATTGAGGTTCCACAAGCGGTACTTCTGATATTGTATTTGAAATAGTTGTCCGAATTCTTTATGATATGCAACTGAAACAGGTTCTTGCTAATGGTAAAAAGGGGTTGAATGCGGAGGGTGTTGTCTTTCCTTTCGGTTCTAGACTAAGTGTTGGAAATTAGCCTTTGGCGGGAGTTGCGACCGACCAACTTTAATGGCTTAAACACTAGTGTTACGCATATTGGAGAATCTGGTTCTTCACACATGCATGATCTACTAAGTACGTAGATAACCGTAGGGCCAAGAATCGTGAAATTTCATTGAGAAATGAAAGAGATATTGGTTCACGAAGTGAAGCATGGAAAAGTGTGGTGTGTGATCAATTCTCCCTCATCGGTAGAGGAAGAAAGATTTGTTGTGTATATAAGACTCAAAATTGGTTTGGGGTTTGGGACCCCAAGGGGTATCCCATGTGTTTAAAGGAGGGAGGACCTAGATGTGCTTCGGTTCGAGGAAAGCCCACACGCGCGCCGCCGCCGCGCTCCCATCCGGTCCGGTCCGGTTCTGGGTTCTCGGGTTCACGGGTCACGGGTCGTGGGCTGTGGGCTGTGGGTCTTCTGATATTATCTTTTTGGGCCAGAGAACTTTTCCAGAAGTACAGTTTGATCCCAGAAGTTTCAGATGTACAGTTTGATGTACATTTTGGTCCCTGAAGTTTCAAGATGTACAGTTTGGTCCCTGAAGTTTCCAGAAAGTCAGAATTTGGGCAGTCAGAACAGAAACAGCAAGCACTCAATTCAGCCATTTATTTTGGCTGAATTACTCCTCCTATAATGGCCAATCCATTGGTCTTTCTCACCATTTATTTGGTGGCTTTACTACCTCCATAATGGTCATTACTTGGCCAATAATGGTTGTTATGGAGGCAGTCAAACAACCCATCCTTCACCTATATAAACACTCCTTGCATCATTGTTGAGCAACACTTACACTACACGAAAATACACAAGCAGAAAATAGTTTCTTCCTACAACTTCCAAGCATCATTTCGTTACTCAATATTCTTCACGGTAGCTCTTGAGTTTCCTTTGCTCAATTATTCCATTGCTGTTTTATCTTGGGAGACGAATTGTCCAGGACGTATAAATGATACATACGGGGCAATATTGTCTTAAGGACAGAGTGCCACACTCGACTCAGCAATCAAAAACACTTTCCAGTTTTTCTTGTTCAACATCTTTGTAATTTTCAGTTTTCTAGTTGAATTGTAATTTCAATTCTTACATTAGCAGTTACTTATAATTTCTGTTTCCTGCATCCTTTGAGAAATCCAACAATCTTAAGACAATATTTGCTTACGGTAACTGCAATAACATGGCTGGAAATATGACCGATGTTGATGCTACTGCTGATGCCTCTCGAGGCAACGTTGCCGCCTTCCCCGCCATCGCCGCCATCGCCAAGGCAAGAACATCGCTGTTCCTTCATCGCCGCTGCCGCCTTTGTTCAAGGAAGTAACACCGCTGCCTTCCCGACTGCTGGTGCTACACCTTTTTCCTCACACCACCATGATCGCCCTGAAAAATTCATGGGATCAGAATTTAAGAGATGGCAGCAAAATATGATGTTCTACTTAACAGTTATGGGCATGGCCCGGTTCCTTACGGAAGATCATCCACAAGCTGGAGATGAAATGGACTTTTTGCCTAATGAAACGGGTGAAGGGGGCCTTGGTATCCATGTCATTAATGGCATGAAGATGGTTCGTGACGCATGGAATCATAGCGATTTCATATGCAAGAATTACATACTGAACTGCTTGGCAGACCCTCTCTACACGGTCTATTACACCGTTGGCACTGCCAAAGAGCTGTGGGAAAAACTGCAAAAGAAGTACAACGCACAAGATGCGGGTACTAAGAAGTTCATCGTTGGGAAATTTCTGAAATTCCAAATGGTGGACAGCAAGACAGTGATGTCCCAAGTCCAGGAATTCCAAATGATGATACATCACCTGGATTTGGAAGATTGAAACCAAACGAGCAGTTTTTGATTGCATCGCTGATTGAAAAGTTACCTCCTTCATGGAATGAGTTTATGAGTTACTTAAAACTCAAGACAAAGGAGATGACCTTTGAAGAGCTTGTTATCAAACTCCAAATCCAGGAAGATAACAAGAAGGCCTTACCTAGGGGCAGACAAACTGCTGAGGCAAAGGCAAATCTGGCTGAGGCCAAATGGAACTCAAGCAAGAAGCGGAAGTTCCAGAAAGATGGCAAAGCCCTCGTAGCAGAGATGTTTAGAGGCAATTGTCATCACTGTGGAAAACCTGGTCATAGGATCAAGGAATGCCGCAAGCTCAAGACTGAGCAATAACAGAAAGCCAAGTCGAAAGGCAAGGCTCAAGCAAACGTCGTCAAGGACACGCTCCTGGATGACATGATTGAGGAATTCTCGGCAGTGATGCTCGAAGCCAATTTGGTTGAGAATTCGATGCAGTGGTGGGTGGACACAGGTGCAACAAGACACATCTGTTCCAACAAAGATGTCTTCTCCATGTACACTCCGGTCACCGACAAGAAGCTGTTCATGGGCAACAACGCTTCCTCGGACGTGCTGGGGGTTGGAAATGTGGTCCTGAAGATGACTTCCGGCAAGGAACTCACTCTGAAGGAAGTGATGCACGTCCTAGAAATTAGAAGAAATTTAGTTTCTGGACCTTTATTGGTTAATGTTAGTTTTAGGCTAGTGTTTGAATCCAATAAGTTTGTACTCACTAAAAATGGCACATTTGTGGGAAGAGGCTTCGTCTGTGAATGCCATGTCTGTATTGCGTCAAGGAAATAAAGTTGAACTTTCTTCTTATTTGCTTGAGTCTTCTAATTTATGGCATCATAGATTAGGACACGTTAACTACAAGTCTATTCAAAGGCTGGTAAAGATGGAGTTGTTACCGTCTATCGACGTAAACCCTCAACATAAGTGTGAGGTGTACGTAGAGGCAAAACTCACCAAGCTTCATTTTCGATCCGTCGAAAGGAATACCGCTCCGTTAGAACTTATTCACACAGATATATGTGATTTGAAGTTCGCACAAACTAGAGGGGGGAACAAGTACTTTGTGACTTTCATTGACGATAGCACAAGGTATTGTTACCTTTACTTGTTAAAAAGTAAGGATGAAGCCTTTGAAGCGTTCTGACGTTACAAAGCAGAAGTTGAGAACCAACTAAGCCTACGGACTAAATCCATTCGTAGCGATAGAGAGGGAGAATATGTAGCGTCATTTGAGGAATACTGTGCCCAAGAAGGCATTATTCATCAAACGACGGCTCCATACTCACCTCAATCAAACGGTATGGAGGAACGTAAGAACCGCACATTAAAGGAAATGATGAATGTCTTGCTTATCAATTCCGGACTTCCCCAAAATATGTGGGGAGAAGCCATCCTTACCGCTAATACGATTCTTAACAGAGTCCCACATAAGGGTAAGGACAAAACTCCATATGAATCATGAAAATGAAAGAAACCCACCTACAAGTATTTTAAGGTGTGGGGTTGTTTGGCAAAGGTTGAAGTACCCAAGCCAAATCAGGTCAAGATTGGGCCTAAGACTGTAGATTGCATATTCATCGTATATGCAAATAACAGTAGTGCTTATCGCTTCTTAGTGCGTAAGTCAGATATTCCAGTTATCCACCAGGGTACAATTATGGAATCAAGGAATGCTTTATTCTTTGAAGGTACCTTTCCTAGAAAGGAAAAAGACATAACATCTCGCAAACGAAGTTATGCACAAAGCTCTCAAGAACCGGAAGTCCTTGACTGCCCGGATCTAGATGGTTCAGATCTAGCGAATCTCGAGGTGGCTGAACATCCGGAATCTAGTGTTCCAGATTCTCAGAACTTGGAGACTCCAGAGATGGATCTAAGGCGAAGTATAAGGGCCAGGAAGGATAAATCCTTCGGTCCTGACTTTGTAGCTTATATGGTTAATGATGAACCAAGGACAATTGCTAAGGCGTTGTCAACTCCAGAAGCACCGATCTGGAAAGAAGCTATTGAGAGTGAAATAGGCTCCATTCTGCATAACCATACTTGGGAGTTGGTTGATTTTCTTCCGGGAAATAAACTGTTGGGTTATAAATGGATACTCAAACGAAAATACAAGACAGATGGGTCTATAGACAAGTACAAGGCTAGGTTGGTAGTCAAGGACTATCGGCAGACAGAAGGCTTTGACTACTTTGACACATATTCTCCGGTATCCCGAATGACATCCATACGGGTATTCATTGCGATCGCAGCTTTGCGTGACCTTGAGATACACCAGATGGATGTTAAGACAGCCTTTCTAAACAGTGATTTGGAAGAAGAAATTTATATGGACCAACCCGAGGGGTATGTGGTTCAAGGGCAAGAGAAGAAAGTCTGTCGGCTTATCAAATCTGCATGCACGGTGAAACAAGCCACGAAGCAATGGCACAAAAAATTTGATAGTACTCTACTATCGAAGGGGTTCGCCATTAATGAGTGTGATAAATGTGTTTACACGAAAGGTAACTCTAACTCATTTGTTATGATATGCCTGTATGTAGACGACATGTTGATCACAGGAAGCAGTCCTAGGGTAATTCTAGAGACTAAGAACATGTTGAAACAATGCTTCGACATGAAGGATATGGGTATCGCAGATGTCATCCTAGGGATTAAAATCTCTAAGACGTCTGATGGACTGGTCTTATCTCAGTCTCACTACATCGAAGATGTTTTGAGAAAGTTCAAGATGTTAGACAGTTCACCTATAATGTCACCAATGGATACAAATCAAAAGCTTGATAAAAATCTTGGTGCACCTGTATACCAGGAGCGATATGCACGGGTGATCGGTAGTTTGATGTATATAACAAACTGCACCCGACCTGATATTGCTTACGCAGTCAATAAGTTGGCTAGGTTCACCCAGAATCCGAGTGATAATCACTGGAAGGCGTTGAATCGGGTATTATAATACCTGAAATACACGTTAAATTTTGGGTTACACTATTTAAGATATCCAGCTGTACTAGAGGGGTACAGTGATGCAAACTGGATATCTGATATAGAGAACATCAAGTCCACCAGTGGGTATGTATTTACAATTGGTGGTGGGGCTGTGTCTTGGAAATCCTCTAAGCAAACTTGCATCGCCCGATCCATGATGGAATCAGAGTTTATCGCTTTAGACAAAGCAGGAGAAGAAGCTGAGTGGCTTCATGACTTCTTAGAGGATGTTCCGTGTTGGAACAAACCCGTACCTTCGGTAATGATCCACTGCGACAGTCAGTCGGCTCTAGGAAGGGCACGAAATGCTATGTACAACGGCAAGTCTCGTCATATTCGACAGAGGCATAAGACCGTTAGGCAACTGATCACCACGGGTATAATATCCATTGATTACATTAAGTCAAATGATAATATAGCAGACCCATTGACAAAGGGCTTACCCAAGGATCAGGTGGCTTGCCTGTCTAGGGGAATGGGCTTAAAACCTAAAATATAAGGACCAATACAGTGGTAACCCAACCTTACTAACTGGAGATCCCAGTAATTTGGTTCAATGGGAAAACTAACCTGTAAAGGTTTAGTTGATCGCTTCAGTGGAAGTATGACCACTTCGGATAGTGATTTCTGAAAAGAAACACCAAATCCAAAGTCATTCCCGCGATAGACGTTAAGTGCTATCTGCAGTATGGGTAAAGGTTAAATTTTCAAAACCTGTAATGATCCTCAACAGCTAAGGTTAGGTTTTGGGAAACTTTTAATGGTTCCTAACACTTGTGAAGTGGGGTATAGCAGGATACCTTGTAGGAGACCACCTATTTAAGTGCGAGGACGAACCGCCTCAAATGAACGCACTTAAGAATCCAAGAAGTTGTCCATGGCCAAAACGGACAAAACATTACGAAGAAGAGAGTAAGGGAATTTGTTGTGTTGGTACCATTGACTTGGCTTACACTAAACACTGACGGTTCAAGACATCACGTTCACCGCACAGTAAGTAAGTCCGATGGTATTCAACTATGGAAGGTTCAAAGCAGAAGCTACCTCTCCTTATGCAACATCGGTCCGCTGAAATATTGCTGGAAATGAAAAGACACTATGTGAGTGTGCTAAAATCTCTTTCAAGAGGGGATTGTTGGAAATTAGCCTTTGGCGGGAGTTGCGACCGACCAACTTTAACGGCTTAAACACTAGTGTTACGTATATTGGAGAATCTGGTTCTTCACACATGCATGATCTACTAAGTACGTAGATAACCGTAGGGCCAAGAATAGTGAAATTTCATTGAGAAATGAAAGAGATATTGGTTCACGAAGTAAGGTGTTTGAAGCATGGAAAAGTGTGGTGTGTGATCAATTCTCCCTCATCGGTAGAGGAAGAAAGATTTATTGTGTATATAAGACTCGAAATTGGTTTGGGGTTTGGGACCCCAAGGGGTATCCCATGTGTTTAAAGGAGGGAGGACCTAGATGTGCTTCGGTTCGAGGAAAGCCTACACGCGCGCCGCCGCTGCGCGCCCGTCCCGTCTGGTCCGGTTCCGGGTTCTCGGGGTCACGGGTCGTGGGCTGTGGGTCTTCTGATATTAACTTTTTGGGCCAGAGAACTTTTCCATAAGTACAGTTTGATCCCAAAAGTTTCAGATGTACAGTTTGGTCCCTAAAGTTTCAAGATGTACAGTTTGGTCCCTGAAGTTTCCAGAAAGTCAGAATTTGGGCAGTCATAACAGAAACGTCAAGCACTCAATTCAGCCATTTATTTTGGTTGAATTACTCCTCCTATAATGGCCAATCCGTTGGTCTTTCTCACCATTTATTTGGTGGCTTTACTACCTCCATAATGGTCATTATTTGGCCAATAATGGCTGTTATGGAGGCAGTCAAACAACCCCTCCTTCACCTATATAAACACCCTTTGCACCATTGTTGAGCAACACTTACACTACACGAAAATACACAAGCAGAAAATAGTTTCTTCCTACAACTTCCAAGCATCATTTCGTTACTCAATATTCTTCACGGTAGCTCTTGAGTTTCCTTTGCTCAATTGTTCCATTGCTGTTTTATCTTGAGAGACGAATTGTCCAGGACGTATAAAGGATACAGACGGGGCAATATTGTCTTAAGGACAAAGTGCCACACTCGACTCAGCAATCAAAAACACTTTCCAGTTTTTCTTGTTCAACATCTTTGTAATTTTCAGTTTTCTAGTTGAATTGTAATTTCAATTCTTACATTAGCAGTTACTTGTAATTTCCGTTTCCTGCATCCTGTGAGAAATCCAGCACTAAGTAATTAGGTGAAACTGATTTTACTTTGAATACGAATAGAGATGCATCAAATTTCAGTAACGTTTTCACTTTTTCCTTAACTATTTCAGTTATTTAATTTCTTAAATGTGTTCGAACATAAATATACTTGGTTTAACAGGGATTCAATATGTTATTCTTAACTCAGTTTATTATAAGAACATGAACTGGTTTTTCTTGTTTTCAAATGAGAAAAGGATTATTGTTTCTTTGCCACTGAAATAAGTCCATTTCACTTCAAGCTTAGCTTTTTCCTAAAGTCCAAATTAAACATGATTTTTTCTCAATTTCTCCGCTTGTTCTTTCACTATATGTTACTTAGATTGTTGAACATAGCTAAGCAATAACTATATTTGACAAGTTAAATAAAAGTGAAATCATTTTCATTCACATTAGAACTGACTTCTTTAAATATGGACCTAAAAGACTAGTAATATATACACTGTGAGGTATCCATTGGCTACATATTTTACAAATATAGTGACAAATATAGTGACCTAAAAGACTAAATGTATGATTATTCCAATACTCTGTTTTGACTAATAGCCTAAGTAGACTAGTCAAACAACCAAGTGTTTCTTATGTCTTGTTTTAACCAAAAGTGGACTTAAGCTATTTATTATGTAGTTCATTAGTATGATCATTTGAGCATGAAATCTGCCCTTATGTCTTTCATTATAGAAGGCAATTCATGTGTAAATACAGAGTTGTCATTAAATATGCTAAGTCTTTAGTTTATAAATACCTTCTTTGAGTATAAAGCATGATAGATACCAGATCCAAACATATACTCGAATAATTGAAGTATAATGGATCAGGACTCATTACATCAAGCATACACGATAAGTGTGTTATAACATAGTGCTACCAACTACCGGCTACTTCTTGTTGTAAAAAGAGAATGAATCAAGTGTTGGAAATTTACTAATGTGGGATTGAGTTTATCCCGTATTTAATGATTTAAAAATATGGGCCCGCATGTCGGAAATATCGTTTCTTCGCACATGCCTAATCTACTAAGCGAGTAGATGATATTAGTGTCAAGTATCATCAAATTTCGTTAAGAAATGAAAGAGATATTGGTACACAAAGTAAGGTGTTTGAGACATGAAAAGATGGAGTGATTTTGGCAAAAAATGACTAATCTCCCTCGTTGGTAGAAGATGGATAGTTTATGCAATATATAAACTCTAAGTTTGAGTAAGAGTTTGGGACCCCAAGGGGCAACCTATGTGTTTAGAAGGGAGAAGACCTAGGTGAGCTTGGGTCGGGGCTAAGCCCCATACTGGTGCCGCCGCCTGTCCGGTCACGGGTCACAACAACTATAAATTGAAATTAACGTTCAATTTACAACACACAAAAAATACTTCTCTCTTAACAGAAACAGAGAATCAGAAACTCAAACACAAACTCCTTTCTTCTGTTCGAAACGCAGGAACAGAAAAACACAGAAACTCTTTTCTTATGTTTGTTATGTTCTATAGACACAGAATCAACAATATGTTCAATATTCATTTACTTCGCTAGGCTCAACACAGTTTGCTTTGCTTTATTGATTGTTGTTGTTTTATCTTGAGAGACTATTGTCCATTACCGTAAAAAAAAATATACGGGATAATTTTGCCTTAAAGACAGAAAGTAATCTCTCGACTCATCCTTTATTCTTGTTTAACCTTTTAGATACACTTAACACTATTTTTACCTACATCAAGCTTACCCAAGTTGTAATTCTACAAATACTAAATAGGCTCCTACAACTAGAGATAATCAAAGAAAGCCTACTTGAAATCTAACCTGCTGCACTGCTCACGGAACCTTTAAAAATATCCAAATATGTATGTCATGTATATAATACTGATGCACATTACATAGGATATATATAAAGATATATACATGATATATCTGATATAATGTATATATCCTGCTTATTTTCATTAATGTAAAAGGTTAAATCTACCTTTTCCTAGTATAAGACTACTACATTTTTCTAAAATAAGACTACTATTATAATTACAGAAGTATAAGAATTATACAAAATATATTCAATATACACAATAATGACGTATATATTCTTTCAGTAATATTTGAAATTGTACTTTATTACTCAACTAATACACTCTTGTAAGAAAAAAACGAGGAGAAAGTACACATGAAGCACCAGGAGAGTAGTTACAAACACATTCATTGTTTAAAATCACACGTGTTCAATGAAACCCATATGTTCATCAAATAATGACCTGAACAAAAAACATACACACCAAGTAACTATCACCATATACCAATATCAAAACTCGGAAAAATGTCAATACTAATAACAACTTGGCTTAAGTCCTCATTATGTAGTTTCTAAACCATCCTCCCCAAACAGCCCCATTAAAAATAAAGGAACAATGTTGTATGGCCATCAACCAACTGTCCATGCATCTATTGATTTAATCTAAACACCAGAAAGTTTTTACCGTAAATAAATGTAGGTGCACGGTGAGGAGAAAAAGATGTAAGATTATAGCAAAATTGCATATCAAGGAAATTCCAACTTGGCACAACGAGAATAACAATTAAGCAACAATTTCAGTGCAAGTGTGGTGCAACAGATGGGGTTGCTCCTCTCTTAATCAGAGATTTCGAATTTGAGCTCTGAAATTTTTTGGCAGCGAGTGTTTTCCTCTGAAATGAGCCCTATGCGAAGCGAATTCGAATTTAGCAAAACCCCAATGTGGGCACCAAACATCATCTAAGAAACCAAAAGAAAACATTTTTCTTTTATTAAAAAAACACCATTAAGCATCCTAAAAAGGAAGAAATTCAAGATAAGAGAACATGACAGAGTCCTTGTAAGTTCTATTTTTTCCTTCTTTCTTTTTCAATAAAAGAAAATCTTATAAAGATGGGCACCTAGGTTAGGAAGTGCAAAAATTAAGATACACTAGTGTACTTATCCGCGCTTCGCGCAGTTGTAAGAGATACTTCTCTTACAAATACAAAAGTCATAGATTTAATCCGCACATGATTTAATCTAAAATATTCTCATGTTTTAGTTTATGTGAAGGTATTACTGTTTGAAAAGTCAAATAAATTTTCTACTACAATTTTTTGGATTGTTTTTAAATATTGTGAATCATTAGTTATATTGACTTATAGTACTTTTGTATCGTTTCAATATGTGCATTTTATTTTAGCAATTTTAAAGAATATATAGCCAAATTCATAGTAAAAATGAAATGTTTTAACCCCAAGCCCCTGCACATAAATTGAGATAAGGAGAGTTATTATTTCTACCAAGAAAATAAGATTTTACAATATAAATGTATTATATAACTAACACGCTAAAAAGCATAAAATTGAAGATATACTAAAATAAGAGAGAAGGAAAAAAGTGGTATAAGAACATAAGGCTCAAACATTTCTCTAAGAACATCGGCGGGTACATGTAAGAACAAATTATCACTAAAATATGTATAAAAGAGAGGAAATCTGATGATCCAGAAAGAAGAAAAGTTACCAAATCACCGTCACAATCCTGATAAATCTTGACCATTGCATTCACAAATGGAACAGGGTCTACCATCTTATCTTTTCTCTTAATGAGATTGTCAGTCTCATTGGACATGTCAAATCCCAAATGCTCGGCCTCGGCTTTACTCAACTTCCAAAACTTGCCTCCCTCAAGCCTATGAATCGTAGTGGACTTTAGATTTTCAAGTCCATGTGCTCTCCTCATCATATGTGCTTTACTTACTTGTCTTTGCCGAACGACCAAGAGTGAAGGAGATCCTTTTCTCAGGTACAAACTTTTGTATGTTCTCCAAAGCATGCACATCTTTAGTGTACAACAATACCAAATACTTAGCCTCAAGATTGTACACTAAATCCTTAATCTTGGTCTTTTCTTCAGTTAGCTCTGCAAGAATCAGATTGTATTTCCTCTTCAAGCGAATGCATTCCTTTGTTTTCGCACCAATTTCTTTCTGCCTTCCTGCTCCTCAGCCATCCCTTTTTCCAAATCTTAATCTATAAGAGCTTCAAACGATTCTGTATACTTCTCTTTGTACAGCTCCACACTGTTTCTGATTGAGTCCCATTTGGACACCCTGCAATCACAATAACAAAAGAGCTGTCAGAGATGAATAGAAATTTGCATTGGGGTCTCAGTGTCATGTATGTACTCCCATTTACACCAATAATGAAAAAGCAAAATACATATGTTGATGGAACTAATTCTAGCGACAATTAATTAAATGATCACGCATTTCTACTCTACTGTTTCCTGTCAAAGCATATTAATGCATAACCTGCTAGAACTGTTACCATTTTCTACTCTCCTAATATCTCCATCTTTCCACCATAATTTGATCTATATTACCTCTTTCAAGTGTGTATCAAGAAAGGTCAAAGAAGCAGAAAACATAAAAGGCCTAGAGGAAGAGAAAGAGTTTCAGCACGGAAACATCCAAGATTTAAGCAACATAATAGTAACAAATTTCGGAGTTACTACTGTTGTGGAAGCGTTTGTGGGCAAGACTTGTGCCCGACCATGGGGCAATTAAACAAAGTATCTGATTTTTATTTTCTTTATAGCTTTCCGTTTTGCTGTTTTTTTTCTATTTATTCTTCTAGATCTGCGAGATACGGAGAGGATATGCTTGAACCGAACTGCATCTCGATTTGCACATGAGGTAAGGATTTAGGCTTGCTATTGTTGTAATAAGACTCCCTATTCAAAGGGTGATTTGAGGAATAAAACCCTACGTCATATTTCAACAAGAAACAAGAGACTAGAGTTCTCTCTTCCATTGAACTATAAGGTTTCAGTCTCCCTTTAATGAGCAGAATTAATATTCAATATAGGTCGACCTAAGAACTCAAACAAGGGCAACGGAAAGTTGAAGTCAAAAGATTTAGATTTCCTACATTGTCCTGTGACTCGATCCTTTTCTGGAAATCCTAACATTCCTAAAACAATGGGCGATTAGATCAAACCCAGACTTCAAGACGCTCCATTACAGAATCCCTAGTGGACTCTAAACTTTTGGCAATGGAACAACACCTAAGTGAGAGAATTGCCCAAACCATCCAAGAACTATTGTCTAGCTTGGAAATTGGCTCTACAAAACCAGCAACCAACGGAAGTGAGTCGAGCAGCATCATTGCTCTGGTGACAGGAAGAACAGCAACTCCCGCTGGCAGTACCAAGGCTGATCCCTGTAATTGGTAACTCCCATTCAACAGTACTAAGACATACAACAACATACCCAGTATAATCCACAAGGTGGGGTCTGGGGAGGATAGAGTGTACACAGACCTTACCTCTACCTTGGAAGGTAGAGAGACTGTTTCGAAAGACCATTGGCTAAAGAGAAAACATGACAAAGAAGGTCAAATAAGATTTGAATAAAGTAAAGTAAAGCAAAGCAAAGCAAAGCGATCATGACACAACACATAACAGATAATACCCAGAACAACAACTCCCGCTGGCAGTACCAAGGCATCACCCTGTAATTGGTAACTCCCATTCAACAGTACGAAGACATACAAATATGGATTTTTCCCACTTACGACGAAACTGATGACCTATTATTTGGGCGCATCACTATGACATTTTCTTGAAAATCAACATACTGCTGAAGCGGAAAAGGTTGCAGTGGCTGGTTTTCACATGTTAGGGGAAGCACAGTTATGGTATTATCAACTTAAACGAGCCAAGGGACCAATGAGTTGGGAAGAATTTCAGAAACGTTTTCAACATTTTAGACCTCTTGAAAGTAACAATCCGGTAAGTTAGTTGGTCATGCTTCGAATAACAGGTCCAGTTAATGATGAATATGTAAAGCAGTACTGGAAGTAAATAAATATTACAATTGTTCGAAAGGATAAACAAATAAGCTAATATTATAATTGCCGCAAGCTGGTTGAGTCTTGAATCTTAATAACCTGAAATCAAGAAACACTAAATCTGGATTGTTACAATCGTGGCTGAGTCGAGAGATGACTCTCTGTCTTTAAGACAAGATTGTCCCGTATATATTCTTTTACGTTAGCGGGCAATAGTCTCCCAAAATAAAAAACAACTAATCAACACTACAAAGCAAATAGGTTGATTCTAACGAAGAAAACGAACACGAAGCGACTTGCTGATTTAGAGGAAAAAGGAAGGAAGAGTTTATGTTGCTCAGTTTTTGACTTGTTTTTCGTCCTCTCTCTTCTCTATGTGTCTTTTTTTCTACTCTCAACAATTGAGTCAAATGCTTCAATATATAGTATAAGGAGAGAGACTTCTCAACTGCCAACTAATGGCCATTAGTGAGGAGTTAATCAGTCAAGTAAATGACTGATTTAATGTGCAACATAAAGGAGCTCAGAAGAAGCCCCAAGCCCCACGACCCGAGCCCTGACCGGACGGGCAGGAGGCGGCGGCGCGCGTGTGGACTTAGCCTCGAACTCAAGCACATCTAGGTTCTCCCTCATTCAAACACATGGGTTACCCCCTGGGGTCTCAAACTCTTAGCCAATTTTGAGACTTATAAAAAGAACAACATTTTCCCACCGATGTGGTAGATTTGTCCCATACCATATTTTCATGCCTCAAACACCTTACTTCGTGAACCAATATCTCTTTTATTTCTTAACGAAATTTGATGATCCTTGGCCCTACAGTCATCTACTCACTTAGTAGATTATACATGTGTGAAGAGACAAAGCCTCCAACATGCGGAACCCTAGTGTTTAAGTCATTAAATATGGGTGGACGCACCTCCCCACCAAAGGCAAATTTCCAACAGTTAAAATGTACCAACGTCAGTGAAATCTGGCAAGAGCTGATGAGCTTATTCCGGAAAACTTGCCCGTAGGGTTGTTTATGGCGAATTGGATGATTCCATTTGAATAAGTTCAATTACTCAAACAACCTAATTTATTGACGGCCATGAGCGTAGCCAAGGCAGTAGAACAAAACAATAGTTGCAGAAATTTAGTAAAACTGAGAATGGCAGCAGCCTCAGACAGGTTCTAGCAGTATATTTAAGGCCACAAGGCCTGTTACCTATGTTGCTCGGACTAGGGCGTGAACCTAGATAGCTACGAAAAATAGGTACAATTAAAATGTACCAACGTCAGGTTCAAGAAAATCTAGCAAGAGCTAATGAGCTTATTCCGGAAAACTTGCCCACAGGATTGTTTATGGCGGGGTTGGATGATTCCATTTGAATGGATGTTCAATTACTCAAACAACCTGATTTATCGACGGCCATGAGTGTAGCCAAGGCAGTAGAGCAAAACAACAGTTGCAGAAATTTAGTAAAACTGAGAATGGCAGCAGCCTCAGACAGGTTCTAGCAGTATAGTTAACCCCACAAGGCCTGCTACCTATGTTACTCGGACTAAGGTGTGAACTGTTGGTATTTATATGGTACTTTATAGAGCAGTACGGGAAGTAATAACTGTTACAAATGTTCGAAAGGATAAATAAATGGTCAATCTTCAAAACTGCCACATATATGTTGTGTATTGAATCTTGATCACCTTGCAAAGCCAATGTTGAGAACTGCCGCAAGTTTGTTGTGCCTTGAATCTTGATAACCTGAAATCAAGAAACAACTAAATCTGGATGGTTACAACGTTGTGTGTTGAGTCGAGGATAGCCCTCTATCCTTAAGACAAGATTGCCCCGTATATATGCTTTTACGTTAGCGGGCAATAGTCTCCCAAGATAAAACAACACTTTAATCTCAACACTACAAAGCCAATAGGTTGAGCCTGGTGAAGAAAACAAATATGACTCGACTTGCTGAAGCTATGGAATTGGAAGGAAGAGTTTCTCAATACTCTTCTCTTTTGTCTCTGTGTATATAATGTGTCTCTGTAGTGTATATCTTGTGTATATGTGTGGGTTTGCTCACTGATTTTCGTCACAGTTTTCTCACCGTTTTCTGCCTGTTTTTCGTTCAGTTTTCTGCCTATTTTTCGTTCTGTTTTCTGGCTATTTTCTGGTCGTTTCTTGCTTCTGTTTTTCAGCCAAATGAAGCTCAATATATAGCAAGAAGAGGGGATGTCCAACAGCCACAAACAAGGCTGTAATGGCCCTTAAAGGAGGCCATTAAAACAGCCAAGTAATTGCTATTAAGGCCATTGAAAGAGGCTGCTCACTGCCCAAGTAATGGGCTGTTAATGGAGGAATTAGTCAGCCAAATAATGGCTGGTTAATGCTCCAGAAAATAGTCCAATGGTAGGCAGAAAAAGTCTCCAGAAACTCTGGGGACCAAACTGTAAATATTGAAACTTCAGGGACCAAACTGTACATATGAAAGAATTTTGGTCCAAACTGTACATATGGCAGAGTTCTCTGATCCAAAAAGATAATATCAGAAAGGCCCACAGCCCACAGCCCACAGCCCACGACCCACGAACCCGTGAACCCGTGAACCCGAAACCCGAAACCCGGAACTCGAAACCGGACGGGACGGGCGGGCGGCGGCGGCGCGCGTGTGGGCTTAGCCTTGAACCCAAGCACATCTAGGTCTTCCCTCCTTTAAACACATGGGATACCCCTTGGGGTCCCAAACTCTTTACCAATTAGAGACTTATATAGAGAGCAATTCTTCCTATTCCCACCGATGTGGTAGATTTGTCCCACACCACATTTCCATGTCTCAAACACCTTACTTCGTGGACCAATATCTCTTTCATTTCTCAACGAAATTAGACGATTCTTGGCCCTACGGTCATCTACGCACTTCGTAGATCATGCATGTGTAAAGAGACAAGGCCTCCAACATACGAAACACTAGTGTTTAATTCATCAAAGATGGGTGGACGCATCTCCCCGCCAAAGGCTAATTTCCAACATAAACCTAGATAGCTACAAAAAACAGGTACAGTTAAAATGTACCAACGTCAGGTTCAAGAAAATCTAGCAAGAGCTAATGAGCTTATTTTGGAAAACTTGCCTACATGATTATTTATGGCGGGGTTGGATGATTCCATTTGAATGGATGTTCAATTACTCAACAACCTGATTTATCGACGGCCATGAGCGTAGCCAAGGCAGTAGAACAAAACAACAGTTGCAGAAATTTAGTAAAACTCGCAAGGCAGCAACTTCGGACAGGTTCTAGCAGTATAGTGAACCCGACAAGGCCTGCTACCTATGTTGCTTGGATAGGGTGTGAACCTAGATGTCGGATCCTTCATTAGATTGTTCATTAGATTGTTAGGATTATTTAGAAAATAACGTATTTTTAATTAGGAAATGTATTTTAATCTATATTGTTAATTAAGTTAGATGAAAAAGGACCGGCACAATAATTGATATAAGTATAATATTTTTTATCTTAGGATTCGGCGATACAGTAGAAGTACGAGAGGAGTATTAAGATACAATCAATGAACACATATTACGACATATATAAGTTTATATTTCGATAACTAATTTTTTATAAGGTAAATAATTTTATTATAAATAACTGGGGGAAAAAGAACCTCGATACAAGCCGTATACCCAAAAAAGAGAACCCGATCTACTAAGTTGTTCTCAACAGAAGAGATTCAATCTTCTATACAAATGGACCTCATGTGTACACCAAAAAGAAATTAGAAACAAAAGACTACTTTGCAATTTTACAAAATCTTGTTCAATCCCTTCAAAAGCTCCCCAATTCCTCTCTTTAAGACATCCAAAGGTGAACACCCTCCACCTGTTACACGGTTACCACCAATGGTGGATGGCAGGGTAGTTCCTCGGCTTGTTGTATTCATTCGAGCTCGTGTCAACTGCGGTAAAAAGGAGGTTCTTATTCAATGGTCTGGTGTGCTAGGTGTTGAAGCTATGTGGGAGGATGTGAACTCTTTTCAGCAGGCTTATCTGTCTTTTGAGCTTGAGGACAAGCTCTTTCAGGAGGTTTGTGTGCAAGACTTCTGCCCGACTGGGGGCTAAGTATCTGATATTTGTTTTATTAGTAGTTTCTATAAATAATGGATCTTGGAGGATTGTTCAATTCCATATAAGAAGTCCATGTTTCCATTCCATTTTCGATGTGGGACTCTTAACACTCCCTGCACGCACAAACATCGTTAACTGGAGCGTGGACAATATAATTTGGGGGCCATCATCGGTGAACAAAGATTTGGAATGAGTCTGGCTCTGATATCATATAAAGAATGGATCTTGAGTCTAACTCAACTTCAAAAGCTAACTTAAAGGGAGGTTTGAAATGAGTCTAACTCTGATACCATGTAAAGAATGGATCTTGGGTCTAACTTAACCCAAAAACTAAAATGGAGGAGTATTGGCCAAGCCATATAAGGAGACATCTGGAGCGTGTACAATATAAGAAGGGGTCCAATATAAAAAATAATGAATTGAGACGGAATCCATATAAGGAATGAATCTTGGGCCTAACTCAACTCCAAAAACTAGCTTGTAGGGTGAAAATTGTCCAACTTCATATAAAGAATCCATGTTTCATTCCATTTACCATGTGTGAGTATTAACAATTTCTGTTTTTCTTTTTATTATTCTGTAATAGGGTATACGTTTCCTAGTTTCTTAAGGAATTAGGATTCCTGTTTGACGTAGTAAGACTCCCTATTTAAAGGGTGATTTGAGGAGTAAAACCCTATGTACCCAGGAACAAGAGATTGGAGTTCTCTCTTCTGGTGAACTCAAAGGTTTCAATTTCCCTTTAACGAGCTGAATTAATATTCAAAATAGGTCAATCTAAGAGCTCAAACAAGGGCAAAGGGAAGTTGAAGTAAACGGAATTAGATTTTCCTATGCGTGAGTCGATCCTTCTCTAGAAAGCCTAACAACTACAATCTAAATTAGAAGTAAATAAATAAGTTGAAATAACAATTAAGGCAGACTATGTAAATTCCATCCTCTCACTGTGTGAAATTGTGCTTTTCTACATAGGAGTGAGTGTGTATGTATAGGTGTCAGAATATTGTGTGGTCCCTTTGTGAATTCTGCTCCGAGTAGTAAAAACACAAAAAAAAAACCAGAGGCACATGCGAATTGGTAAGTGGCAAGGTGATTGGAGTACAACCACTCCGACGTCGCGGGTTCGAATCCGTGTGGTGACAGTCTTTGCTGAAATATTGCAAGAGTTGTTGCTGGGTTCTTGTCCCGTTAGTCCTCTCCCTTGAAGGGCTGCCACTCGCGCATATCCCTCGATTTACATCCCACCTGACCAATGGGCCTCTGGTACAAGTGGGGGGTTTCGCCTTCAGAACTTTCCCCTTCACAAAGTAAAAACACAAAACAAGTGTGCCATAGTGTGTGCATTGTGTGACGTGTGTCGCCAGTATAAAATCCCAAGTCATCATGAGTTTGTTTCTCGGAGATAAAGGGGGAATCTTTTCCATTGGCCTCTTTCTTTCTTCTTTTTGAAAATAGTAAATAAAATGAAATAGTACTAATTAAGTAGTTAACTCTAGACTAAAATTATTTAACACAACCAAGCTCAAAGTTAGCATTATGCTACATTCTAGGGTAAATTTCACCCATGGTCAAGTAACTATCGTTTTTTTCCATAAAAGTTACTTAACTATCATTTCTAACACAAAAATCACTTAATTTGAGCAACTAACACAAAAGTCACTAAAATCACTTTCAGGTGTCACTAAACTACTTTTTTGCGAGTAACTTATTTTTTACTCTTTTTAATTAAATCTTATAATATAATAATCTAAAAGTTTCAACTCAACCCAACCCGACTCAAAACTCATATGAAAAAAGTAAATAATATTTCATATTGTTTCCTTTTTCTTATCATTTTAAAATTATTGTATCTTTTACCTTTTATGTCACGTCCCAATTTCGGAAACACGCGAACACCTACCCTTTTCTCATCCAGTAGGCGAACCCGTCCATTGACCACAACTAAATCAATGATAAAATAAAATTCAACCATCAAAATAAGTAATACTATAGGATAAATAAATAAAGGATGCGAAAGTAATATAACAATCTCAAGGAGTCTGGTCTAATGCAGTACAAGAGCCACTACTTTATGGGATACAAGTCTGAATATGAATACAAAATTGCAAATATAGTACTGTCTCAGAATAGCTAATGAGACATGTAAATAAAAGAGACATCTAGGCTATGCATCCGTCCATGTGCTCACCCCAGATGTTCGTCAGCAAGACCACGAGAATTAGCCATGAGAAGAGGAAGTAGACACCATCACGAACTCGGCACTCATAAAGAATGCAGCAAGGTAGTATGAGTATAAATACTATGTACCGGTAAGTATCATAGACCGACAACAATTAGCTAACATATATACAGGAAGAAACTGAAGAATAGACATGCTCGCAATCAAGTACAAACACTATCACAATCCAAGAATAAACAACTCAAGTATAAAGTATCAAGTTAGAATCCAAAAATTTATAAATGTAGTGATGAGTAAATATGCAATGCAATATACTGACCAAATATAATTTTCGGACACACATATTACGGATGGAATACCTCTACACCTCGATAGTCAAGATCCATGGAAGACCCGTTAAGTCTGTGTACAGTCATTTTGCACATAGCCCAGAGATGACTCCACAATCATCGACCACACAACTAGCCATTCCGCACATAGTCTAGAGATGGCTATGTTATCAAATATGTTGCAAGAATAACAGATGTTTTCTTCTCACTTATCATCCTCAACACCAATTACAAGTAATATCAATGTATCATGAAAATGAGGATGAATGCAATGCAAAATGATAATATCAAGGTAAGTGAGAGACAACTATATCCCAATTACGATATGACAACTACATGCAATCCAATATCAAACACTCGGCAGCAAGCTAATAAATTAACAAGGAGGCAACAAGTCCACAAATCAGTCAACCATAACAAACCTAAGTAATTTATCCCAACTTCATATCCGAAGGCGTAACATGCTTTCTCCGATAATAACTAACTCTACATATGCTTCGCTAACTGAAGTCTAACCAGAAGATAGGCCGTAACCTACCTGAATGTTGAGCAGAAGCCACGAACTATCACATCGGAGCCTTTCCTTTATGAAGATCTCGGTTCTACTCGTAGTCTAGCCATATTGAAATCTAAGTTAGAAACGGAAACTAACAACACCCATACCACTAGACTATCTCTTGAATCCAAAACCAAATATGGAAAAAAGGGTAAAATGGTAATTTTAATAGAGAAATAGGTAATTCAACGTTTTAAAAGTTCAATTCTACTCTCCAATTGCTAATTTAGCTAAAGTATTGATCAATTTTATCATTCAAGGAAAAACCCCCAAATTAGATATAAACCCTAGCTTTTCCATATTCAATTCCTCAACTAGAGTGGAAGATTTAAGCCTATAGGTAACTAACTAATGTAATAACTAGATTAGATTAGTCAAATCCACCAACAATATTTATTTACAACAATTAAAACTCACGTAGTGAACAAACAATTAAAAACCATCTTCCTACAACTAGCTGGGGGAGAGGTAATGGGTTTGGGCTGCCCTACTTTGATTTTTA
Organism: Anisodus acutangulus; assembly: GCA_029783415.1. Lineage (NCBI taxonomy): Eukaryota > Viridiplantae > Streptophyta > Magnoliopsida > Solanales > Solanaceae > Anisodus > Anisodus acutangulus. The sequence goes on from CM056499.1 coordinate 2,949,738, forward strand.
ATCCCTTCTTAACTCGACTAAGGTCCAACTTTAATTGAAACTCCCCCGCATACGATTGTCGGGCACAACTGGCCAAGGTTGATTTAGACGCGAGGTGAGGAAATTCAGTGACAGCCAAATGGGTCATTACATTGTATTTTTTTTTATATTTTTAAGCTTTTAAAAAATTATTACTCTATACTTAATTGTTAATAATTTGTGAACTTAGCAATTCAAACCATAAGGCAAATGACCTGCTACATCAATAATACTTATAGTGTAAAAGTTATTTTACATATCCTAAGCGGTCATAACTTCTAACATTAATAACTTAAAAATAAGGCAGGTAAGTTCCTATCTCAAGTAAATTAGAAATTTATAATGACAGTATAACATTTTACTGAGAGACTTTAAAGACTTGCCGGTAAAAAGTACTTTATACGTTTAAATTTATGTGACACTTTTTTTTCGAGATTTAAATCATGTACAATTTGACCGATATTTTATAATGTATTTTTCATCACGACATGACAAAAATATCAATTTATAATACTTTTGGTATATTTTTAATATCCAATTTAGCCTCAAAAATTAATTTAATTGACTGTCATGAATTGAAATTAAAGTTGCCACGTAGATTGAAAAGGAGGGAGTATAAAATAGGTTGACTTTTAGTTAGGAGAAGAAACATGTTGCTTTTTAGCAGAGAAAAAAGATTTGATTGTGACTTTCGGGATTTGTTGATAGTTCAAACATGTTAAAATGATAGAGAAATGAGAAGAATATATAAAAAATTATTTACTTATTTATATGGATTTTGGGTTGGATGGGTTGAACCTTTTAGATTAAAATTTTATTTATTATATTAATATAAAAAAGAGTAAAAAAAAGCTACCTACAAGAAAGTGGTTTAGTGATACCTGAAAGTGATTTTAGTGATTTTTGTGTTAATTGCTCACAGTTAGGTGACTTTTATGTTAGAAATGATAGTTAAGTGATATTTATATATATAAAAAAAGTTAAGTAACCCTCTGTGAAATTTATCCCTACATTCTAACAATAAAAACAAACTACCAAAATAACCATTCATTGTTTTATTCTCCATATTACATAGAAAAATGACTTCTAGCTCCATACTCATTGTTGGGTCTCAAACCTGGTAAGTTGAACCAGCTGGTAGAATCCTTTGAATTACTAACAACAAGAATTCTTATGGTGGTTCGAAACCAATGTGATATCCCAGTCCAATTCCCTTGAGTTTCAAGGAGGTTATCTCCTTAACCTCTTTGTAATTTGAGTTGAGTACAATTTTTATGGTTTTCCGCGTTCATCACCCGTTTACATTCAACGTATTAAAAATCAGCACAAGAAATAGTATAGTATTCTAAGTGCCCATTTGAACAAGATTTGAAATCAATGATATGAAATCAGGTTGACTTGAAGTTGAAACTTTATTTTAACTTGAAATTTGAATGGAACCAGTGCCATGAAAAATGGAGGACACCTTTTCATAGTTAAATTTTTAACTCTCTCTAAAATAAATAACATTGCCATCTACTGGTACATCGAGATTGAATTTTTGTCGCGAATACTGTAAGGGGCCGTTCAACATAGAAAAAGGGATTCCCATCAAACACATGTAGGATTTTGTTGGGTTCAAAACACATAAGTAAGGCACATCGAAAGTTTAAAATTTTGTTTCTTACTTATCCCAACAACATTTCTGGTATGATTATACAACAATTAAACTTGTAACATAAAACAAAAACTTACAAGTTATAGTATCTGAAATCTTTATCTACTATAGGGTGGACACGCGGTTGCCCTTCCAATTCCAAGCTCCAAGCTTCACTGTATTTCTCTTTCGGAAAGCTAGGAAATCCAGCAGAGGTTCGAGAGAGTATTTGATTCTAAGTCTCAAAGGCTTAGAATGATTTTCAGAAAATTGGTGTTAGAATAATGAAGAGAATGCCTCTATTTATAGTTGAAAAATAGGTCAAAACCGGATTAGGGTTTGACCTTGGGCATGGCCCAAAATTCGAGGCAGAGGCGTCACGGCGCTCGACGTGCTCCTGCACTGCGCCGCGACCCTAGGATATGGGCACCGCGGCGCTCGATGTGCTCCTGCACTGTCTCGATTTATTTTCCGTGCATTCTTACTTAAATCCAAAATCCAATTTTGACTTAATTAAAATAATCATTATTCATTTAAATATCTCTATTCCAAATAAAATATTTAATTACTCTCTCAATACATCCTTAGATTGAAAAGACAATCGACATAGTATGACCCTACATGCCTTCTCATATAGACATTAATCATATTAAGGTCTATGCGGAACTCCTAGACGGCGCCAGAAGACGAACTCAATATGTGAAGTACGTTTACGCGAATCCAGTAAACTTATCCTTTATGTGGTAAGATAAAATCCTTTCATTCACGACACACCCGATCAAGCTTAGGATTTGTCAAGTGTCTATCCAAATGGCTTAATCATTGTATCTCATCTATATTAGTTGACAACTAGACTATATTCTAAATATGTCTATTCCATTGGCCAACGACTTAGTCAACCTAACATCATTTAGAATCCGAGTGTTCTCTCGAATGTACATTCGAGAAATGAATCCTAATCTTAGCTCAACTACCACCTTCAATCCACATCATAATGTACCCAATACAAGCTGTATCTCAACCTATAAGACATTTGAGCTTATGATGGGATCAAAGTACATTACTTTGCAGACAAGGCGCGTATTGACCTCAAGTCTAAGGACTTCTATCTCCCACACACTGATCATACTTTAGACAAGTATAACAAACAGTATATCAACAGGGTATACCAATACTTCCAAAGTATCCATATGTCCATCACGAGTAGCCATTACTCGTAGCAGGTGAGACATACTACATCCTCTAAGAATGTGATGCAGACCACGTGTCGACCTATCACATATCATTGATATCCCATTCTCGATGATCATTAGTCGAGATTATTTAAGAGTTACGTTATAATATTAATATCTCACACTATTAATAACATCGTAACCTCCAGGGATGCATGTTATAGAATATTACAAACAATCAATTAATAATTCAATAATTGCAAATGCCAAAATATTAATCTTCATTAATAATAATACGAATGTGTATAAAGTACATTTGTCCTAATATATATTTTCTCTAGCACATAAATATACTTTCAATCTCCCACTTGGCCTAGAGCCAATCTCCAACATATCTAATGCCCATATTCTCAAAATGACCATTATGCTTGACTAAGCTTAATGGTTTAGTGAATGGGTCAACTAGATTATCGTCTGTGGAAACATAGTCTAATCTAATCTCTCCAGTCTCCACCATCTCCCTGAGTATGTGGTACTTCATTGGTATATGCTTGTTTCTGTTGGTTGATCTTGGTTCCTTAGCTTGCGCAATCGCACCAGTATTGTCACAATAAACCATTATTGGACAAGTGGCAGTTGGAACAACCCCTAGTTCCTTCAGGAAGTCAGATATCGCGACAACTTCTTTACCATCTTTCGATCCAGCAATGTACTCATCTTCTGTTGTCGAATCAGCAGTTGTAGCTTGTTTGAAACTTTTCCACCTTACTGCTCCACCATTAAAAATGAACGTGTACCCAGATTGAGATTTGTAGTCATCAACATCTGTCTGGAAGCTAGCATCAGGGTACTTAAGAATACTCTTGACTGCCTTCCAGTGTTCTTCCCCAAGATTCTGCTGGAATTTGCAAGTCATACTAAGTGCAAAGGCCACATCTGACCTAGTATAGGTCATGGCATACATGATCGATAGCCGAAGCATATGGGATCCTTGTCATGCATTCAAGTTCTATAGTATTAGAAGGACTATCCTTCTTAGCTAACTTGATGCCTTGTCCCATATGTAGACCGCATTTCTTGGAATTTTCCATAGAAAAATGTCTATGAACTTTGTCTATGTGGACTGACTGTGACAGCCCCAATAATCTATTAGGTCTATCTCTATAGATCATAATCTCCAGAATGTAGCAGGCTTCACTTAAATCCTTCATCATGAAGGTACTGGACAACCACTCTTTGACTGACTGTAGAAGAGTCTTATTGTCTCCCATTATTAATATGTCATCTACATATATGATAATGAAGACAATACTCCCATATTTGCGTTTACTATAAACACATGAATCCTCTTTGTTTCTGACGAAATCAAATGACTTGATAGCCTTGTCGAAGCAAATGTTCCAACTCCTTGAGGCTTGCTTAAGCCCATAAATGGACTTTTGTAGCTTGCACACAACATTTGGTTTGGACTCAATTGAAAAACCCTCAGGTTATTTCATATACACCTCCTCAACTAGATTACCATTGAGGAAAGCAGTTTTGACGTCCATCTGCCAAATGTCATAGTCATAATATGCAACTATTGCAAGAAAAATCCGAATGGACTTAATCTTAGCAACATGTGAGAAGGTTTCATCATAATCGACTCCAGGCCGTTGATTATAACCTTTAGACATCGATCTTACTTTATAAGTCTGTACCTTGCCATATGCATCAATCTTTTTCTTGAAGACTCATTTGCATCCTATGGGTCTAACCCCTGTTGGCAAATCAACCAAGTTCCAAACTTGATTTATGTACATTGAGTCCATCTCAGATTTCATGGCTTCTTGCCATCTCTGCGAATCAATGTCTAACATAGCTTCGCTGTAGGTTGCAGGTTCATCGTCATCAGGAATATCAATCTCATTGTGTGTTTCAACAAGGAGATTAAGTATTTCAGGTGGATGATGGGTCCTAGTGGTCCTACGGAGTTGAGTATTCTGCATTTCAGTGTTTATTGCATTCTGATTGTGAGAAGGTCTTTGTGTGTTGGACAATCCATCACCTTGAGAGCTTTCAGGAATGTCATTTTCATGTATTTCCTGAATGGAATGATGTAGAACTATTGTATTATCTTCCATTGGTTATGTATGAGAGCCTTGCATTTCTGCACCAACTCTCACAACACTCCCACTGGCTGGAGGGCGTACTCTAAGTATCCAATCTTCACCAGATACTCCCACTGAATCCTTGTTTAGGTCATTCGACAAGGGTTCAATTTCTATGTTATCTTGTGGTTTTTGAATTTCCTCAAGTTTTATCTCTGTGCAACTATGTTCCTTGTAGACATATTCTTCTTCAAGGAAAGTTGCATTCCTGGAAACAATGACCTTATGTTCTCTAGGAAGATATCCCTTAGTTTCCTTTGGACACCCCACGAAGTAACATTTCTCACTTTTAGATTCCAACTTGTCAGTGAGCATCTTCTTAACATATGCAGGGCACCCCCAGGGTCTCATATGTTTAAGAGCTGGCTTCTTGCCACATCATATCTCATAGGGTGTCTTTTCTATTGACTTGGAAGGAACCCTATTCAGAACATATATAGAGGTTTGTATAGCATGTCCCCAAAGGTATGTTGGTAGAGTTGAGGAGTTCACCATGGATCGTACCATATCCAATAAGGTTCGGTTTCTCCTCTCGGCAACACCATTCATCTGTATTATTCCAGGAGGTGTCCATTCTAACTGGATTCCATGTAGCTTTAAGTAATCTAGAAAATCCTTGCTCAAGTATTCACCCCCTCGATCCGATCGAAGGGTATTAATACTTGTTGTAAGTTGTTTCTCTACTTCCGACTTGTACTTCTTGAACTTCTCAAAAGCCTCGGATTTGTATCTCATAAGATACACATATCCATACCTTGTTAAGTCGCTAGTAAAAGTGATAAAGTATGGGAAGCCTCCTTTAGCTTGAGTTGAGAATGGCCCGCATACATCAGTATGGACCAACTCAAGCACCTCCTTGGCTCGCACACCTTTCCCTGAAAGTGGTTTATTGATCATCTTTCCTCTCAAGCAAGATTCACAATTACCATAAGACTCCAAGTGAAATGGTTCGAGGTAGTCTAACTTCCTCAATCTTGCTATCCTTGATTCATTGATATGACCAAGTCTGAAGTGCCATACGTAGGTAGAATTTCTATTACTTATCTTGGCTCATTTATTTTGTACATTGAATATCTCTCGACTACAGTTTAGTGTATACAATCCATCCACAAGTGGAGCAGTTCTATAAATAATATTATCAAAAGAGAGTACTTGACTGCCATTATAAATATACGAGAAAAAACCCTCCATGTCTAAAATTGGGACAAAAATGATATTCCTCGTTAACGAGGGTACATAAAAGCAATCATTCAACACTAGACAATAGCCGGAAGGTAAATTTAATCTATAAGTCCCTACGCGCTCAGCATCTACTCGTGCTCCATTTCCAACGCGAAGGTCTACCTCTCTTGGTCCAACCTTCCTGTTATTAGTTAGCCCTTGCACATTTGTACAAATGTGTGAGCCACAAGCAGTATCCAATACCCAGGAATGAGAGTTATTTATAGACATATTTATTTCAATGACGTACATACCTTGTCCACCAAAGGCAGGAGCACCTAGTGCTTTCCTCCTCATGACGTCGTGCAGTCCTTCTTCCAATGCCCCTTCCTATGGCAGTTGAGGCATTCATCCTTAGCCGCGTTCACCTTCTTATTCACACCTCTCTTGGGCTTCATAGCTGAGGGCGCAACAACTGCTTTGCCATTCTTCTTCTACCATTCCTTATCTTTCGGCTTGGGTCGGCTAGACGTGCTCACCATGAGCACAACTTTGCCTTTGGAAGTGGAAGACTCAAAGGTCTTGAGCATGTTGTGCAGCTCCGACAGAGTCGCCTTCGTTCCATTCATATTGAAATTCACTATGAAGTTCTCAAAGGAACGAGGGAGAGAGTTCTATTAGCAAGTGTTCGAGCATCTAATTGGGCCCCATGTTCTCATGTTGTCTCTGAAGTTCCATAGACATGGAAGAGAACATTATGCATTGCGCTGAAGTGGCATCATCTAGATGTTTCTGGTAAGCATCCTTATCAAATGAGGCATACTCAACTAGGGGTGAGCACGGGTACAAGGTACCCAGATACCCGACAGGAACCGACACTAATGGGTAGGTTCCGGGTAGATATATTATAATAACGGGTAGGGTTCAGGTAGTAAAATTAGGAACCGATCAATGTCGGGTCCGGTTCCGATTCCAAGAATAGGGACAGTGTACTGGACCCGAACCGATAATTCTAACCTATAAAATATTAAATATTTTTACTTTTTTTAGAAACATTTGGACCACTTTTAACTTTCTCCAAAATTGTTTGTTGCACGCCTGCACATTGATTTTCCCCACCCCAAGACGTAAATATTTTAGCTTTTTCACCCCTTTATTCTAGAATGCTCTTTGTGCCCTAAGAGAAAACACCCAAAACTCTCTCAATAACAATGACGTTTTAGCTACACCACCGAGCTTCATCGTCGTCGTTGTTGAAACTTTCTCTCAAGTATTTTCATCGTTGTCGTCATTGAAGCTTCATATTTGCCTCTTTCTCTCCTTTGGTTATGTTCACGTCATTCCTAAAATGCATATGGGTTCATATCTAACTCTTCAATTTTTTTTTAATATCATATGCTTCTGTTCTATTTCAGGCGATACTCATCTTCAATTTGTATTACTTTTTTATTTGAAATATAAATCTATTTTTAAAATTTGTGTATATTTTTGTAGTTGTGAAGATGAAATTTTACTAGTATAATAAAGCTTTTCTTTTGTATCGAAGAGCTTATGAACATGAAAATAAGTTTAATTAAGATATTTTTAAATTTATTTTGAAATCAACACGTTCAATTATTGAGTGTCAAATTTGGCTTGCAATTTTAGGTTTTGGTAACAGAATTAGCTTTTCTATAATGAATAAGTTTTCTAAAACTTCTTATAAGGGTACTAAAAACTCTGATTGCAGGCTAAAAAACTACTTGATGAAATTATTTTAGAACTCTTTTTTATTCTCATAGGCTTAAAAATTGTTGCTTAATTTGTGTTTTTTATTTCTGAGGTGCAGGAACCTACCAGGATTGAGGTCAGGTAGGTTCCGGGTAATGATTGCTACGGGTAGGTTCCGGGTAGTAAATTTAGGAACCGATCTTTTACCGGGTAGGGTCCGGGTAGTTAAAAAATGTTAGGGTACCCGGACCCGCTCACCCCTATACTCAACATAGTCGGTCGCAGGGACTGTTGGGAACACCGTGTCCAACACGTTTTCTGTTTTCTCTTATCTCAGTACTATTCGCAAATTCCTTAGCCAGTCAAGGTAGTTTAGTCCAGTAAGTTTATTCATCTCAATCAACATTTTCAACGATGAGCTCGACATCTTTAATAATCTGAAGAATTAGATAGACCGAAAATCAAACTCAAAATCTATTTCCTATTATACACATTCATTTAGGCTAATCAACAAGGCCTTTTGTTTAATTTGCTCCCACTATTTTAACATACTTCTACGATCCCATGGTAGAATACGAACCTATATTAATTGAGGTCATAATGGGCCAAGATCCAAGCCTATGCTATCTCTGCGTTTGTTTTGGCTGATAACTTCAACAACATATCTTGGTAGGTTATAAACCAATTGCAAAACTAATTCACAACTCTTGGTTGATCAAATATTACATTTAATCTTGCGTCCTTAAATTAGTCCGACACTTTGGCGCCAAGATTTGTCTAAGCAAGTCAACCCCATTACACGACCGTGTTTATGTATCTAAGCAAATTTGGCCTTTGTGATCAAACACTTTGGTGTAAATACCCACAAAAGTTTATCATTTAAGTTTACATTAAAACACATCTATGAAAGAATCTGGGTCCTCATAGACTTAGAGCAAATGCTTTGGCATAAATACTCGTATCGGCGAAAAGGATTTTGCACTCTAACAATTATAATGGACGACGCGTTTTAATATAGACTTGTATTTAAAATTTTGTGGAACATTTTAATTCAGGGTTCTAACCAAGATCAACTCTTTTGTGCCATATCCAAGATTACATCTTATCATGCAAAGCTAATGACACATATAGTTTGGGAACCGTCAACTCAATATGCATGATATAAGATTGTTTAATCAAACACTGGGCGCCGCTTACCCATACAGTTATAGCGGACACTATTCTAGAAATGTAAATAGCAAATATTTTGATATTTAGCACATAAAAGTATACTTATCAAATAATATACCGTATAATAATAATCTTGGGTTAAACATTCTGAACTCTGAAAATAATTTTTTTTGTTTCTGGATAGGTGGGGTAGCGGCGCTAATCATTAGAGTCGCGACGCCACTGAGGCAGAAGCCTTTCGATTTCTGAAAAATGCTTTAGCGCCGCGGCGTTGCAAGGGCAGAAACATTTCTGCTTCTGCAATTGCATTAGCGTCGCGGCGCTCCACCATGGAGTCGGGGCGCTGCAGAGGCAGAAACATTTCTGCTTATTTAAATGCATTAGCGTCGCGGCGCCTATTGTCCAGTGAGTCCAAGTTTTTGAAATGAAGCATTAGCGCTGCGACGCTCCACCATGGAGCCGCGATGCCTCCTTGAAACCCTAGCAAGCGTCGCGACGCCCTACCATAGGGCCACAACACCGATGTCCTGACAAACGTTTCTGTGTTGATTTTCAAAAAATCATTCAACCCCTAAATCCAATTTAGGGATCAATTCACATGTCCTTTATCATCACCCACCATTATCAATAACGCTCATATCGACCATCATCCATTCTTACTCGTTCTTACTCTTGCACCGTGCAATGAGCCAGACAACGCACTTTGGCTTAGTTCGAGTTAGAGTGGAATGACTTCCTCGAGTTAGTGTAGGAGATAATTTAGGGTGATATCAAAAGGTCAACATTCGTTCAAGACATGTAGGATTTCAAGAAACCTCATTTTAATCCAATTTTATGTTTAACCCATATTATTATTCTATTCAATTGTTATATAACCATTGAACCAGCCTAGGCTCTGATACCACTGTAGGATTTTGTTGGGTTCAAAACACATAAGTAAGGCACAACGGAAGTTTAAAAGTTTGTTTCTTACTTACCCCAACAACATTTCTGGTATGATTATACAACAATTAAACTTGTAACATAAAGTATAAACTTACAAGTTATAGTATCTGGAATCTTTATCTACTATAGGGTGGACACGCGGTTGCCCTTCCGATTGCAAGCTCCAAGCTTCAATGTATTTCTCTTTCGGAAAGCTAGGAAATCCGGCAGAGGTTCGAGAGAGCATTTGATTCTAAGTCTCTAAGGCTTAGAATGATTTTCAGAAAATTGGTGTTAGAATAACGAAGAGAATGCCTCTATTTATAGTTGAAAAATAGGTCAAAATCGGATTAGGGTTTGACATTGGGCCTGGCCCAAAATTTGAGGCAGAGGCACCGCGACCCTAGGGTATGGGCGCCGCGGCGCTCAACATGCTCCTGCACTGTCTAGATTTATTTTCCGTTCATTCTTAATTAAATTCAAAATCCAATTTTGACTTAATTAAAATAATCATTATTCATTTAAATACTCGATTCCAAATCGAACATTTAATTACTCTCTCAATACATCCTTAGATCGGAAAGACAATCGACATAGTATGACCCTACATGCCTTCTCATATAGACATTAATCAAATTAAGGTCTATGCGGAACTCCTAGACGGCGCCGGAAGATGAACTCAATATGTGAAGTACGTTTACGCGAATCCAGTAAACTTAACCTTTATGTGGTAAGATAAAATCCTTTCATTCACGACACACCCTATCAAGCTTAGGATTTGTCAAGTGTCTATCCAAATGGCTTAATCATTGTATCTCATCTATATTAGTTGACAACTAGACTATATTCTAAATATGTCTATTGCGTTGGCCAACGACTTAGTCAACCTAACATCACTGAGAATCCGAGTGTTTTCTCGAATATACATTCGAGGAATGAATTCTAATCTTAGCTCAACTACCACATTTAATCCACATCATAATGTACCCAATACAAGCCGTATCTCAACCTATAAGACATTTGAGCTTAGGATGGGATCAAAGTACATTACTTTGCAGACAAGGCGCGTATTGACCTCAAGTCTAAGGACTTCTATCTCCTACACACTGATCATACTTTAGACAAGTATAACAAACAGTATATCAACAGAGTATACCAATACTTCCAAAGTATCTATGTGTCCATCACGAGTAGTCATTACTCGTAGCAGGTGAGACATACTACATCCTCTAAGGATGTGATGCAGACCACATGTCGACCTATCACATATCATTGATATCCCATTCTCGATGATCATTAGTCGAGACAATTTAAGAGTTATATTATAATATTAATATCTCACACTATTAATAACAGCGTAACCTCCAAGGATGCAAGTTATAGAATATTACAAACATTCAATTAATAATTCAATAATTGCAAATGCCAGAATATTAATCTCCATTAATTATAATAATACGAATGCGTATAAAGTATATTTTTCCTAATACAAATTGTCTCTAGGACATAAATATACTTTCAACACCTGCTGGGAGAGCCCATAAAATTAAGAAGCAAATGCTAGAGAGAACAATACAAAGGATTTGTAAGACATTATTCAACTATGTTTTTTTTCCTAAACTACCTCTAATGATAAATCACTTGAATCTTCTAATAGAAGTGAAAGAAATTATCTCTTGATTATTTTCATTGATAATGAGAGGTATATATACAAACATACAATTCCTAAATTTGGACAATTTAGGAAAATAATTCTACCTTTTTCTATTCTAATTCTAATACATTTTCCTAGTACAAAACTAATACCATAATTACAATTATACATAAATTACATTTTATTGAGTCCAAATCGGACCATGATACACACGGTCCTTTACACCCCCGCAATCATAGCGGGCGATTGACGTACGCTGAGACTGTCCCTAAAATCTTCAAATAGAACCAAGGGAAGACCCTTAGTAAATATGTCTGCAATCTGGTATCGCGAAGGGACATAGAGGACACGTATTTGTCCATGAGCAACATTTTCTCGAACAAAGTGTATGTCCATCTCGATATGTTTAGTGCGCTGATGTTGGATCGGATTTCTAGAAAGATAGACTGCACCCACATTATCACAGTAGAGAAGATAGCTTTCTGAATAGGATAATGTAGCTCTAGTAGAAGATTACGTAGCCAACATGACTCATGATAAAGTAGCCTGGCGTTTTGCACTCCATGAGACCAAGTTATCGCCAAGAAACATACAGTATCTAGATGTAGAGCGCCTGGTGCCCGGACAGCCACCCCAATCAATATCGGTATACGAGACAAGTGTAGAGGATGATGATAGATATATATGCAAATCATAGTCAAGTGTACCTTGGATGTATCAGATAATGCGTTTGAGCGCATTTATGTGTTGAACCCGAGGATCGTGCATAAACAAACACACTTGTTGTACGGCATACGTAATATCTAGTCACATGAAAGTAAGATACTGAAGAGCTCCAGCAAGACTGCGATAGTGAGTGGGATCCTCGTAAGGGGAGCCAATTGCAGCACCCAGCTTGGGTTTTGTATTAACTGGAGTAAAAGTAGACTTACACGAGGATATACCAGCTCGCTCAATTATCTTAATGACATACTTCGATTGGGATAAGAACAACCCACATGCATGACGAGTGACAACAATCCCCAAGAAGTAACTCAAGGGCTCCAAGACTTTCATAGCAAACTCAGAACTGAGTAGTGTCATGATAGACTGACGTAAATTATCAGAAGAAGCTGTCAAGATTATATAATTTACATACAATAGAATATATGTCAAGGAAGTACCACGACGATAGATAAACAGAAAGTGAGAAAACCCGATAGTAGATACATAGTCTGCAAATCGCTTCTACCAGGCTCGTGGAGCCTACTTAAGCTCATACAAGGACTTCTTGAATAAACATACATGATTAGGATATATGGGGTCTCAAAAACCCAAGGGTTGATGCATGTAAACTGTCTCCTTAAGATCACCATGTAAGAAAGCATTCTTCACATCTAGCTGATGAATGGGCCATGCTTTCGAAAGAGCCAAACTGAGAACATTGCGAATGGTAGCCGGTTTGACCGCCGGACTAAACGTCTCACCACAATCCACGCCAACCTTTTGAGTTTTACCATCACCTACAAGCCGAGCCTTATATCTCAAAAAAGAACCATCAGAATTTTCTTTATAAGTAAAAATCCACATCGAGCGAATAATATTAACACCAGAAGAATGAGGTACCAACTCCCACGTCTTATTCTTAATAAGAGTATTATATTCGTCGTTCATAGCCAATTTCCAATTCGAGTCATTTAATGCAGATATTGGTTACAGGGTAGTAGGGATTTAAGAACATTAGAATTAAGATTAAAATGTCTTTTTTGTTTAAAAATACCCCATTGACTATGAGTAACATGTCTGTGTGTCTGAGGAAAATTAGGTGGATTTTGAGGAAAGGCCGAATGGGTGATGGACTGGCCAGCAGGCAGTGGGCCTGCTGGCCCAAAACTGGAAACCGAAGGTGGGACGGGAGCAGAAACTGGGGTGGAAGCAGTCTCAGCAGTGGGATGGTCGATCGGCCCAACAGCAGAAACTGGACAGAAGCAATGGGTTGTGGCGGGCCAGCAGGCAGTGGGCCTGCTGGCATTTCGTGGTTACTGGATCGGTCCATTAAGTGGTGCATAATGTACGGTGAGACTTCGTCATCTAAAAAAATTATACGAACTAGGCACGAGACTACTCACTTTAGCAAACAGAAATTGGGTTTCATCAAATATAACATGATGACTAATTATGATTTCATTAGATGATAAATCAAAATATTTGTAACCACGATGATTAGATGGATAACCCAAAAGCACACAAACGGTAGAACGGGCTTGAAGTTTCTTAATCGTAGTTGGCGGAAATAGTGGATAGCATAGACACCCAAAGACCCTAAGATGTGAATACGAAGGATTCTTATTATAGATGATTTTAAGAGGAGATGGATATGACAACCCTTTGATAGGAAATATGTTAAGGAGATAAGTAGCCATTTGTAGAGCATTATGCCAAAAGGAATGGGGTACGGAAGCATGGACCAATTCATCAGCTAGATATGAAGAATGCTTTCTTACATGGTGATTTTAAGGAGACAGTTTACATGCATCAGCCCTTGTGTTTTTGAGACCCCATATATCCTAATCATGTCTGTTTATTGAAGAAGTCCTTGTATGGGCTTAAGCAGGCCCCACGGGCCTGGTATAAGCGATTTGCAGATTATGTATCTACTATTGGGTTTTCTCATAGCCGGTTTGATAATTCTTTGTTCATCTATCATCGTGGTACTTCCTTGGCATATATTCTATTGTATGTGGATGATATTATCTTGACAACTTCTTCTGATGATTTACGTCGGTCTATCATGACACTACTCAGTTCTGAGTTTGCTATGAAAGACTTGGGGCCCTTGAGTTACTTCTTGGGGATTGCTGTCACTCGTCATGCATGTGGGTTGTTCTTATCCCAACAGAAAA